>JBBPDA010000081.1:27473706-27488020 GCA_037974385.1 Arnoldichthys spilopterus | reverse complement strand
ATTCAAGCACTCATTCTGTAATGTTTATGTTAATTATGATCCACTTTTGTAATATTTAGTGAAGTATGCATTCATGCTCAAAATTATTACATTACACTGTTATTAATACCTGTAACCACATTTATGAATTCTGTGTATTTTTAACAAGAATTCTGAATTGTACAGATCAAGTCAAATTGAGGTGAAATAAAATGATTAAATAATGAATATTATTTCAATTAAATTATTTACTAAAGAATCAGAACTGAATCAGAGATGTGCACAGAAAAAATGCACATTTGTAAGCCGTGAGTAAGAAAAAAATGAGATTTAAAATGTTTACATCTTTACAGAAAAGCTGCCTAAAAGGAAACTCTGTGTGCAGCCATAAAATAACCAATGTAGTTCCTTAAAGGTCCATATTTTTAAGCGAGATATGTGGGTGAAGAATCTTTTAACAGGACAAAGAATTTCCAAGACCCTTAAACATCAAGTGGGGGGTCCTTCAAATTCAAAAGGGTTCTTCACACATCTCATTTTTTTTAATGGTTCTTTAGGAATCATCCATTAAAAGGATCTTTAGGGCACCAAAATGGTTGTTCTATGCCAGGGGTTCCCAACCCTTTGCATCTTGTGCAAGCGGACCTCAAAAGCTTTGGTGGTCTATGAAAACTTTTAATCCAACCATTGTGAACAATAATGCTCAGAGTGTGTAATCTCATAATCTAATACACACCAAGAAATCTGAGAATGTTCTGTTTCCAGCCACTCATCCATAATGGGTGAATTTCATACATACAAACAAAAAATGTTTTACATAGAATTGCACTGAAAATATAGCTATATCAATTATGTAGACCATGCACTTTGCCAAATAAGTCAGCAAGCTTCCTTTATAGTTGCATCACCATGGTGTTTGTGACCCACAGATTCAACAGTAATGGAGTGTCAAGATCTAGGATGTTACTAATAATTCTAATGGTGATGAAAGTGAGAAAAGAGGTTAAAAATTCTATTAAAAATGAGTGGCGGCAGATAAAACTGTGAGCTGTGCAGAACCATTTCACAGTTTCTGTAAATTCAGTTTGACAAGCTATTTATAATCACTGCTCATGCTAAGTGTGAAGTGACAGCACAACTTCAAAAAATTCTGTTACACTTTTAATGCCACTCGAAGTAGAATACATAAAAAATGAAGCAGAGTGGAAAGTCTCCGCTAGCATGCTAACTCCATCCATAGCCAGGGGTTTTGAAAAAAAAATACTTTTGTGATATTTGTCTTTGCAATACTGATATTGCAGAAAGCTGCTACATGCAAAATAGACTCTAACCAATCAGATAAGTGCTTCTGTGCAGCAAAAGTGAATTATCTTGCAGGCCTTTCTCTAACCATGCCATATCACTGATGCACCAGCTTTAATATACTGAGAAGTATATCACAATCAGCACATGTAGCAATATGATAACACTATTGTTTTGTCCATGTTGTTCATCTGTAGTACAGCAAACACCATCAGAATGGCCCCTAAGCATGTGTTTCCACCAAACCAGGTTACTCTCTCAAATGAGAAACTGCTCTGCTCTCCAAGTTAATGCTTTTTGGAACAGATGGTGGGTGAGAGCATCATAGGGATGCTCATCATCCTCTGCACTCATGATCTCAATCTGGAGAACAGAGCAAGGGATGGTAGTGGTAGTGATGGAGGTGATAGCTTGGTTTTGTGATTTGCCTACTTGCACTGAGTATGTTTCCGACCTAAGCTGCAGCTCTTGCTATTCTGTTGGGAACAGCAACACGTTGGGCTCCTCTGCACAGTTCCTGGCCAAAGTCTGTTTGTCAACTTTGGCCACTTGCCAGGCCTACCAAGCTGTCAGAGCCATTTAGGAGAAGATGAATCTGAAAAATAAGATAAACAGAGAAACTGTAACACTGTGTAAAATACTGACATATGCAAAACCCTCTCAATTGAACATCCCATACAAGTTCATGATTACACTTTTATAGCTCAGTAGCTCACAAACCTGGTCCTGCAGTGCGGTGACCTGCACTTAGTGTCTTCTCATGCTTTAGTAACATAATGTTTACAGCTTAATGACAATTAGCTTGGTGTAAACTTGGTGTAAAATTGTTTGGTGTCAACAATTATTTCTTAATTGATAATTCTATCAATATTCAGTAAGTCTACTAATCACAGAACCTCAATTATTCATACTTCCAGCTGTGTAATAGGCCGTAAAAGCACAGAAGCCATATCTTCCCCTATGCTTTCTGTAGTGTACTAAAATCTGTCAAAATTCCATTGCACATGCATATGTTCTGTGTGTATTGGACATTATAAAATATATGAAACACTTTTTAATGAAATCAGTAAATCAATGGCTAATCTACAAAGGAATAGTTGGTCAAAAGATAATTTTATACAGTTTTCCACTTTTCAACATCACCCAGATGATGTTGATTAGCCAAGATATGTTTGGTGTCTAAACTTAGCTTAATTCAATTGACTAGTGAATAGCCACCTACATCTTTTCCGTAAATACATCCCCAATACTCCTTTAACTTGCTCAAACTGCCTACATTTCATCATTAAGGCGTAGCAGCCTTGTTGGTGTGGTTTAGGACACAATGTGATTTTAGTTACCAAAATGAGCAATACTCATTCACTATCTACTGCCTTCGTAGACAATATGAGAGATTGAGAGGACTGATCGTTGATCAGAATCCATGGTATTTATGATGGTTGTTGCCACCAAAACCTCTTCTACACCAGCACAGCCACTTGAGGTGGTTTTGTGAGGCTGCCCCTAGTATTTGGCTACACATTGTGGTTTTACCCATTTTTACAGCTCAAGCAAAGCGTGTCTTAAACCACACAGAGGAAGCTGTGCCAGCTTAATGATGATCTAGGTGTGGTTGAGAGCATTAAGAGATGTTTTGGGTAAGTTTTTATGGTGACTATTGGCTTGTAGTATTTGTCAGCAATGTTAACATCCATTTTTGATGCGTTGCCAAACTATTTCTTTAATGACTTAAGGGAATAATTTGTCATTTACAGATTATTCTCTGAAACCCAGATGGCCAAGCTTTTCTGAACAATGGTTGCAGTCCTTCCTAATCTTAAGCTTTTTTTTTTGTTGCAGTTGTTAATAAATTATGATTCAGTAACTACTGCAAACCATACATTGCCACTCTGAATGCTGTAGTTAAATTAAATAATCTGTTGTTGCTATGGTGTCCTACAAAAAAAATTAAAAAGGGGGAAACGCAGCATACACAGGCTTCTAGACAAATATATAGGGCTCACAGTGAAATATGAGACACTGTTTGCCAGTGGGTCAGTAAGTCAGTGAGTATAAGAGCTTCTGTGTGTATGTGTGTGTGTGTGTCTGGCCTTGAGCATGCCAGCGTATCCAAAGGGTTGCCCGAGAAGCCAGCAGCTGCTGTAATTGAGTATTTTAGGACAGTCTGTGAGTGCATGCATCTTGGATGTCTTCGTCTGTATAATAACTTCCATGGCCTCCCTTCACTATCGGCCCTGCATTTCCACCTCAAATCACAGTGGAAACAGAATGGAATGGAATTAAAGTTGTTTGTGTATTACATACATTCTCATTAGTTAAACAAGAGAACACGGATGACAGTACACACAGCACATCAAAATGTACTAACTACTACATACCCGTAACACTTCACAAGAACTGCTGTTAATGGTCTCACCCAGTCATCTAGCCATCACAGTTTTGTTCTTGTCCAAGTCTCTCAGATCTTATACTTTTCTGCTTCTAACACCGGGCACTGTAAGGGCTGGCTAGGGAGCAGTGTAGCAGGATGGTACCTTGCTCAAAGCACCTGGGCCAGGACCTGAACCTGCCACTTTCTGTTCACAAGGGCAAGGTCCTAACCACTAGGCCACCACTGCCCTATGGTCAGCTTCCATGTCAATATCCTGTTAATCCTCATTAACAACCTCCAATGAGGTCAACCTGAGTGGGGCTACTGTTTGCACGTCCACCTAACCATCAGAAGTTGCCTTTTTGTACTTTTCTTGCAGTACTTCCGACTGTGACAGGGCCTGATCCATGCCAGCTGCCCAATCCGTTATTCTCATGCACAAAAATCAAAGCATGCACAGAATTCAGTCTCTTTTCAGCATGGCCCAATCCATTCCACTCATGCAGGATTTAATTTTCTTCTTCACTATACATTTAACATGAGCATTTTGAAACCATAAAAACTGTAAAATGTTTATACATGCATGATACAAATTAAGCAGGACTGTGTCATGTGTCAGAATGCACAAGCATGCGTAGACTGGGATACTGTGGTTACCTGAACCAGATACCTGATTTGGACGCAGCATAAGTGAAGAAGCATCATTTCCATTATAATTTATTTTAACAACTTCAATAAAAAAAATGTTGAAATTACGATACAGTGTACATCCACCTACATTTTAGTGAAACTTTTTAATGGGTGAATGTAATGATTAATCCCATTAGTCCCATATTAATAGAATATTATTAGGAATCTTCCAAACAATTATCCCATTGATCTCTTTCCCAAATCAGGTGTTTCAGTTTATTATAACTGGAATGATGCTATATATTGCATTAATAACTAATTCTAAATGTGTATGAAATATTTGTTCCATGTATTAAAGTGGGTGTGTGTACTAAAGCAGGTGTGGTAGTAAAGTGTGTTTTGTACTGAAGTGGCTGTGTCCTATAGGAAAGTGGGTGTGCCCTACATTAAAGTGGGTGTGTCTTACAGTAAAGTGGGTGTACCATGTAGTAAAGAATGTGTCATGTAGTAAAGTGGGTGTGTTGTGTACTGAAGTAGGTGTGTCGTAGTAATGTGTGTGTTTTGTACTGAAGTGGGTGTGTCCTATAGTAAAGTGAGTGTGTTAAACAGTAAAGAGGGTGTGTCCTGTAGTAAAGTGGGTGTGTCTTATAGTAAAGTGGGTGTACCGACTAGTAAAGAATGTGTCATGTAATGCAGTGGGTGTGTTGTGTACTGAAGTGTGTGTGGTGTAGTGAATTAGGTGTATCGTGTAGTCTGCAGGTCTGGGTGTTCTTTGTTGTGTCCAAATACAGTTAATACCTAGCGGCTGTGGTAGGCTGGCGTTTTGAAAATAAGTGATAAAAGTTAAACTATTCTTGTTATCACTGAAACAAAAAGTCAAAATTCATGACGTGCCACTTGTAAAGCACCATTAAACTACAGAATCTTTAGTGTATGCTATACTCTACACTTACCACATGGCTACGCAGCCCAGACCTCGGCCCTCAAAACCTCCACCCTGCCAGCAGCCTACATTTCCCAGGGTGTGGTTTTAGCTACGTCGCATCTACATGTGCTGAGGAAAACACTCTCGGGGGGGAGGAGCGCTCCTCAACCGGTGGCCCGCCTCCTCCGCCACAGGATTGGTTGCTTTAACGCACTCTCGCCGTGTCATTGGAGAACGTGCCTGCCGATCACTTTTTCAAGCACTTCCTTACCGCTGTGTGAGCTGTGTTGTTTTTTTTTCTGAGGGAGGGTAGGGTAGAAACCGGGTTAAGGTTTCGATTTGGGGTGAAGGAAGGACGAGGAAAGTCTTTTTAATGTCTCCAACACGTGCCAGGCCACGAACAGGACCGACAGTGAACGAGCTAGCGCCTGTACAGCGTGAGTCTTTGGGAGAAACGCGTTTCTTGGAAGTTTTTGGCAGCTCCTGTCTTTGTTGTTGACTGCGCTCTCTCTGCCCGCTCATTGCCCCTTTTTCACAGTAGCGGCGATTAACTGACATCTGGGTTGAAATGGGCTATGCGGGATTCACGTGAGGAGCACGTCAAGGCAAGGCAGCGCTCACTCGTTAGTCACTCACCTCGCCCGTTATCATGCTGTGCCGGAGGGAGGGAGGGTTACACTTAGGTCCGCGTCAAAACAAAGGAGACGTTCCGTTCAATTTAACCGAGACGTTCCGGCGGCCGTGGAATCAATGACGACTTCCGCCTCCTGTTGGGGAAGGAAAGTAGAATAATTTCATTTAGAAAAAAAAACACAAACGCTGGCTTGTAGGGTCCACGGTTGTAGACTAACTCAGACACACACCCGCACGGCTGCCGGAAGATGGCAACAACAAAAGCCAAGGCTGCAATGAACAATGAAGGCAGCCCCTATCGGGAGACGGGCAGGACAGAGGCGAGCGGTCCTCCGTTATCCGCTGCGGGAGCCGCGTCCTTATCTGCGGCCAGCAATAGGACCTACTCTCTGGAGGACTTTGACACGGTGGCCACCGTTGGTAAGTTGACCATGGAGTCAGGGAAAACTTTATTACCTGCTCCAGCTTGGCTTGATTTGCATTATGGGCCTGTAAAAATCGCGTATGGTCCTGTTTCTGTCTCTCTTTAATCATTTGACGAGACATGTTAGGAGGTGTAACTAAATAGAGAGGAGCTGTAACCGGAGCCTGGAGTTGAAGTCGCCTTTAGGCCCAAACATCCCTGGAGACTATCAGGTGCACCTGTGTCCTTGCCTTCCCACTAGCTGGGCCCCCTCTAGGCACTATTACATTCCCCTGAAGTGGCTTTAAGAGATCCCAGGTTATTTCTTCATGAACTTGATTTCCACCTACATAAAGTCCCTGTCATTTAAAAGCGACAGCCTGTGAGCATGTTCAGATGAATGCATGTAGATGGTTGATGGTCCTGAATGTATTTTAAAGCTTTCTTACTTACTCACCTATTAAAGAGAATAAGCATAATTAAAAAAAATGAGCATACTAACATTTAAAGATGCACAATATTGTTGGTGTCATATGGGCTGATAAATGCTTAAAAGATAAGTGCTGGAGTATTGTTCTAAAATATCTGTTATGTTAAGCGTGAGCGATATGGACACTGTCACTATAAATATCATGCTGTATTTTGGGGCCTAATGCTATAAATGGAGATGTTTCGGAGACAAGACGACATGGGGGGGCCGCTTTCCCAGCTTTCTTTCCTATGGGACGGTCAAGGGGCTGGGGCGCACCTTTCCTCCGCAGCTCTGCTGTCCTAAGGATCACCCGAGACTGTTACTACTGCGTTCGTCAAGTTAGTGGGTGAACTCAGGGGGGAGACCTCCCAGTTCATCCCATTTTTTGTCGGTTGGGGCAGTGGGGGTGTAATGGTTAGGGAGTTGCCCCCGTGACCTGAAGGTCGCCAGTTCAAATCCCAGACCCGAGTACTACTGAGGTCCCCATGAGCAAGGTACCATCCCCAGGCACTGCTCCCTGGGTGCGTCCCACGTCAGCTGCCCACTGCTCCAACACGCAGAGGTCACATTTCATTGGGCTGTGGTGTGTTCACAATGACAAATAATCACTCACTTTTAAAACGCAGTCCTTACCATCATCAAATACTAGTTCAGTAGGCTGAAAGATAATTAAGAAAAAAAATAATTAAATTCCAGTAAAAATACAAACCCAGTTCATCACAACCCCCTGGATGTTATTGTGATGTCTACGTTGTGGCGCGTATGTATGTATATACGTCATCAGTTGTATCACAGTATTGTGGGATGTCAGATTCTAATCATGGGGAGAAATAGTCCTGATATATAAAACAGCTGAACAATGAATTGCATTTATATCTGGGTTGTGTTTTGGAAAAAGTGCATCGCAGTTTTAATGATTTCCTGTATACATTATTGCATAATATAGGGCAGTGGCAGCCTAGTGGTTAGGACATTTCCCTTGGGACCTGAGGGTCACAGGTTCAAGTCCTGTCCCGGGCACTGAGGCACCCTTGAGCAAGGTACCGTCCCGCTACACTGCTCCCCGGGCCCTGTTGATAGCTGCCCGCGGCTCCTTGTGTGCACTTGTGATGGAAATGCAGAGGTCAGGCATGTAATAAAACACCATGCTGAGTGTCTACCACAGTCTGATCTATGGGCGCCCTGCTTCTGTCCTGTGTCATGGTTTGAAATCTACACACACATGTTCTGCACCAACTCCGCCTCTGATTGGCTGTCTGAGCCTGACATTTTTGTTTAAGCCCATGTAACCAAAGATCTGACCATAACCATAACCAACCAATGAACAGTACCCGATCAGAGGCAGAGTAGGGGCGGCTCCTTGAGGAATGCAGGTAAATATCACATGCCGCTGCACTGCTGCTAGGTACCATTGGGATAATTAAATGCAATGTGACGATACTTGTCTGGCTACAGTGTGATGCAGAGACAAAGGCGATGAGTTGTTCCGTGTGTACCCAGTAGACAAAAGACATAGCTACAAGACATAGACAGGCAAAAACAGCAGTAACTCGTTTGCCATTGGAAATAAAATGATCAAACTTAATGTAATTTGATGTAAAACCTTGATTTTTATCAGTGATATACTGAAACAAATGTATATGTGACACAAAAAGGAGTTTATTATTTTGGCTGGTTAAAAAAAATGCCTTTTTAATCCACCAGCCACCTTAGCCAATGAGGCAAAAATTTGATGTTGGAGCCTGTTTGCAGGTAGCAGATTTTCTTACATAATGTTTATTGATTCTAGAAATATGTAGATATTTTATTCACTGTAGTATCTGCAGGAAACAAGCTTTTTAGTGATTAAAAAATACATTATGGTGGCAAGTTTGGGCAGAGTTGCTAAATTTTGGAAGCCAAAACGACTACGTTTTTGTTGAGCTTTTACAATTTGCCTACAGTTGAATAGAAAACCTGCTATACATCAGAAAAGTGACTGGTGGGACCAGAATTGTCATTCTGTCTGTACTGTTGCATTGCTCCTGTTTGTTGGCATTTCCAACCTGAACTTAAACCAACAAACCAAAACTCAAACCAAGCATCTCTGTTTTCTGCATCACTCAGGCCTAACTGGTTTGAAGTGAATGTGTTAATGTATCGTTAATTGTCTTATATATTTGAATGTTTCCATAAATCAGATTTTATATTTATTTATGTCAACTTTTCTATTTGTTTCCAATTAAATAATTTCCGTTTTCTGTTTTGTAATATTTTATCCACGTGCCATTCGATTCCCAGGTTGCAAACTTGTCTATAGTCAGGCTTAAATATGACATTTCTTGCCACCTCGGAGACTTCCTCACTGTAATTGCAGCTCCAACACCTTTTAATTAGTTTTATCAGACACCTTCTCTTTCACTGTCAGAAGTGTTAGGGCAGTTATTTTGGATGCATGTGTGTATGTATGCACACTCCGAAATTCCAGGCATGTTTGACAAGAAGTGAAACCCTGAGCTTCTTCATTTCTTAACAACAGCTCCCTTGTTTCTCCCTGTCGGTTGCATTAGCAGAAGTTCCTGAAAGTCTTCACCAAGTCGTTAAAACCGATCCAGATAACGTATCATTTACATTCTTTTTGCATTTTGAAACAAACCTAGTAAGATGGGTAAAATAGATCCAATCAGTGAATCGTTTTATGCAGCTTTGATATGAGTCAAATCAGACTTGTCTGTTATTATAGACATATACATTTCTCTCATTTTTTTTTGCGATAAAACCACTTAAAGTTGATTGATACTGTGGTTATAGCATTGTGTGAAAATTACTGTGTGTTTTGTCATTTTTGTATCGAAACTGCAACATGAAAGAATGTAATTATCACATTGCAATGGCTGCAATTTTACTTGTGTCCTATATAATCCAGTTTTGAGTTTTTGTAATAATAATAATAATAATAATAATAATAATGTTTAATAATAATAATGAAATCTAATCATGCAGAATCAGCTTTCTGGCACATTAAATGCAGCAATCAAGCCGCAAGTCTGGAAACAATAGTCTTGTTTTTGTTGGATGAAAGGGCCAGAGTGATAAACAATATATATTTAAAGAAATATTTGAATATTTATTTTTTAATTAAAATTAAAGATGAGGGGTGGGCGCAATTAGATATTTCCCTAAAATCGTTTAGCCCTAGCATGTCTGTGTGTGTGTGTGTGTGTGTGTATGTATGGGTGTATGGGTGTGTGTGTTTGTATGTACTGCTATTGCTACAGCTGTATATCTGTTTACTGAAATGTTTTTTTATTTTTAAAAAATTACTTGAAATTGTAAGGGGTTGTCGATTCAAGCCAAACCCAATGATGTAGCAGTTTATCAGAGCTCTGAAAAATTCTAAAAAAAAAACATCTAAAAGCATGTGTGTCTTTACACCCTCAGCCATTACTGGTTGTGGTTCTCTGCTTATTTCCTGTATTGGACCTGCAATAGTAATGTTTTGACAGGTAGTAAGTAATAAATCAGCTGCCTATATATTAAGCAGCTCTAAGCAGCTGATTACTTGCTTGTTCCATGTCATCAGTTTATTACCAGATAGCCTTCATCTCCAAGTAAACCAGCAGAAAAGGTCATGTAGTGTCTGGGAAAAGAATGAATTACAGAGTAACAGCAACAGTCCAAGTTCAGTCTTTAACACTTGTAGCAGGAGATGATGGAAACTCAGAGTCCCCGCAATGCAGGACACGACAACAACAAAATGTGGTGACAAACACAGTAGTCAGACTATATTTAGACCCATCACTGTGTGTGTGTGTGTGTGTGTGTGTAGTAGCAGCATTGTTGTCTGCCTCTTCGGCAGCTGTTGTGTGAATGTGAAAGGACAGCTTCTCCTCCAAAGCCTGCGGGAAGAAACGGTTCATGTTAGGATAAACACACATACATCAACACTACATTCACACATACTCCCATCACTACGAGTCCCGACATGTTGGTTTCATTTTCTGCTTTGAAAGGCATCGGCTCACTCACCATAACAATAGAACACTGCCCAGGGGTTAATGATGGACTGCTCATCATTACATGCCAGTTATCAATCCCTCTAGCTTTTGTCATTGCTCTTCCCTTCAAAGTACATGTTCACACTGTCAAAATAATAATATACTTATCTCAATCAATTGTCAGTGATTAGCTGGCAGTTTTTCATTGTGGTTTGGTCTCTTAAGTCTAAAGGTTGCACCGATTTATGTGCATTCTTCAAACAAAAGATTCCTTAATGGTTTCCTATTTTGGTTTTTCATCCATTTTTTTCATTATTCAGTTTTTTTTTTTTAAAGAAGAATTGCTTGATCACAAATATAGTTCATATTAGGATCGAATGATTCATTGTTTTTTTTTTTAATCAAATTTGCAGTTTGAAAGACTGCAATCTTAAAATATGAGCTACAGTTCTATAAACAATTCCGTGCAAAAGTCTGAGGCACCTATTCAAATAGTATAAAGGCATTTATCTCAGCAGTGAGTGTCTTTCTGGCAGCAAAAATGAGTTAACCATAGAATAAATGCCAACAAACAAGAACCCAGGTCTGTAAAAAGAGGAGTTGTTGAGTGTAAACAGTAGCTGATTTTTTGTTGGCTGGTTATGAGAACAAAACTTTCAGTATAGAATTGGCCTTGAAGCCTCCAGTCATAGAGGATGAGCATTTGTAATAGCTGATGCAGCTGCACTGTTTGTGTACCAAAGTTTGTATGCAACCAGCATCGGTCAACAACTCATCCAGCACTTGCTACCGCAACACATATACTACAATTGTAATGATACAAACCCCTGGCTCAGGAAGCGTTCCTCCCTAATGTGGGCAGTGAAGGTCTAGTGATTAGGACATTGCCCTTGTGAACCGAAGGGCGCAAGTTCAAGTCCCAGCACCACTGACGTTCCCTTGAGCAAGGTTCCGTCCGCTACACTGCTCCTTGGGCACTGTCGGTAGCTGCCCATTGCTCCACGTGTGCACGTGTGATGAGTTAAATGCAGTGGTCACATTTCATTGTGGTGCTTGAGTGTGTTCACAATGACAAATAGTCACTTTCACTTTACAATGATGCCTTCCTGCTGTAGTCTCATTAGTAGAGCCTGAAATAACTGAAACCTAAGTTCAAGTTCAGTTTATTGATCATATGTATGTTAACGTTGGGTCAACAGTAGAATGAAATGTGTTGGACAAGAAGAACCAGAAAACTCAGCAGAAGAAGATGATAAAGAATGAATATAAAATACAAGTAAAAATAAAATTAAGAAATAAAAAATATATATATAATATTTACAACTGTATAAAGGAATCATGGGAAGGGCGCATTGTGTAAAGTGCGATGTTCAAAATGGAAAAAGTGACCAGTGCGAACAGCAATATTGCACATTGGATGAAGGCAAGAGAATTGACAGTGTGACAGTGTGGTGGTAGGTTATGATATATGTATATAGAATTGAATAAAAGCAAAATGTCCGATATCCCCAAATTGCTTAGCTGTAGTTGATGGTGACAGCCCAATAATTTCTGAAAGACTTTCACTGGTCATTTGGTTTCGTTATGAAGTGAAAGTGACTATTTGTCATTGTGAACACACGAAATCTGACCTCTGCATTTAACCCATCACACGTGGAGCAGCGGGCAGCTACCAACAGCACCCTGGGAGCAGTGTACCTCAGTAGTGCCCGGGCCGGGACTCGAACCTGCGACCTTCAGGCCCCATGGGCAATGTCCTAACCACTAGGCCACCACTGCCCATTTTGAGTGTTATATATGATGTGAGTAAGGCAATATACGAAAATATAGAAAAGTAAATGAAATGATTTCTGGTGTCTTTTCATAAGGAAAGGTTATTCAAATAACTTGTTGAAATTTTTAATTTATTGAAAGAATTGATTTGATAACTGATTGATTAAACTATTATATTTAATAGTAACCTTACAGGCACCAGACTTTTTCATTTTAACTGTTAGTAACTAAATATAAGCAACATCCAGATGTGTACAAAGCCTCCCTACTTACGGCAGAGGCCTTAAAGCTTATACTGAAATTTATACCTCTTTTTTTTTGTTTGTTTCTTTGTCCTTTTTTATTAAACAAATAAATCTCCCGTCAAGCCACGAGTTAATAAATGCCTGTAGAGGATTATGTTTTGTTGGGAAAAATGTTTTATAAAAAATGTAACTCATACCACTCAGTAAGAAGACCTCTACTTTAACTGGCAGAATGGAAAGCATATAGCATTAGGACCAGCATAAAAAATCCAATTTGCTGAGCCTTTGGTCGGATGCGAGGGATTTACAGCCTGTGACGAATCAGTTAAGCCCCTGTCTGAGTGCTCTTATTACTGAATTGACATTAAAATGATTAGGAAGTAGCTCATTCTTGTGAATCAGCGATACGTATAGCTTTCTCGTGTTTTGGGTTGACATGAATTATGGAAAAGGGTAGATGCTGAGTCAGGACAGTGGAGAAATGTTCATGCTTCCTGATTTAGAGAATTGCAAAACTGCAGTAACCATCTGTAGAAGTCATGAGATATGCCTGTCATGCTTTAGATGTTTCTCAAATGATTCTAGGTCTTACACTGAAGTGTGGAGCAGGAAAAGTTTAGGAATTTGTGCATTTTTGTGAATAAAATATTTGATAAACTTGTGAATTAAGAGCTTGGTGAAGAATCTGATTGACAGAATGATTTATAAAACCTAAATTTAGTTTGTCAACCAAGGCATGTTGCTTCTGTAGTTCTGCATGATATAGTATATCTAAAGTAAAATAAACAATAGCTACCAGCTGGCATTGTGGGAAATGCATGGCTAAGTCATTATAAACCCTGTTGAATTGTTGAGAAATGTCTAGCCTATGTGGTTTCTGATATTTTATGAGTACATCACATAGCAAAAAAATGTAACAGCAGCCATCATGAAGCCTTAATTTAATATTTTAATGGATAACTGTCAAAAGCTTGGCTTAAGGCAACTGTGTGGTGATTTAGACATGCGGTTTAATAATCATAGATAATGGAATTGTCTTGGATAAAATACTGCTTCATGTTTTCCAAGAGCATTTGACTTTATGGGATGGACTGTACCCTGCATACTGTGATACATACAGTCTAACAGTGTCAAATCAATCAGTTTTCTGAATCTCAGTCTGATCAGTTTGGTAAGTTTATTTAATTCAAACCATTATCACAGAAAAACTGTTGGGTTTTTAGTTTTGGGTTTTTGGATTTCAGTTTTGGGTTTTTAGTTTTGGGATTTTGGTTTTTAGTTTTGGGGTTTTGGTTTTGGGATTTTGTTTTTTTGGTCTTTAGGTTTTGGTTTTTTGGTTTTGGATTTGTTTTTTTCTAAATGAAAGTTTCATTTTCATTTGTAAGCATCACTAATGTATTGTTGGAGCGTTTAATTACTTGCCTAATGGTGGTAAAAACATTGGAGTTTATACATTTGCATTTTTTTTAGCTGGTGTGTGTGTGTGTGTGTGTGTGTGTGTGTGTGTGTGTGTGTGTGTATTTAATGTGTTTATTTATTTAATTAAATTTTTTCCATATTTAAAATATTATTTTGAATAATATTATTGATCTAATATATATATA
>JBBPDA010000081.1:27445475-27473606 GCA_037974385.1 Arnoldichthys spilopterus | reverse complement strand
CAAGCACCACAACAAAATGTGACCTCTGCATTTAACCCATCACACGTGGAGCAGTGGGCAGCTACCAACAGTGCCCGGGGAACAGGGGAGTGGGACGGTACCTTGCTCAAGGGAACCTCACTAGTGCACCGGCCGGGACTCGAACCTGTGACTTTTAGGTCCCAAGGGCAATGTCCTAACCACTAGGCCACCACTGCCCACCACTACCTCGGAATTTAAATGATCAAGGCATTGTTTGTCATTTAGTACAATATGAATGATTCTTTTAATCACACAAGGGGTGTACACATTCCTGCACTCACAGAGACACAGCACACACACAGAAACATGCAGTTCTTTACTGGCTACAGCAGTCCAGCTGAAGGTCTTGGAAAAGGCCTTCTGTAACTGAGCAACAGGAGACAGATCATCTGTTACATTTTATCAGTTTGCAAAAATGTATTCAATTTAGTTGAGCTGCCAACAAGACAGAGGACTTCACATTATTCTGTCTTGGTCTTGGTCTTTGACACAATAATTGCTAATGTTTTCAAAGCCAGTAAAAAAAATCTAACATTTTAAATTGAAGCATTGCATTATGGGTTTAAGGTGAAATTTTAATTGGAATTATTTTTGCTCTTTTATATAGTGTCTGTTTTTAAATCACACACATGAAGTGTTCGTATGACTCACTTTTAATGACGTGTTTGTGTGTGTCTGTCTGTTTTTTTTCTCCCCCTTCTGCCAGGTACCCGCCGTTTTTTGACGACAATCCCTTTGGCATATATCAGAAAATCCTGGCAGGAAAGTTGGAGTTTCCACGGCATCTGGATTTCTATGTAAAGTAAGCTTGAGCCAAACAAGGCAATGACAATGAATTAACCTTCATTACGAGCTCTCCATTAACCACATGCTTAGAAAGTACACAAGTCTATTAATCAAGCCGAACTCCCTTCCGTGAGAGTTCGTAATTGGTAGTTATCGAGCAACGTTCGTACACCAAGCCACCTCTGCTCAGGCTGTTGATTTGTGCTTTCTGGTGGGCTTGCTTTTTGACCCGCATCCACCAATTGTTGAACATTCACACACACACTAGCCAAAGTGGCCTACAGTGAACTAGCTTGCGCCGATGTGAACCCATTAGCTCAGGCCAGAGACAGCTGCAGAGTGGAGGAATGCAGCTGATTACTCCCTCTTTTCCTAACAACCTGAATCCCTCTGACCCACATAGAGCAGAGCCCAGTCATACCTTCTATTGACACATACACATACACCAGGCTTATGTGGTCATACCCACCGCGTATAGGGATACTGCTTGAACTTCATCAGCCTAAAGAAAAAAATTCCATCCTCCACATGTGATTTAAAGAGCCAACGCTTCTTTAGTTTTGCATACAGGCTATGAGGCCAGTGTAATGGAAGATAATATTACAGTTATTAGGATAATGCAAACCTCCTGCCTAAATCCTCACACCCTGGGCTGGAACTGTGTGAAGTAATCTCAGATAGACTTGCATATGTGGCTTCTGACTCTGTATTACATACTGTAGTCTATAAGTGTAGGTATTCTGTTTCACTACAAACAGTAAGAGCAGCTATCTTGATAAAATATTGTCTATATGCTGTTCTATTTTATGTATAAAGTGTCAAAAACCATCTGAACTTAATGATATGGCCTAAAAACTCAGGCAGTGTGTGGGGATTTAGGTATGCTGTTTACATGATGCTAACATAATGTGTTACTTGTTACTTGATAGCTACATTTGCCTCGTCGCTTGGAGAAAAACTGGTGAATGTTTTGGTCAGTTTTGTTTGGTACCCCTTGGGGTAAGGAAAATAGGAGGTAAATTAGATTTTTTTAATTTTCAAACTATTCCTTTAGTGCGCATTTATCAAATGAAAGGGAGCTAGATAAGGTCAGTCCCATTTTTCTGTCCAAGCGTTATGGTATTCTTCATAAAACCTGCTTTGAAAGTTCTGAGATTTATGCAGAGCTGTAAACTGCTATCAGGTACAAGAGGAGCATCCTAAATATTTTGGCACAGGAGGACAGAAGATGAGCCGAGTGCGAAGTGCTAAGGAAATAAGTGCACATCGGATTTGCTGTGGTATGAGAGGGGAAAAAAATGTCATTTTTAAAAAAAATAAATATTGTCGGGTCAGCTAAATGGGTAACTTGGCCACCAGTATGGCCTTCAGGCCATAACTGGGCAGTTGGGTTGAGGAAGTTACAGCATGAAAGACGCTATCACAGCTTCCTAGTGCACAGCATTATGCACATCAGCATTACGTCATGGTGTGTGATCCTGTAATACATCATTTGACCAGCGGAGGTCTTGCACATTCGCATGTCAGCACGTACCGGACACATTGGAAGCAACTTTGACTGATTCGTACCCTTGGGCACAAAGTATTTTTTAGACTGGAACCATATTTGCAGCTTTGACAGCAGAAAGTAGGCCAGACATCGGTCAAACGAGGGCTATATATCATCAGAAGCTCGAACAGACCGGCAAGATAAGCTATCTCAGAGAAACTGGTTAGCATCGGAACGGCAGCTCCATGTGCTGAGACTAGCAAGAGTGCAAGCTGAGGTCACTGCAAATGCAAGCCCCTGAGGCACTGCGCACATTAACTTGACAATATAATAAGCAAAGGAAATATGAGGCTCCTCTAACACAGTCAACATGCTAATCGGCTCGTTGGCACAGCACAGAGATGCACATGGCTTCCCTTTGAATTGAATATATGGCAAACAATGCAAATACTTTCAACTGAATATTGTGAAGGTGCAGTAAATCATGAACGTAAGTGGCTGTACCTTTAATATCGATAGAACTCTGTTATACCATATATCCATATTCTACATTTGTCTATATTTATTTTTCCCCCAAAGGCCATTTATAATACATCCAAAAAATATATATACATTTTATCTCTTTAAGCATTTTGCCAGTGATCGTCTCTATACAGGCTGATTTTGTTACTATGCCGTTTAGACTGATATATGTAATGGGCATTCTGATTGATTCTTATATATCCAACAATTAGAAGACCATGCATCTGCTTCATGACAGTCTGGGACAACACAGTATGTGTATGCTCCAAGAACTCCAGTCTAGTGACTCTGATAGCTCACACCTGTGAGGCTAATCTGCTGTAAGCTGAGTTGTATGTAAAAGTTTGCCTTTTATTGTTGATGTGTGAAAATAAGTACACTTCCTCTACAGAGAACTCAGCACTGCACATCTTAAAGCAAAGTTACTGTTTCTTTGCTAAGTTTAGCTTCTTTTAAAAAAACGAAAAACAGAAAAATGTTGTATTTAAGATTATGCTTTTCACTGAGAAAATCAACAAGATGTTGGAGAAGCTGATCTGTCTGAAAGTGTGAATGTGTCCATGGTTATGACATCACAACCATATTTTATTCCAACTGTTTCTGCAGCTTATTTTAGTTTAAAGCACTCCCGAAAGTGTGAAAATAGTTTCCATGATATAGGCCCTTTTAAGATCAACCACAATACAGTATTATAGGTGTGGGCGATAAGGCAAAATGTTTAATGTTCCAATACTACACAGTATGAAGGATGTAGATTTTATCCCTGTGGGCAGGCCAATATCGGGCAGGTAAAGGCTAAGTACAACAATTCAAGCATAAATTATGGTGAAAATTGTACATGTACAGTAATGACCAGTAAATCAGTACTTAATCATCTTGTGTTTGTCCATTCAGGGATCTCATCAAGAAATTTCTGGTGATTGATCGTGCAAGAAGACTTGGTAACATGAAGGTAAGAATCTTCTTTTACTCTTAATCCATCTAATATCATGTTCTGCACAGGGCAGTTTGAGAAAAACAACAACCTGCCATGAGAATTGTATTGCTCTGTAAAAATGATCTAAAGTACAACAATCAACTTGCGTTGCACCCAATTTAGATCAATTTCAGTTCACCTTAAACTTATCATGACTCTGTGAAACCAATGCCAGTTCACTGGTACAGAAAACATATCGTCCAAGTCTTATTTGGAGAAAATTAAAGATGGTTCCACTACCCACCTTTTGTTACAGGGTTGGACTAATGTTTTAAAACATTGAAAAAGATCATTATACAACAGTTTTAGCCCTGACATGGATGGAATGGAAAGAAATGTGATCCAGGTTCAGGAAAGGACTTTTTAATTACCAGAATGTGGAGTGAACGTATCTGCGGAGGGAGAAGTTAATGGTTTAGAGAGCCCCTGAAAATCCTACCTCTCTCACAATGTTTGGGCTTCTACCTCTCAACTGAACTGATCACGTCACGAAGGAGAACAGTAGCTGAAAAAACATGAACAATTCCCCACTTTGAAGAACTTTGCCAGGCAGAAGGCGTCTAATAGAAGCTATGTTTCGAATTCTCCTGTAATAGAGGATATTTCACAAACTAACATTTGGTGTGATGACCGCAGTGTGTCTGGTTTCAGTGTTTTTGTAATGTTTCACATACTGTTGTGCTGATGTCACGGAGAAGTCCTTGAATGGATATGCTTGGGCATCATTTTCCTTTTCCCATCAGCTTTAACCCCCGGTAATGAACTCACAGATGATTGTTCACAGCAAGTGTTGATTTTCTCGCAGCTCAAGGGCTTTTTTTTGCTCTCTCTGCATTGTAGCTATGAAACCCATCAAAATATGGTAGATGGGAGTTCAACCTAATAATCTTGGAGTTCAGACATTGCTGCCAAGCTCTTTTGCGCTTCCTATTTTCTTTCTTCTCTATCTTGAAAACAAAGAAGGCATCGTGGAAGTGTCTCACAGTTTAATGAC
The DNA here is from genome assembly GCA_037974385.1 of Arnoldichthys spilopterus. NCBI lineage: Eukaryota > Metazoa > Chordata > Actinopteri > Characiformes > Lepidarchidae > Arnoldichthys > Arnoldichthys spilopterus. Next base: position 27,468,818 of record JBBPDA010000081.1, on the reverse strand, counting down.
ACACAGGCTTTACTGTTTTACTGCGAACAGTCTGCCTGCACATCCTTTTCCACTATTTGGCTTTGGGTAACAAAGTAAAGATGAGAGAGCACATTGGAGGAATTTACACTTATTGTTCACAATTTCACTCTACGTTCTTGAATTTTGCAAAGGCCCACATGCTCTAGATTATTATCGCTGTTTGCTTGACTGCGGTCTCATGTATATGGAAAGGTTGATTATCATGAAAAGGCGACAGGTTTATTCCTTTATTGGTTCCAGTTTTCACAGGTCAGACTTCTTACTCGCTTCATACATTGCACCTCTAAGTCAAAACTGGGCTACTTTTCTTGCCTTTTAGAACGGAGCAGATGACGTGAAAAAGCACAGATGGTTCAAGTCTATAGATTGGGAGGCAGTTCCAAATAGAAGACTAAAGGTAAATGTGCAGTTTCTCTCGCAAAGTAAATCTAAATTAAATTAGTTTTCCTCAGTGGTCATGTACGATAGTTATATAAACTCATATGGCATGGTTTTATACTAGCTAACATTAGCATGTGGCTTAAAGTGTGTATATTAGGTGTGTCACTATCAGTTCTTTTGATGATTAATTGAATTTTTTTTTTTTTATTGAATGAATTTTTTTAAAAGGCCAACCAATCAAAAATTCACTTCATTGAAGTTGAACAAATGCATGCATTGCTTTTTAAAGACTCCAGGTCTATTACTGGTTACAGATACGAAGGAAAAGCATTCAAAGCATAGAGGAAAAAGAAACCGGGAGATTTTGTACATAACCTCTATTACGCACATTTGTATACCACATATTACTGTTTATTTGCTGAATTACAATAAATCTGTGGTCTATGCAAGTTACAGCACATTTTATGTCTTTAAATGCATTGTGTATGTATTCCACTATGGTATATATTGCGGTATGTTAAACTCTTATCCTAGTTTATTCTCACTTATATTCCACTGTTCCAATATGTTAAACTCAGCTTATTTTTCCTTTAAAATCAACACAATGTCTCATTTAACTTGGGACTTGACTATTGGCTGTTGCTTTACAAATCCTTTTATCTTTATAGACTCCGGATATTGGCCCAGATACCCTAATTACTAGCCCTCTGTGGTGCTTTCCGTGGTGACATAATTGTAGAAACCATATGTTAAGAATTTGACAGCATTCTCTCTCTTTCATGTCTTAAAGTCTTGCTCTGTTTTTCCTTCTTCTCAAAGCCGCCCATAGTTCCTAAAGTATCTCACGAAGGTGACACGTCTAACTTTGATGTCTACCCTGAAGATGAATGGAAAAAGGAAACTCCAGTGCCCCCAAAGGATCTAGAGATCTTCAAGAACTTCTGAATAGACTTTGGAAAAGGAAAACCCAAGGAGTGAGAAACTGGCTGATGGAATAGGGCATCTTACTAATGTTTACTCATTCCTAAACGGAGGCCAGTCTGAGCCCTCCCTGACCGGGACACAGAAATATGCTTTAAGTTGGTGGTGATGAAATTTACAACATATCGGTGATGTACCGTGATGTCATGCAAAATTATTTGCCTTTTTTTTTTATTTTTATTTAATATTTTAGTTTTTGTTTTTTGATAGTTTACATTGCACAGAACATGCTATAATGTGGCAGGAGCTGGCGATATTCTCATCTGAGTCACACAAACCAATGTTACACACACTTGTGTTGCTCTCTCCACCTGGACAAACTTTATGCACATGAGCTGAGCAGCGACCAATCAAACTGTTGATATGTTGGAGGGTAATCAGTTGTCAATTCCAGGGGCAGATGCTGAGGTTTAAAACTCGAACAGAGAGCAGGAGATAGAACGGCTGAAAAGTCTATAGATTTAGACGTTATACTGTTTTTTTTTTATTTTTACATTTTTAATATTTACAAGCAATAGTAGGCTGCTGTCTGGCATAGGAGTCTGTATACACTTTCACTGTGGACGCCACAAGCTGCTTGTCTTTTTGTGACACTCCCACAACGACCAACAGAGAGAGGAGCATGGTTTGCAGTGATGAAAATGCACCATTAACTTGAACAGCTCACAGTAGGTAAGTTAAAGATCCATCCAACAGCAAGCACACTACAGTCTTTAGTCTTCACTACACACACATTATGTTCAGCTTTAGTTATTTTACTTTTTTTAGCTACATTTCAGCGGTTGCAGATAAAGCTGCAGTAGGTTGGGAAGATTGTTGAAGGTGGAAAATTTGAACAGGCCCCTCCTCTTCCCTCTCAGCTGCGCTCCAGCCCCGCTTCCAAATCCTCCCTCCACAGAGGAGGCATGCGCAAGCAAGCAGCTACTACAGCTGAAAAAGCCAGGTAAACAGTGTGGGGCTTAAACCAGTAAAAGCAAAACATGACCTAAATTCCACACCGCTAGATAGAACATGCTTTACAGTGGTTTGATACTCAGTCAGACAGGCACTCAGTCTGTCTCTGATTGGTTGTTTTGATTCAGCTTTGGTGGATTCTTGCAAATGGCATTAAGAGCCACAAAGTGATTATTTTTCTCCACAGACTATCTGTATCATGTACTACTGTCAGGACATGGTGTTTCAGCAAATATAAATGTCGTACCTTATTTTTATCAAAGTTATCTACTGCAGCTTTGCGTAGTCTTGAGACATGGGGTTCAACACCCTTCACACCAGTCTTCTACGTCTCCGCACCTTTCATCTCACTTCTGGATTGACGACGTAAAGAAAGATTTGAGATCGTGTTTGACCGCACATCATGAAAATGAAATGCATAGACAAGAAAATTCCATTGCCTTTGTTTTCTGAGCTGACGTTTCTTGAATTTTGCACCAAAAATGACTCCTTTTTTTATATGTTTACACCTGCCATAATATGGTTGTTTTTGCTGGATCAATACAATATCTTTGATTACCTCAAAAACGTGGATTTATGTTCCTTGGTGCCCACGAGACTTAACGTTTTGATGACATTTACAAAGCCAAGAGCACATTACAAGCCAGTAGCCTGATGCAGTTCATACATAAGCTGTGTGGGGTTTAAACGTGTGTTGGTGTTGACGAAGTCACGTAGTCATACCAGTGTCTCAACCAAGAAGCCAGAAAACCCAAAGCGTTGCATTTGAACTGTTACCTTTACAGTACCTCTACATGTCTAAGTCCGTTTGCTACAGGTACAACGTTGCTAACTTAAACAAAGTAGGCCTAATGGAAACAATTGTGCCCAATCTGTGTTGGCTTTTTAACAAATGGTCCATGTTTGAAGGTTTTAATATAAACTTTGAATGTGCTATGACATGGTGCTTGAAGAAATATTTGACCTAAACATGTTTTAACTGGAGGCTTGAACACAAGCTTTGTTTACCTTAAGATTTACTGCACCCTTAGGCTTTCTAACCCTCTAGTCATGAAGTTGTGTCCTTGTCATCTTCTACTGTAAATACTTTCTACAACCTCGATTGCATGTACGTAAATGACCTGTTAGCACTTGCCTAAGGTGGCCTTATATTAGGATGTGGGATTCGTCTTTTTAAAGGGAAATTCCGCTGATTTTAGCGATGGAATTTCAGCACCGTTCGATCTCTATGATGCAGAAGTCATCCAAAGTGGTTTAACGTGAAATGTTTCATTGTTTCCAGAATTGTTGGCTGGTGATGGTAATCAGTCATCCAAAAAGGTCAATGCCTCTAAACGCTACCTCATTGAATGTTATGTGAAATGGTTATGAATACACTGCTTGATGCCTGAGACGTGATTTTAAGGTTTTGCTATATTTTTAAAAATCCATTCATGCCGAAGATGTACATGTAGGGCATTGTGAAGAATAATATTCCTGTTTTTCATTTTTTACCATCAACATCACCTATAAAAAGCCAGAATGCACATGTAGGTTCCCTGATGGTTTGAACAGTAAAAATGGTTTTATTTGGTTTGTAGACATTGTGACCTCTGGTTCCGATCACTACCACTGTAAAAAAAATCCGAATCGATAGGTTTCTCTGCACTGGAACATTTCACAGTACCTTGTTCTGAATGTCTGGAAAAATCAGTGGAGTTTCCCTTTAAACAAAATGGTACTGATGTGTTTAAAGCAACTGGTGCAAAATCATTTTTACTCCAGAATATAAACACTTGATATGGAACGTTGGGTGGAAAGTGTTGCTATGAAAGGTGTAGCTACTATGTTATGTGTCTGAATGAAATTGTTCTCTGTTGAAGCTTTTTTCTGGAGCAAAGTTATATATGAGTTGATCAGTGTTACCCTGCAAAATGTATATACATCATTAAGATGCATCTAAATGTTTGAAAAGGACAAATGGCCGATCATCATGTCTGCTGTGACTTTGTGTAATAGGGCTGCATCTGGATCCAGTTTTGAACAGTGAACTACACCATAAATGTTTAAAAAGTGATGCAAAAAAAAACCCACCTCGATTTTGCTTCAGGTGAGAACTTTGCGAATGCGCTGTCAGTTTTAGAGTTGTAGCAATATGAAGCAGAACAAGTACAATACTTAATTTAAAATACTTTTTAAGAAGATTACCAACCTATTTTGGATTAGGCGACGTTGAGCCTGATTTTCTACCAAATGTTTTTTTACCAGTGATTTTAAAAGCAGATTCAGGAACAGAAAAGATTTCCTGTTTTTTTCTCTTTTTTTTTCTTTTGTTGTTTATAATGTTTACACTGTGTTAGTTCTGCAATTATCAACATTGGTGTGTTTGGGTGAAGACTGTAAAATGAAAAAAAAACAGCTTTGTTTTTGTTCTGTATTTAATTTAAATCTATACATTGCCTACTCTGAAAAACTGTATTTTATTTTAGCTTTTTGCTTCAATGACAACCAGAAAAAGTTCTATGAACTTTATCTATGAATAATGACCAGTATAGGAAGTTTTATGCTAATTTTTAACAATGCTTTTTGTTCTTTAGGTTGTTTTTTTCTTCAAAACATTGACAGTGTGTTTAAAGTGGTGCATTATTTACTGCTGTTGCGAGAGCTAAAAAAGAGACAAAAAAATAAATTCAACTTTTCATGTGGACAAAGCGCTGGGATTCCTGCATTGTTTTTTCAGCAACAGGAACATGGCAGATTGTGGGTTGAGATTTCAACTGTATAAGATTTTACAGTGAGAGAGAGTTTTCTTTGTCATCGAAGGAGGCAACAAGCCTCAACGTGAAATGAGTCTCTTCTGCTTGGCTGACATATTGGTTTCTCAGGCCTTTTCTGTCAACGTGTTGGCACCCAACCAAAATTCCTTAAAGGTATAATAAAGGACTAACACCGGTACTAAGATTTCTTAGTTTCTCCATTACAGTCGTGTCTGGATCTAAGGGTCAAACTCTTTAATACTGTTATGTCTTTTTGTTTGTTTTTCATATTGTTATAAATCTCTCTCGATGGTTCTATTGCTGGTTGTCTTTACAAGTTTTATGAGCAGTGACCTAGGTGCTGATTATGACTGACTTCAGACAAAAACGGGATTTCCAGTGGTCATTCTCTGTTGACCCTGACGACCATTCTGAGATTACTCTTAATCCATGCATTCAGCAACTGGCCAGTCATGTGTTTACATGTAGTTCTTTTTAACTTTCACACAGATTATCCACACCCACATCTCCTGCTTTATAGAGCCATTTGTTGTAGGGGTTCTTCTGTGGCATCGCTCCAAAGAACCCACGCTGGAGTCGACAACGAATTAGCATTGCTTTTATTCTCTAAAGTCTCACACTGATGTAGACAAATGAGCCTCTCTGCTGTAGCAACACCAGGCTCTTGCTACTGAATGTGCTTCCAAATGAAGTTTTTCATGAAATCCTAGAATGTAATTTACCCCCTGCGTTTATCCAGACATACTTTTACCCACCTCCCTTCACTCCTCGTGGAGTTAACAGGCGCTGTTCAAACAATGTAATGGCTTATTGGCCAGCAAGAAAAACATACATCTGTGAGGGTCTAATTGTAAGTTAATAGCTCCCCTGTGATCATAAATGACTGAGGCAGCCCTGTCAAAATGGACAGGAACATGTGTGTTTGCTGAAACACTTTTAAAGCCCTAGTTCTCTGCTGTTTTCCCTCAAATGGCAGGAAAGCATAAATGATGTGTACACAACGCTGCATAGATCCTCTGAGGTGAAAATGACCTTTTCGTTACATGACATAAGTGTAGGCTCGTGTACATGTCCAGTGTTCTGACATGATGTTAGAAAGCAGCCATGTTATTATGTTCAAACCATTACGTAGGTGTTTCAGCTGCTATAAATCATCAACGAGACAAAGCACCTACTTTACCGGTATGTATATTCGCGTGCTAACACATTAACCCTGGCCTGGGCCGCTGAATGATTCCGTCAATGCTTTTTTTTCCTGTCATCACATTTAAGTAGCCAACAAGTTGACCTTTCACAGTTTGCTCTCTAGCTCCTCTTGCTCTTCTCTAAACTGTAACGTAATAAAGGGGGCTTCCTGAAATGTGGCCTGTCAAAGAGCAGGCTTCATCTTACCACCAATAATTTAAATGCACTTTCTGTACTTTGAGGAGATCTGAAACCTTCTTAACTTCAACTTCCCTTTGGAGAGAGTGGGACTAGTTGCCACAGGGGTAAATTGTCACACTGCCGACATTCTGTACAATACAAGGAAAGCGAGCGAGTGATTATTAGTAATTGCAAACAGTGCACCACAACGAAATGTGACCTCTGCATTTGACCCATCCTTGTAAAAGCAGTAGGCTGCTGATGTGGGTAACTTGCTCACACTTAACTCAGTGGTACTTGTACCAGTCAGGGATTTAAACTGGCAACCTTCAGGTCACAGGGGCAACTCCCTAAGCACTACAATTACCCTGAGCTTTGTAGAACTACTAATACTTAAATGTTATGCTTTGAGAGTAGAGGTCATTTACCTTTTCAGCCTCTCTTTGCTTGATGAGAATTAGTGATGTGCGATGCCACTGATTTTCTTTCCGATCTGATACCAAGTTAAATTCAGTCTGGTATTGTCAATACTCATCCGATACAATACTTTGTACAGAAGTTTCATATGTTTGGAAAATCTAAATAAATAGCAGAGTATTTCAAATGATAGCTTAGTAATGAATACAAGATGTCAGACTACTTGTTCTTATTGTTTAACTATGAAGAATTATCATCCAAGAAAAAAATTTAAAAGCTGCATGTTAATTGTTAATATCTTGTCATATTACTTGTATCACTTGTAACACTGTCCTTATGATCCACCAAAACACTTTGGTCTAGTTAAAGTCCCATTGTCCTCCTGGTTTGAAAAAAAATTCAACACATTTGATTGTTTTTCTGTTCATTTTACTAGTTTCCTTCTTGTTGCTGAGGCTTGAATCATAGTAACGTTTAGCTAACATACAACTCCACACACATCAGGATTTAAAACACATCAAAAACAGTCAAACAAGCAGTTTAAGATTAAGTTCAATGAGTAAAAAAGAACACATTGTTCCTTAAGCAGAGCTTAATTCTAATAGTATCTGTTATAATATTAGAATTAAGCTCTGCTTAAAGAAAAATTTAATTTGCATAAACAGGAGATTTTAACAACTGCCCAGTGTTTTGTACAGTAAAGGTTTTATTTGTCTTTTTTCATAAGTGAAAAGAGATTTGTCGAAATTGTCTGTTGTAATGAGTCATATGCTTCAGGTGTTGCAGATTCAGGACATGTTAAAAACACTGGAATGTTCCTTTAACTGAAAATTTCTGGTCTTGATTAGATCAGGAACGGAAAGGTTTGCAGAAAGTTCTCCAGGAGAACGTCTAGACTGCAAAAGTCAGAGGATGATCTCCAGTCACTATACAGGGGCGCCTCCTTCCATCCCCTTTCATACCAATGGCTAGCCTGCGGACGTTTGGGCTTTTTTTTCGGACTGGCCTCTGCTTTATTGAATCCTGATGACATTTATGTAACAGCATAGGACATTTTGACAGATGTTACAAGGTCAGCAGTATCTGATGCACTTTACTTCATGGTTTACTGCTGTGTTTGGAAATAAACGTATGAGAAACTGAATTCGCAGATGATTGAAGAACAAGGGAGCGCTTTAATGTTTATAGCAGAAATGAACTCTTTCTCCCTTTATACCCACGAACTCTATTCAGTGCATGGTTTTGGAACATTTTTTCTCTCGCTGTATCCTGTCCTGGATGCCTACCTTGTAATTGGGACACGAGCCTAATGCAATTAAAGGGCCTAATGCAACTCCACGCACACGTTTCCATTACCCCTCACCCCCCATGAAAGGCTGCAAAAGAGAGAGAAAGAGCACCACAGGTCAACATAAACATCCCTGCTGAGGAAAAAAACAGTCCTATTAGTCGACACCCTATAAATGACAGGTTTGCTGCTCTTGCCAAAGCACTTAAAGGCTTAAAGTGCAAAATCTTCAAAGAGGCCTGTGATCATGCACACTCCGCCACACCCGCACTGAGGGAAGAAGAAAATGGCACCGCTCAACTATTGCTTTTAATTCACATAAAAGAAGCAGAATTTATATCAATAAACTGTGTTTCTCCACTACTCCGGCTACCGTTATAATCACCGGTCAGTTTTCTTGTAGATGAATGCTGGGTTACTAACTTACATATCTCAAGAGGTGTGCACGTATGTGTGTGTATGTATGAGTGTATGTGTGTATGTATCTATTTGTTTGTTTGTTTGTCTGTTTGTGTTGGGTTTTTTGGTAAATAAAAATAGGACAAATAGTTTAATTTAATGTTGTGCCTGCTAGAAATGTGGCCAGGGAGTCATAGGGACTTTCAAATATTATATTTACTAATTAAATTAAAATTCACAAGGAGTGTGAATGAGTTTCTAAGGTAAAGGTCTGGTAGAGAAAACCATATTGTCAATATTAACAAAACGTATCTATAGTTTTACTTTTTTTCTTTTTTTTTTGGCATCATTGGCAAAAGGCAGCTACCCGTTACTTCATTTACCTTTTCAAAAGGACCCACAGGAACAAGTACTAGTACTAGTCTGACGTTGACGATATGTCAGTTAGGAAACACTATATTTGAGGGCTACCAACAGATGGACCTGAAGATGCATAAGCATTAAAAAATGTATTGAAAAGCAGTATATCAACAGCTTTTGTTGGTATTCACAAAACGACCTAATGCTTAATGAAATGCATGGCCCTGGGCAGTGGAGGCCTAGTGGTTAGGGCATTGCCCTTGTGAACAGAAGGTCACAGGTTCAAGTCCACCCCCAGGCACCACTGAGGTTCCCTTGAACAAAGTACCATCCCACTACACTGCTCCCTGGGCACTTCTCATAGCTACCCACTGCTCGATGTGTGCACATGTGATGGGTTAAATGCAGTGGTCACACTGAGTACAATGAGTAGTGTATAGGCCTTTATATTAGTGCAGTCTTATTTACGGCTTTGACATGTGAGGATGTAAATAAATAAAGTGCTAATTAACTTTTTAATTAGAGCCTGACACACTGTGGGTTTCCTCTCAGAGCTCCAGTTCTCCCTTAGTCCAGTGTACAGATGCTTAGCTCCACCTTGGTGGAACTGTATATTTGTCTGTGTGGAATGGCAACCTGTCCAGGATGTTTCTCTGCCTTTCACTCTATAACTGGAATAAGCTCCAGCAACTCTCCCAGCAACTAACAATCTAAGCTTCTCTTTTATGAAAATCAACGAGTTCCTGAATCTAAAGAACTGATCTGACATTTCTGAAGTGTAGCTTGTTTCTTTATGCAGAAAACATGTATGGGCGGAGTGCTTTGGCTCAGTTAGTGTATTCGTTTGTGTCCTCAGCTGTATATTGCATTCATTTCGTCCAGAGCAGAAAATGCAGCTGCACAGTTGCTGTTTTTTTTCACTGAAATCCACCTTGAATTACTTTTGGAGAGGAAATCGCCAGCAGAGGATTGGTGTCTTGCCTTGTAGGAGAGAACAGCAGTTGTTTAAAGCAGATTCGGGCCCTCTTCGGCCTTATGTCATACACTATGGAAAATGACGTCCCTTTGTTTCATGTATTTCAGCTGCTGCCAAAGTCAAAACGTTGTACACCACAGGTGCTCAAAAGAGGTTCTCTGGAGTAATCCAATAAATGAAGAACACTTGGTTCCTCAAATAACTTTTTCAGTGGGTGGTTCTTCAACAGTCATCCTTGTAAATGAGACTTTGAGAACTTTTTAAAAGTTCAAGAACATGATGGAAAAGGTTCTATGTGCATTTTTAAAGATTTATTTGTCCAAATCCAGAACCATTTAGGAGCCATAGCCTTTCCTCTAAGAAAGTAAAATATTTTATTCATGCAATTTATTTTATGCTTCACTCTTTTCAGTGTGGATAGGATGCCCACCCATGTGGAAGCACTGCACATTATTAAATCAAGCTAATCCCTTTGATTTTACAAGACAATCCAAGAATAGGTAGCATTCATTTCCAATACTGTGCAATGTTTCAGCTTTATTAGACTGTAAACCCGAATGGGAGGAATACTCTGTCCTCTTTAATGCTGCATACAAAAGTTAAGTTAAACAGATGAGGCAGAAGCGCATCTGCAACTCAGTCCTTTATTTTTTCTCCTGATGACTTCATGCTTTCTCTTCACCTCATATCCTCTCTTGTTCCACTGCCATTGACCCAATGAGATTAGAGCTTAACCTAACACGACTGGCTGCTGAAAATAAGAAGGAGCGTCGCCAATCAAAACATCCCTCTGGGGCAGTTTAGCAGAACACGCAAGTTAGAAGCACTTCAGATTCATATACTTCAACAGTCTGACTCTTATATTCACATCTGATCCTTATATCCGAAGACATTTCCTATTCTGGCCTTGACATATTTGCAGCTGAATCTTAAATCATTCAGTGCAAGACACCAAAGTCTGATTCTTATATACCCATCAGATTCTCAGTTTAATTTCTGTCTTTAAACATACACTTACCGGCACCTCTGCCCTCATACAGTGACCTCCACAATTATCAGCATCCCAAGTGAAAGATTAATATACAAGGCTAGAAATCAACCTATTGGTGAAGCAGCTTCACCACACAAAATACTGTCTAACAAAAACACATGTGCCACAGTTATTGTCACACCTGGACATTATTCTGATTGTGTATTGTGTTTCCCATTTTAATTATTCATGTTTAGGTTGATTGGAGTGTAGGAAGATAGAAAGGATTTAGGATTTTTGAATTGACATGAGGAGGAAACAGACAATGTTATTGATTACTTAGGGATGTTTAGTTAACACCATATTTAAGCAAAGTGACACTGTCAAAGTGTACTTTATCCTGGTTAACTGTTGCTGAGAGTTTTGTGGTGTATAGCAAAACATTCAGCCATAACATTAACACCACCTGCCTCCCTCATGCTGCTGAAACAGCTCTGACTTTGGTGCACTGTGTTCTGACCCCTTTCTATCAGAGTCAGCATTCACTTTATAAACCATTCTGTGGCACTGGAAAAGATGGGCTAACCTTCATTGCCTGCATGCATCAGTGAGCCTTGGGTGCCCATGATCCTGTTGTTGATTCACTGATTCAACTACTGCACACCTGGAACAATGCACAAGACCTGCTTTTTTGGAGACGCTCTGACTCAGTTGTCACAATAAAGCCTTTGTCAAAATGGCTCAGAAATTTACGCTCGCCCATTTTTCCTGCTTCAAGCAAATGAATTAAAAAACTGACTGTTCACTTGCTGCCTAATATTTCTCACCCTCCTGACAGAGGCCACTGTAATGAAATGACTAGATAGTCAATGTTATTCACTTTACCTGTCAGTGGTGTTAATGTTATGGCTGATCTGTGTATTATAGCCACCTAGATGGTGATTAATATGATATTATTATCTGTAATCATATATTTAAGATGAATCTTGGGAAATATCTGTATGATTCCTAAGAATATCTGAAAATCAGGAACATAAGAACATGACCACACTTATATTAACAAATCTGTTACATTTTACCCCACATTTTACAGCCCTGTTGAAGGACATTTGAGGCTAGCTGACTTCATGAGATCATAACTAGGTCAATCTAAAGCTGCCATTTTTACGAGCACATTAGTGTAATATTTCCTGATGAAGCAGCTGTTTGGTATGACGGCTGATTTTGGCATGAACAATGCACTCACAAAGAACTGGGCTCAGCTCTAAAGAATCTCTAGAGACTGAATGGGAGGGACTTTTGTATGACTCTGAGGCCACTGATTAGAAGAGATGTCCCCTTGTAGACTCTGGCTCATGGCAAAGGAAGTAAAGAGAGTTGTGTTAATTGGGCCCATACTTGTAATACATTGAAACAATCATAATTTACCAAATCATTTGAACTCCCCAAAAAAGGCCTATTCATTATTTACTATTAGATTTCAGTTACCACACAAAATGATTTCAAACTGTGTCTTTGTTGTTGAATTATGCTATGAGCTAAAGGCTTTCTTGGATACACTCATCTGACAGCATGAGCTGTTTACAAAATACTGGGCACAAAGCAAGTGAACGACCAAACCCACTCATTACCTCACATTAACAAATGGTTATGTCTCAAAAGTAGGTATACTCTTACAAAACAAGGTTATCTTAGAGTATTTTACTTTATAACTAGGTTCTTTCTCCAGCTTAGGGGGTCTTTCATTGCCTTCATGGCCTTTGTCTTGCTCATTAGGTGCTCGGACCCAAAATTTGCTCTGTGACACGTCAGTTGTATAAAGCGCTATATAAATAAAATTTTATTAAATAATAAAAACAATAAAGCTTCTAGAAGGAGAGTACCACATTTTCAGTGGAGAGTTCTCTCAGTAACCATTTTTGTAAAGGAGATGTATGTATGAAGAACCTTTTTACATTTTTAAGAACTTAATGTAAAGGTTTTCTTAATATAGATACCTCGGTAAACAGTGTTCTGACCACACTTCAATTTGGTGAGTTTAGCTTTTCACGACACAGGAGTTCAATTACATGCACAAGACTTGTAAAACCTCCCTTAAAATGAATGCACTGGGCAGCTCTGGAGAAGCCAGGCATGAGCTTTAGGTCACCGTGACCAACGCAAAGCATTAGTCAGAGGGGTATAAAGCCCCCCTGCTCTGGGAAGTGGCATTTGTGCTCCAGAACTACTCTTCCATTATCAATACCTGACCACGCTCAAGCTCCTTTGACAGAATGCAATCAAATCTTCATTGCAATGTTACAACATCTAGTGTAAATCCTTCCCAGAAGGCTGTCACTGCAGCAAAGGGGAATAAACTCCCTGTTTATACTCTTGATTTATGAAAAAAACGTTGGAGGAGCAGGAGTCTACAAACCTCAGCAAGGCCTGTTTATCAGATCTAGATAAGCCTAAGCTTTAGCCTAAAAAGCATTTCTAATGGTGATTCACCACCTCCACTGCAATTTAGACCAAAACTAAGCTTAATCCTTGTCTGGGAAACTGGCCCATAGTGTATTTATTATTATGGATCTGTCAAATATCCAAGGATGACATTCATGGCCACTTGGCTAAAACAAAATGTAACCTGTTAATTACAATTTCACAATTTACGGTAAGGGAAAAGCCCTTGCTGTATGTCCAATTTTTCTGTCATTGCAACAACAGGGCCTGTAAAACACACTCAGACTTTGACACACTGACACACTCCGTAGGCACAGAGGCGATGAGTCATTCCCTGGCAGTGAGTGAGTGTGTTCTGGAAGGCGTTCCAAAAGATGTCTTTTTGGCATGTGATCGAGGAAACGTAAAACATTGCCTGATAGTTGAGAAGAAGCACTGAGATTTAGCAGTGAGTGCACACAGCTCAGCCCATCCAACTGCAGCTGGGCTTACTGTCTCTTCACCACTGAATGGACTTTTGTACGAATGTCACTGAGGGCTAATACAGCCAGGAAAACTATGTAAAACTTTTCAGCCATACACAGAATTTACAGGTACATGCATTTAATGATTCTAAAGTGATGCTACAATTGTGTAACTTCACAGGTGCCTTTGGATTCTTTGGAAACAACTCCGCTGAAAGGTTCCTTGGGGATTTAAATGTGGTTTGTCTATCCTAATTTTTTAAAGAACCCATGTAGATACTGCATTTATTAGTTTTTTATTTACACCTCATTTCATAATTGTTGATGTCACCTGCTGGCTAAGTACCACCAGTCATGTAGTGCTTCCAAGCTTGAGGGGTGAAAGCTAACATGAGCTTTCTCTGAGACATGAAGCCCCACCACATCTTTTTGAACTGCTGCTAATGCAAAGTCATTAGGCAGCTCAATGTACTCAGAGGAGAACAATAACTGCCAATATTGTTATGTAAGCTAAAAGACACCTCTATTGGACAGTACTGAGGTGACTAAGGGGAGGAGGGCCACCCTACCCACCTAGAGAGTGCGAGGCCAGTTATGCTGTATGGCACTCAAGTCATGGCTTGCTCTGGCATTGCTGGGGACAAAATTTATGCTCTCCCAGTGATAGGACCAGAGCTTAGATGGTTGCCTTGCAGCTTTATTCGCATGAGTGTAGTAAATCACTGAACTGTAGTCTACCATAAAGATACATGTTTTTGGGTACTGTACTGTCATTGACCAAGTATCTGAAGCAAACCAAGTATATGAAGCCCAGTGTTTATGCTATAAAGCTCAGAAAAGTCTCCTTATGGATACAACACTGTGTTTTTGGTCCTACTACTATGTCCTGGTGGGATTTCATATTAATTAAGTTGTTCTCTTCTAGAATCTGCATTCTGTCATCACCCAGTCATTACTTGCATGAATCGTGTGTGTGCTTCCAATCTTTCAGAACCTCAGGGCTTAAAAGGCATCAAGACAGGGCCAAAGGCCACCGAGATATTTAACAGCACCTACTATTAAATGTCAACTTACTTTTTCCTTAACCTGGCTTTCCACACTTTGAGAACTATCTGAGGAACATGTTTCCAATTCAGAAGAATCCTGTTCTCTATGTTTTTAGTTGAAGCCGGTAGATGCAGAAGCTGTTCCCCACTTTCTAAGCACTACATTGGACCGTGCCTGTAGTTTCAGTCCAGAGTGTAAAGAACCTGCTGTATTATAGCATTGCATGTTCATCCAAAGGAGCACACTGACCCAAGAGACAGAGTGGAAAAGGAATCAGCCATTTCTCTCCAATACAACTAGGTCCAATAAACTGCCATTTCCCTTCAGATCGTTTCAGTGTTACTATCTTATCCTTCATTCTTTTTTTATTTATTTCTTTTTTCTATTATTTTAGAGGGGGCATTTTCTGGTGCTCGAGGGATCAAGAGGGATGCATAAATCTTTCCCAAGGCTGTTGGACTGTCTGCATTCTGAACAGGAACCACATTTTTCTCACTGAAATAGTGCTGCTAATGCAATAATTCTACCACACCAATTTGAGCAGTCACGCTAATGTTCTGTGATATGCTAATTGATAAAACATTGATGCCTGCCCTTTAGAACACAAAAATGCAGTCGAATCATTTCTCACTGGGATTTTTAAAATGTCACTGCACTCTTGAAAATTATAGCACTGGAATAGGTTTTCTGGAGTGACTTCATTCTCTTATAGATAAAAGTTACTTCTGGACATGTGGTTCTTGTTTAGTTGTTATAGAATTAAATGCACATTCAAAGACTTGGAGTCATTTTAATAATAATTGTTGCTGTGCTCAGTAATACCAGTGTAAACTGAAATACTATAAGCTGAACATTAGAAAGTGAAGATTTGTCATTGTGTACAGACCCCAACACACAAACTGCACCACAACAAAATGTGACCTCCCCATGTGAAGCAGCAACAGCTATAAACACCACACGAGGAGCAATGTAGTGGGAAGATATCTTGATCTAGGGTCCCTCAGTGATACAGTACCTGGGGTGGGACCTATAACCCTCCAATCACAAAGGCAAGTCCCTAACCACTATGCCACCACTATATAAGTGTGTTTTATGTATTGTAATTGCTTTATTAAGTGCTAAATTTAAAGTGTGATATCTATTTAGTTTTTGTACATGCCAGAGCTCTGTTGAAGCTGGGTGCCTGAAATCCTGTGTGCCCTTTAAAATCCAGCCCCTGTTTGCACTGTGCATGACAGCTGAACTACTGTTACAGGATGTGAGTGTTTCTAAGGTTAAAAGAGAAGCAGACTAAGAAGCACCGTGAATGTGAACACTGGCAAACTTAGAAGCCTTATTGGCTGTTCACAAGGAGTCAGAACGGAAAAAAGCATATGTCAAGTTTTAAAAACAAACACACAGTTTAATACCAGTTGTCATATCAGGTCCAAAACTGATGGATATTATGGAATTATCTACAGTTCAGTTCATCATTCTAGACACATATAATATTTCGTTTTGTATCTGCAAAACTGGTTTTATATATTATTGAATACATTAATTCCAAACATTTAATGATTTTTGAAGGCTCCTAAAAAGGTTCTTTGCTCCTGAACTGCCTAAGTGTCGACCTTATGATGAGAAGATTGTGAATTCAGTCCCTGGTGTTGCCACAGCCATCCATAGAGGGGAGTTCTAGACAGCACAGCTGACTTCACTCTCTCTCGGTGGGTAGGATGGCCCTTCCTCTACTCTATCACTCAAAGCTTGACATCAGTGGTCTCCTCCAAGCATGTTAAGCTGTCTAGTGACGCTTCATTAGCAGCAGTGTAAAAAAATGCACTGGCTAGTGGAAGCATGTGCTAGCCTTCCAGTCTTCACCATCCTAGTGTTGGTGGTACCATAAGACAGAGGAAGTCGTTGCTAGTGTATGGCCTTGGAGATGATTAAAATGTGTCTAAAATTGGGAAAAATAAAATTAAAAAAGGTTGTTTAAAAAACGAGCAGCACGGTGGTGCAGTGCTTAGTGCTACTGCTTCACAGCAAGAAGGTCCTGTGTTTGTGTATGTTTCCTCCCACTCTCCAAAAGCATGTGGTTTAGTTTGACTGGATACTCTAAATAACCCATAAGAGTGTTTGTGCGTGAATAGTTGTCTGTCTCTGTGTTGTTCTGTGATGGGTTGGCCTCCTGTTCTGAGTGAACCCCACCTTGTGCCCATAGTCATCTGGGATCAGCTCTAGCTTCCCCATGATCCAAAATGGATAAGCAGTTTGGATAAAGAATGAAAGAATGATTTTAACACCATCCACTGAAAGGTTCTTTAAGAAACCAAACACGGTTCTCCTGTCGAATTCCTTCAAAGAACCCTTTATGATACTATTTCTTTTTTCCTTTGTGTGCTTAGAAACCCTTGTCTGAGTAGTTTCAGCTGAAAAGGTTAGAGGATGTACTGGTAACAAAAAAGATGGTACATGTATGTAATGATGTTATTTAACACCACAAGAAAATCACTTTGCACAAGAAGTATTTTGCTGTAAAAGTTTGCTGTAGAAGTTTCTCCATCAGCCCTATGGAGGATGCCTGCTGTCTTCTCACTCTCTGGAGGTGGTCCTTCAATCTTCTTTCCATATGCTGGGTGCTCACGTCTGACCCCCGAAAGGGACCCATGTGGAGACGCTCAGAGGTTCATCCGTTAAAGCCCCCTGAAGCACACAGCTACTATTCCATCTGTCTTTCACTTGAGGCTGTCATCTTTTTTCCAAATGCATATTTTTTGCTGATGGTGTATTAATCTCTACAGGGTTATGCAAGCAAGTGCTCACAATATGGAGTGCAGGCTTGATTAGCCTGAGAGGGAAGACGCACCCAGACAGATTTTGTGCATTAGTCTTCAGCAGTAGGCAATTTGTTATTCTCAAAGGGGGGGTCTAATGGGAGACTGGGCATCATTTGTAGAAAACGAGGGGGCTGGCTGGCAGTCTGCTTCTTCAAATTCACAGGCAGAGTTTCAATTTGCAGATCAGTCATGCAGGTTAACGGGGGGTTTAAAAGGGGAAGAGGATTTTTGGTCATTTTGCCAAAAAGGAGGATGACAATTCCCCCTCAAATTTCATACTGATCTTTAGAAAGCACTACTCCATAGTCAAAATGGACACATTTGAACTTAAACTTTTAGACGCACTTTTAAAGAGCCCATATACTGAAAAACATATTTTTTCTAGTGAGTCCTAGAGAGCACAGCTGATTTCACTCTTTCTCGGTGGGGTAGGATGGGCCTCCCTCTACCCCATCATTTAAAGCTTGACATCAGTGGTCTCCTCCAAGCATGTTAAGATGTCCAGTGATGCTGCATTAGCAGCAGTGTAAAAGATGTGCTTGCCTTCACCATCCCAGTGTTGGTGGTACTGTGAGACAGAGGAAGTCCTTGGTAGTGGTTGGTCTTGGAGATAAATAAAATATGCCAGAGATTTGGGAAGAATTATTTTTTAAAAAAAGCTTATTTAGTGTAGTATTATAATTTAGTATAGTAAATAAAAAAGTTAAAAATGTACACATCCTCAGTCCATACAGTCCAAGCATATGATATTTCAATTTACACTGCTATTACTGAGCACAGTAACAATAGTTTTTAAAATGGCAAATGATTCCTAGCCTTTGAATCTAAGCTGCCAAAAAACAGCCTGTTTTCAAATCAAGGTTTGGTGATGTCACAAAAATCGGCACATTTGCCTATTTACAGTATATTGGTGGCCTAGTGGTTAAGCTCTTGCCTTTGTGAACAGAACGTCGCAGGTTCAACCTAGATGCCATTTTCATAGCTGCATGTGTGCACATCTTATGGATTAAATGCAAAGGTCACATTTGGTTGTGGTGCACTTATTGTGATTTAGTGTTTTCACAATGTAACTTGACTTCAATAACTATTTGCCTTAAAACAGTTGTGCTCCATCTTTTTATACTGAAGGTTTTCAATCCAGACTGTTTTATGAATGAGACAACTACACAAAGCAGCAACAACATAATCAGCCTGTTTTCTAAGGATTAGAAAATGTTTGTGTAAAAAAAATCATTATTATTGCTTTGGGAAATAAAACCAAGACTTAAATAAAATAAATTCCAGTAAAAAATTTACAATCTGGGCACTTTGAAGAGAAAATCACAAAAAACTAATAAACTATGAAAACTAAAAATAAATTATGAAAATTAATTGAGTGGTGCCTCAAAAGAACCAGCTTTGATTCTCTAAGGACCTGTGTTTCAAAATAAGATTCTTTTTTATGTCTGTAGAAGTTCTTTACCAGTGTATGTCCTTTACAACACATGGAGAATCTTATAACTTTAAATATTTTCTTATTCATACAGAAATGCTTTTGTAAAGAATTATACATAAAAGGTTCTTCAATGAGCTAAAAGTGGTTCTTCTATAGCAAAGGCCCCTTTTTATGAGCAAAAGCATCTCCATTTCCAAAGGTCACTCCTAAATGTTCAAAAGTCATCTATTCAAAACCAGAGCAAAATATTTTAGATAGAGTCATTCTTCAATTAAGCCTGTTCCCACCACTAAAAGACCAAGTCTGCACAATTGCATAATAGTAGTCAGTCAAGATACTATCCAGGTACTGTCTAAAAATTCCAAAGCTTCAACTGGATGAGACTGTTGTGAAGCTCATGGTAAGCTTGACCTCCCTAGCCCAGTACCCCCAAGCTTTACTTGAACATACAGGGCCATTTTAGCACTTGTTGTTTTTGGATCTGGTGTTTAAAAAGGCACTCTCTGAATGTGGAGAACAGCTGTTGCGTTAATTATGTAGGTGCAGTTTGTGGTTTTGCCATTACAGATGCTACACTTACTCATTACATAATTCTCTACTTACAGTAAAAATTATTGCCTTCATGAGATTCGCATCTGCTCCCATTGCTGAGCCAACCCGGAACATGCACGTTTTGTAAGAAATTTGCGCTAACTGTTTGCTCTAACCTTGGATTCACCTTCATATGTCTTTCTAACCTGTCGAAATAATATTTCATCTCGTTCCCGGGCTAAGCTTTTGCATGTCACCTCAAAACCTAATTTCTATTCTGTAAATCGTTGCTAAGAAATGGTTCCATTCTGTTGACCTTAATCAAAACAACTTCCTTCAAGGTCTGTTACTTTGTATCATGCTTGCTTAGGAAAGATGATATTAGCTTTTGTTTTTCTTTCTTCCTGTCTTACTTTTCCATCAGGGATGTTATTAATGAGGTTTCGCAGTTTCTTGCCTCTGAATGCGACAAACTGGAATGAAAGGTATTCATTAAAATGCCATTCCACAGATGGTCCTCGTCAGACTGTTTTAATCAGCTTTCCCCAGGTTTTGGAGCCCCCTCCCAACCCAACCCCCATTCTTTCAGAGCTCATAGATTCATTAGAGAGGTAAACGACCCCGAGACAGAGTAACGCAAGGCCTCACTGTGAAGAAGATCATTTGTGATTGCATTTTAACTGAAAACACACCTCTTTCCGAACTGGGAGAGTTGGATTTAAGAGCTGAGAATGATGTTAACCAAAAAACATAGCCTAAGCACAGTAACCCACCAGTGGTGCAGCATGTCCCGGGTGAGTTTTGGTTTTGCAGACAGCGATAATAGTGAATTACTGTAACCTCACATCAGAATAATTAGCATCTGGCAATATTTTGTAATCGGCAGTGTGTGACGGCGCAAATTGTGAATTAGAATGAGGTGAAATAAAGTGATGATCAAGCACATGCAACCACAAGGCCTGTTAACATGATGACTGTACTAAAACAGTGTCTAGACTGTAAGTGTATCACTCACTAAATCTTCAGTAGGGGAATGGAGACATAATACTGTAAATAGCAATGTTAGAGGTTGAGAATGTGGAGGGTTGATGCTGTGCTTCCCTGAAAATGACAAATAAGCCTCTACAGGCATCTATTGCTTGGTTGGACTGAAAAGAACACAAAAGCTTAGCAGTTCACTCAAGGAGAGAACTCAAAGGCTTAATCTTAGACCCCTGAAGAACATTAATCAACATCGCTTGGTGTTAGAACAGCCTCAGATGAGTCCTCCAACTGTAAACTAGCAGATATGTTTGACTGATGTAGAAGCTTGGGAATGTATTCAGCAAATCCAAGTGAAGTGAACTTTAGCATTAAAAGTTAATCAGGAAATTATATAAAAGCTGTAGAAATGCAAACAAAGCATTTCTAAAATTCTCCACACAATGTCAAAGTTCAGTGGACCAGGCTAATCTGCTTTATACCAGTTCACGTTGATGGCAGGTTTTCATCTAAAGACTTCAGGTCCAGGTTTATTTTGTCTGGAGAAGACTGCTTTGTGCCTGGTCTCACATGCCCATGATGCACTTCTCAGAATCTGTTTACAGCCACCCTTTACCGTAACCAGGTTACTTTAAATTGGCATCGCCCCCTTGCAGTGAAGAAAATGGTTCCCTGCCTCAGGTAGAGCTGTGTGGAGCGCCCGTGGTTTTCCGCCGCAGACACTTCAACAAGAGCGCCAGCCCCAGCTGCACGCAGCAGGCTGGAAGGCTGTTTATTGTGCAGCCATGTCCATGAGGAGAGCCTGGGGCACTGGGCCAGAGGAAAAAGACAAAAAGAGGGAGAGTGCTGGAAAATGACCCACAAACCTGTGTGCTCTAATACAATAAAAAGCAGATACTGAAGGGAATGTGCCTCTGTACAGTGAAAAGGTAACAGAACATGTCTGATAAGAGGTTGCTATAACCAGTAGTAGCTCTGTTGAATTACTGGCAACATACATTTTTAAATAGCACTCTATTCCTTAATTTAGCCTGGGAAACTAAACTGTTAAGGTTTTGGCCTTGATTTTAGACAGACAGCAGTGCTATTATGATGGTAGGAATGGAGTAGCTATTCCAATAGGTGCAGCAGTCATTTATTACCATCTTGTACCAGTGTTTTTTGTTTGAAGTTGGCAACCATGATTAAGAGTCAGTATTACAAGCTAATTCATCTACCGTTAATGCTAAATGGCAATGAAGAGTTTCTTTGTAAAATTTCCTTATGGCCTGCAGGTCATCCCTCCTACCCTCCGCAGCTTTTTAGGTCCAACCTTAAGCTAAGTAACCCTGGTACGGCTTAATGAAGATCCTCAGGAGCATCTGAACATTAAAGCCAGGTGTATTAGATTAGTGCCGGAACCTCAGCATAATCCCTGAGGAAGCAAAGTTCTCAGGTGCAAGGAGGGGCATCCTGGCCTACAGTGCATGAAAGGAAAGTACTCATACATCTTTGCTTTGATTAGTATGGACTGGTACTCATATGCATGTACTAAACATTCATACATTTCACATATTGACCGACAAGGCCATCAATGCTAGTCTTTGCTTTATCTGCCTTAATGCTAAGATGCTGCTCCTTAATCAACCGAACCAAGCAGAATAAGCCACCACCGAAAACAAACCAAAATGTGAGATCACAGAGTAAATGGTGAAATGATGTTTATTATTACTAAGCAGTACAGGGCTATAGGTCAGTCTGAAGCCACAGATGGTCCTCTTCAGAGAGAACAGGCTGCACAGTGGGAGGGATGTGTGAGCAGGGTAGATCATGACTGTCATATGTGTCACTGTATGGAATCTCGCCATAAACTCATTCCTTCAGTTCTGAGATCATCCATGTGCCTTCGTTTATCCACATTGAGCTCAAGTCTTGGGGAAGCAAAGCTGATCCTGGACAAATGAGAGCAAGCCCAGTTTGATTCATAGATGGACAAATGGAGAACATATTGAGGATCATACGTAGAAGGAGAACAGATGACTGGGATAGTAAAATGCAGTAAATTCATTCATGTAAAGGAAACAGGAACTGTTTCTAATCTATTTCTTTCTTGTTCTGGCTTATCATTACAGAGGGCCTGAAGTCCTTTTTAACATTTGTTAAAAAAACATTTGAGTCTGAAGGCAAAAACAGGAATAATACAAATATAATAACCAAAGGAGATAAAATAACAGACATTTGGAGACCCTTACCCTTTACCCCATCAGCAAACGTCTTATCATATATAGACAGCAGAACACAAATAAAAAATAAAGACCAGAAAACGTTAAGTTGCCTGCTTCACTTCTTGGCATGTAGCATGAAATTCTCCACTGTACAAACTGTAGCTTGATTGGATGAAAGTCGACCCTACACCTGAAGGCTGTTTGCCAAAGGTCAAGCATGTACAAGGCCATGACCCTACATAAGGAAAAGTGAGAAAAAGGATCACCACTAGAAACACCAGGAGTTTTCGGGAGCTAACACATGCTAGCCAGATGGAACACTTGTCACTATCAAAGCAGTAACTTGGTTCCTGTAAGTTCAAAACAACACCTGGGAGCAGGTGCAAGCTTTGATGTGTGCATTATGTAAAACCAAAATACAACATTCCTGAGTCCAAGGTTCCTGTTAAAGCCTTTAACTGTCCTTTGATACTAATCCAAGGTTTCTGACTAGCACCCTTTACCTGTAATTAAATCTAATTGAGAAACGCTAAATCCTTATATATATACGTATAT
>JBBPDA010000081.1:27414750-27439297 GCA_037974385.1 Arnoldichthys spilopterus | reverse complement strand
TTAAGTCCATAATTCTCCTCATTGTACATTCAGAGCCCTATTAGTCCTGATAATGACAACACCTATGTGTTGTTTTCATGAAGATGTGTTAACCGCTTGAAGTGACATGATGATGCATGGCATGTCTCAAGTGATCAAGAACAAGGGCAGGAACAAGGCCCGCGACCTTTGACTTTGCTTGTTCTTAGAATTTTTTAAGCTCTACAGGCTCCAGCAGTGCTTCATGAAAACTGCTGACTTCACAGGTTAAAGTCCTTACACTTACCTCAGTGTGTGTGAGTGCTGTGTGTGTGGCGTGGGAGAATTTATGCTGCAGGGTAAATGACAAGGCTTTGAACCCTGTTCGACCTTTACTTAAGAGGTGCCTTATCCCTTTAACGGGAAGCCGCTTCAGCTTGTCATAGACAGAACAAGACATAGGGATAGCATTTTAAAAGACAACCCCATTATTGTTAGGAATACATTGCAGTTCTATACGTGCTGCTTAACATATCCAGTAACAACCTGTAAAAACATATACTGTATATTAATTTAACCAACTGTGCATTTGTCTGTACTGTATATATATTCTCTCCAACTCTGCCCACTTCCCTCCTATTTTTAACATATTTAACACACTGTACATATATTATAATCTGTATATTCTGCTCTCCATCTTTTTCAACAGTAACAATATATTCTAGCCCACCATTCTTTAAATTAAGGGTGCTGGAAAAGATTTTTAGCCAGATGCCATAGGGGAACATAAAGTACCTGTCCAACAGATGGCCTAGCCAACATACAACATTCTCAGGTTGGACCTCTGTGTAGCTCTTTGATTGTGGACAGCCTTTATTAAAAGCTGTGCATTAAACTGTATATGTCACTGTGGTGGACAAGGCAGAGACTAAGGTTAGTTATGACATTTAAAAAAAAACTTTTCTCTGTAACTCATAAACATTTAGTCATTTTGATACAGAAAACATATATGAAATTATTCATATAAACCATACAGCCAAAAGTATGTGGACACCTGACCACCACACCTATAATAGCTTGTTGAACAGGCCAGTCTAAAACCATGGGTATTAATATGCAGCCTCTCTTCTTCTGAAAAGGCTTTCAACAAGATTTTGGAGTGTGGCTGTGGGAATTTGTAACCATTCAGGCCAGGGCTCTGTGCTGGTCACTGGAGTCCTACCACAACAGACTCATCAAACCAGCCCAGCAGAAGATGAGAAATACTCTGGATAGGCCACCAGTTCATCACAGGGCTGAGTCAAAAACACACTGTGGCAAAATGTGGCAAATTTGTACATGTCTTTTGACTGTGGGGGAAAAAGAGCTACTAGAGGAAACCCACACAAACATGCACATAAGAATTAAACCTAAAATCTGCTACCCACTGCACCTTACCACTCTAAAAATGTTTTCACTGCACCACAGTCCAGTGGCAGCATGCTTTACACCACTCCAGCTGATACTATACATTCTGCACAGTTCTTGTGCAGGCATTGTTTCTAGTTTGGAGCTCTGTAGCAAGTGACACAACAGAGGACTTTTACATGTGCACTCTGTGAGTTTGTATAGACTACTGCTTGATGGCTGAACTGTTGAAGCTTTCACTTCCCTATAATAACAGCTGACGTGGGCAGATGTAGAAAGGCAGAGACTTCTCTGAACTTCTACTGAACTATGATGCAATGGAGATTGCATGCCTATGTATTTGACTTTATATGCTTCTTGGCAATGTCTATGGCCTTTACGTAATAATAAAGAGTGTCCACATACTTTTGCCCACATAGTGTATATTCACATGGAAAGAGAAGAGTAAATCTGAATGTAAGAAATCAGAGTTTCAAGATTCTAAATTCTTTATTTGTTTCACACCCAGTTATACAAGCACAACATGTAGTGAAATGTACCCTGATCATTCCTAAGATTTATTAAATAGAATTTAATATATAACATTAAATAACGTCATTTAATACAATAAATGTACATTGTGCATAATAGAATAACTGTGTATGGTAAAATGATAAAATGCAGAGTGCCACATTGCAGATGTGTATATATAGGTACAATACCCATGGGATTGTCAGTCAATAGAATAACTGTGTATGGTAAAATGATAAAATGCAGAGTGCAATATTGCAGATGTGTATATATAGGTACAATACCCATGGGATTGTCAGTCAGGGTTTTTAGAACAGCTGTGATGACATGACCTGGTCAAGAGGTTAACAGATCACAGTTAAAAAGTGTGGTGGCATGAATTGGTTAAGAAGTCTTACAGCCTGAGGATAAGACTCCTCCTGAGTTTCTCTATTTTGGCCATAAAGCACCTGAAGCTTTTGCCTGATTTCAACAGGTCAAACAGTATGTTACTGGAATGAGTTGAGTCTCTGATGATCTTAGTTGCTCTGGTCCTGCATCTCCTGCTACAGATGTCCTGTAGAGATGGTAGAGCTGATTCTGCTGCCCTGATCACTCTGTGTGGGGCTTTACAGTCTTGCACAGCTGTTCCCAAGCACCAGAGTGTTTTCCACAGCACCAGAATAAAAAGTCCTTAGGATTACTAGATAGATGTCAGGTTTACTCAGCTGTCTCAGGTGGTAGAGATGCTGCCTTGCCTTTTTGGACTGGGTGTGTATATGTTCAGTCCATGCACCCGGGTATTTGAAGCTGCTGGCTGTTCCTAACTCTGATTGTGACAACTGTTCCCACAGTGTTCAAAGCAAAATTTTAGACCCCATAGATATATACACTATCACCTATAACATGAACACCTGCCTAATACTGAGTATCTCAGAGGGTGCTGCACTGTGTGTTTTGATCTCTTTCTGTCAGAGTCAGCATTCACGTTTTAAGACACAGTAGCTCTTTTGTGAGATCAGACCAGACGGACTAGCCTTTATTCCCCACATGCATCAGTGAGCCTTGGGTCCCCATGATGTTGTAGTCAATTCACCATTTTTGGATCATTTTTGATGGATACTAACTACTGTAGACCCGGAACACTCCACAATACCTGCTGTTAATAACAATAGCATTAACTCTGTTTGCCTCTGAATTACCTTGGAGTAGCAATGGCATAAAAGCAGGAGATGCTAATGTTGCTAACTGTATGCAGATCATTAGCATTGCTTTGAGTGCTGTAGCATACTACTAGCTAATGTAGCATGCACTGCAGACAGGCACAGAGGGTAGAGGAGGAAAGAGAATGCTGGAAATATGGAAATATATTGCTTTTCAACAAAGTAAAATTTTATATCCAAAATATGTTACTGCTTGTGGCCACATGAAGTATAAATAAGTTGAAAACTATTTTAGCATCTAGCATAAGAACTGTTCAGTGTCAGCCCTTACAAAAATTAACCATGGATTACAATCGTTTGCCGCTTTAAAAAATTACACGTAGCCTACTGCATTCTCTGTGTAATATATTAATTTATTTAATAACATCTGGGATATGTCTGTCTTGCAAACTATGACTTTTTGTAATCAACACAAGAGAATTAGCACTGAACGGGCTTCAGCCATTGGCGGAGCATTGTTGAGGGAAGAACGTCCACACCAGCCAATCAGAGCGCGGCGTGTGCGGGGCTTGTCCGAATACGGGTGGGGGATAGCACGACTTGCACACGCGTCGCCAAAGAAAAAAGTTCCACTCTCAAACTCCCAAAACTAAACTGAGAAGCAGCTGTGCAAGAATCCTGCAGAAGATCTGGACTACCGCGCAGCAAGCAGAAACACGTCCCTAAAAGCATTAATAAACGTGCATTTTTTTAACGGAGTCACGTTTTTATTTATGTTTTCCTCCATCCTCCACACAGCGGAGGTGCAGTGGGTGAAGCTGAGCTGCGGGACAGGAGGACACTGTTCATGAATGAAAACCGTTCACGTTTTTGGCCGTTTCATCTTTCCTTTAGACTTGCACTCACGTCGTGATCCGCTCTGCCTGGAACTTTTCAGAGGAGTCATGAATGAAAGTCATGCTGAACTTCAGCAGAAATTGTAATTTGCTGACAAAGACAACATAAGGTAAGACTACTGCCCTTTATTAAGACTTCATCACTTTATGAAAAAAACCTGCAAACGCTGAACACGCCAATATACCAGACTTTTAACCTTTTTTTGTCACCAAGGTTATTTTTCCATGGGTTTTCTTTGCATGCATTCTTTTCTTTCTTTTTCCCTCTGGGCATATGCTTAAATCTTCCATGGCGAATTGGTATTGCTGTCTGTGAAGATCATCACCCCCACCCCTTACAAAAAAACCTGCAGCATTATTATCAGAAACTAGTCTATAGTTCTTTATAGCATTTCTATAATCATCTGTAATATTTACACTGATCAGCCATAAAATTACCACTACCTCCCTAATACTGAATAGGTCCCTCATGCTGCTAAAACAGCTCTGACTGTGGTGCACTGTGTGTTCTGACCCCTTTCTATCAGAGTCAGCATTTACTAGTAGCTCTTCTGACCTCTTTACATGCATCAGTGAACTTGGGGCACCCAGGACCCTGTTGCTGATTCACCAGTTGTCCCATTTTTGGTAGGTACTACCTACTGCATACCTAGAACACTCCACAAGACCTGCCACTTTGGAGATGCTTTGACTTGTCGTCTAGCCATCACAATGAGGCTCTGGTCAAAGTGGTTCAGATCCATACGTTCACCAATTTTTCTTGCTTCCAAACACATGTATTTTAAGAACTGACTGTTCATTTGCTTGTTAAAATTCCCCACCTCCATGACAGGTGTCACTGCAACGAGACAATCAATGTTATTCACTTTACCTGTCAGTGGTTTTAATGTTGTGGCTGATCAGTGTTTAAGAGTATGTGATATTTGTGTAATGACCTATAATTAAACTATAGGGATTGGCACAATGTGTTGTAAGATTCTTATAGGAATGCTGTGAAATTTCCTATGCTTTTTTATTGTTATAGTTCTTTTCAGTAAGGGATAAATAACTAACACTAACCCTGTGGTAAGAATGTGATTCGTTCCACAGAGATTTGCAAAATTACATTCTAACACCCGTGTCTGGCTGCAGGCGGAGGTGGCTGCAGCTGCTGAGCTGAAGATGGGCCATTCAGCTCCTTACGTCTGGACATTGCTTTCGCTGTTGCTATCACTGACAGAACTGGCACAATGCTGCCCGCGGCCATGCGCATGTCCTCAACCCAAAGAGGTGCACTGCACCTTCCGCTCATTGCTCACCGTGCCCGCTGGCGTGCCCAAACAAGTGGAACGCATGAACTTGGGGTAAGAAAGCGATCATTGTCTTTTGTTAAAATGAACAAACAGGCCTTCCTCCCAGAGTGATTTAGACACAGGCCAAGGCCTCGGTATGGTGCTCCTAGCTAGGATTTAACATTTAGTCAATGCTACACCCTCAAGAAAGACACTGTATGTCCAAAGTTTGTAGATTCAAAATTTCTCCTCAAATCAGGGGTATTATTGGGGAGGTTCTACTTTTGCTACAGTAGCAGCCTCTGCTCTTCTACAGTAGCTGTTGGAACATTACAGTACTGATATAATTGCAATCAGAGCATTAGTTAGGTCAGGTACTAATGTTGGATTAGGAGTTCTGGGTCATAAATAGCATTCTAACACATCCTGGATGGAGCTCCATCACCACACATAACAATAATAATTCTTTTACATTTTTTGCAGGTTCAACTCTATAAACCGACTAACTGACAGCTCTTTTGCCGGCATGAGAAAACTAGAGCTGCTCATGATACACGGGAATGATATTCATAACATACTTCACGGGACATTCCAAGATCTGATATCCCTTCAGGTGTGTAAGATACCATGAATCTCATTCTGACCCCATGTTTTATCAGACATTACTGGCAACCAATACATCTTACTTTCCCCTCTCTTCTTTCAGATGATGAAGATGAGCTACAACAAATTGAAGGTAATTAGCAGCCAGACCTTTTATGGCCTCTGGAACTTAGCCAGGCTGCACTTGGACCACAACCAACTGGAGTTCATCCACCCAGATGCTTTCCAAGGTCTTACCTCCCTCCGCCTACTCCAGCTAGAGGGCAACCGTCTCCAGCAACTCCATCCAGCCACCTTTGCAACTCTCTCTGTACTGGGCTACTTCCCCATATCTACTCTCAAGCACTTATATCTGTCTGAGAATGGGCTGACCACACTGTCGCAGAAGATGTTAACCAGCATGCCGCATTTGGAGAACCTGTTTCTGCATGAGAACCCCTGGATCTGTGACTGCAGAGTGAAGTGGTTCAAAGATTGGAGCAAAAATGCACCAGGTAAATAATGTTTTAGAATAATAATTACATTGTAAAGATGCAGTGAATTACAATGAAAGACATTGTATTATAGTATTTTCAATTAAATGGTAATTATTATAGCGTTCATGGTTATTAAGGAAATAGAAATGGCTTAATCCTTTAGCTGGTAGGATTATTTCATTATTAATCTCAGTCAATAACAAGTATGAATTATTGTAGTAATAAATAAAGTAATATGTACATTTTGTAGTTATGAGGGTGGTGAAAATTGAAGCTTAGGCCTAATTCTGGGCCTTGCATTTTAGTTAAGTCAAGTCAATTTTAATTCTATAACAATTTTACATATGACTTTCCAGAATCCAGGTCCAAGCCCCTAATGAGCAAACCAAAGTTCAAAGTGTTAAATAAAGCTTGAGACCTGAATGTTTGCTGTTCCCATTTAAACATTAACACCACCTGCCTAATATTGTGTTGTCCTGCAGTCCACTGTGTATTTTGATATCTTTCTATCATAGCCAGCATTCACTCGGTGTGCTACAGTAGCTCTTCTGTAGGATAGGACCAGATAGGCTAGCCTTTGACCTTTGAGTCACTAGGTTTTCCTTACATCTTCTTAATCTACCTCACTCTTCTCTCTCTCTCACCAGGAGTGCTAAAATGCAAAAAAGACAAAGCCTTTGC
The DNA here is from genome assembly GCA_037974385.1 of Arnoldichthys spilopterus. NCBI lineage: Eukaryota > Metazoa > Chordata > Actinopteri > Characiformes > Lepidarchidae > Arnoldichthys > Arnoldichthys spilopterus. The sequence continues at coordinate 27,432,353 of JBBPDA010000081.1, read as the reverse complement.
TGGAGGCCAGTTGTGCCCGATGTGCTCTTCTCCAAAACATCTCAAGAAAAAAGACCTTCAGGAGCTAGACAATCCAACCTGCAGCAGTCCCATCATCAATGTCCCTCATAGAACCTCGTCTTTGGACACAGAAAGTGAACTTATGAATTTAGATGAATTTCAGCAGCCTCTCGGGAACATATCTCTAGAGCTGTCAGATGAACATGGAAACAAAGCAGAACTTCAGTGCCATGTCAATGAACCCACAGAATCAACCAGAATTAACTGGGACCACGTTAACCCGTACCAGATTACTGCAAATGTCACTCTCACACTGGCTCTGGAGTGCCCAATTGACAGAGCCAACTATGAGAGACTCTGGAGACTCATTGCATACTACAGTGATGTCCCTGCCCACCTGCAGAAGGAGATTATGCTAAGTAAAGAGCCTCATGTTAGTTACAGATATCGGCAGGATGTTGAAAGGGATGCTCTTTACTACACTGGAGTGAAAGTTGATATTACGGCTGAACCTGCCTGGCTAATGCAGCCATCACTGGACCTACAGCTGAACAGACCCCAATCCACAAGTAAAAGGGTTAGACTTGTCCTTAGGACTCATATGATCCAAATGGTAGAGGCAGAGGCAGTGAGGCAGCAGAGAAGAAAGTGGGTTATGATAGAGTACAGAAATGACACCAGAATATCTCAGGCTGCTGTGGTAGGCAGCCCCATTCAGATGCATTGCAATGTTCACAGCTCAGGAAACCCGTCAATCAAATGGATGCTGCCCAGTGGCTCCAAAGTTGAGGCCCCATATCAAAGCAGTGATAACAGAATCACAGCGTCACCTTCTGGTTTATTAGACATAAGGGCAGTGGATCACTCGGACTCAGGTGTGTATTACTGTATAGCATTAGTCATGGATGACATCAGTATCCTGTCCTTTCGTCTGACAGTGGAAGAATCTTCTAGTCCACCACCTGGAGGTGAGGGAGTAGCTGAACCTGTAGCAGGAGTTGCTGGCAGGCCTGTTTCCCTTCCTTGTCTGGCCTCAGGTTCTCCTGATCCAGATATAAATTGGATCCTTCCTGATAGCAGTGTTAAAAACACAATGTCTAATTCATCCAAGATATTTGTCGCCTCAAACGGATCTTTAACCATCCACCATAGTCAGCTGTCAGACAACGGCTATTACAAATGTGTAGCAGGGAATCAACATGGTGCAGATACACTGGCCACAAAGGTGACTCTGACAAGGACATCCAGTGGGCTGCCTATGAAAAAATATTCCAGTAGACCTCAACCTGCAGAAGGAGTCTCCACTAAAATAAAAGCCCCCATTGACAATGATGTAGAGGCATCAGGGGACACTGAAAATACAAATCCTGATGTAAAAGCTCTTTCTGGACAAGGGAATACTCCCAACAGAAGGAGGATCCCAAACATGAGTGTACGAGGTGGACACCCATCCAGAAAATCATGGAGACGCCCTGCTATGCCCAGAAGACGCATTGTGTCTTCTGGAGCTGACAAAAGTAACACAGTAGAAACAAGAAGAAGAATCAATGTGTCAAACAGTCAGATAGATCCAAAGCGTTGGGCTAACATTCTGGCAAAAGTCCGTGGAAGTGGCAGCAGTCCAAAGACAACAGCTCCAACTTTGGTTCAGACAAGCGCATATGTATTACAAGAGCCTGACACTGCCAATAAAAGAAAATCAGGATCTATTGATAGGATTGAAGGCCCATCAGCAGATGGTACAACCACCAGATCACCACCAATAGAAAAATATACCATCACAGAATCAGGGACGCCTGTTCAAACCACTGATATCGGTCTAGACATAAGGCCTCTGGGCTCTGCGGACCAGACGCATATAACCTACCAAATTGCTGCTCCTGAAATCAACTTAGATTCAGACTTGTTTACATCTAGCACATATGTCATGCAGACCACAGTTGGTCCACAGCCTACTTATCATTTGGTGACAGGGCCAGACCTTGCAAAGTTGGTTGAACTGAGCAGTGTGGGAAGCAAAACCTCATATGGAAGTCTTTTACAAGAAACCCAAAGTCACACAACAGTTGGTAGCAATGTAAGTGAAACAATTCCTAGGTCTGAGGGCAATGATGATGGTAATGTTGATGATGACGAAGCCAGCATTTCAAAAGGCTTTAGAAATGGAGTAGAGGTTTATCAAGGAGAGTCTGACCACAGCCCAATATTGACCACAGCTGCAGCTTTTGAAGAACAAAGCACAGAAAAATATGCTGATGATCACTTATTTACTGAAACTGCCACTACTGCAGTTCAACAAGCTACAAAGACACAGAACCTACAAAGACACACAACTCAAGAGAAACATGACATTTCACAAATTCCACTGCTCACCACTGCAACACCAACGAGTGAGCCCACTTCAGTAAATAACAGGGCAAAGCACACTATCTCAGTTAATGTCATGCCTCCCTCACGTGCTAAGACCCCATCCAATTCGCGGAGGAAGAATGGTGGTAGGCGCAGAAGGCCTAATAAAAACAGGACGAGATTGAAAAGCTCTAAATCGTCTGCACACATCACAAATGTCACACCGCAGCCCACTGCTTTAGCCTCAGTTTCTGAGGTCACCAAGACTACTGCCTCCTCTCAGTCTGAAATAGAAACATCTGCAGGGGCTACAAGCACTGGAGCCAAGGTGGATACCGCTGTTCCATTTACTGACAGCCAAGCAACGTCATTAAGCAAAATGAGTCATGAAAAGAACACAGAACCTTTATACAACAGCAGAAATAACCTAAGAAACCCTGATTTTTCACGTCAAGAGAAAGTATCAAGAGCAAAGGAAATCTCAGTGTATGCCAAACCATCTAATATACCCATGGACACCACAGCTATATCAGTGGCTCTTTCATCATCTCTTGGTTTTCTAGGGCACAGAGAAACAGAGATAAACATGGGAACTATTTCCACTTTATCTCCTCCAATTTACCATGCTCTGACCACAACAGCTGACGAAGAGAGGTTTACAAGCCACCCCCATGCAGTTAAACCTATTGAAGAAGCACAAAGGGAAAGAGCTAGAGGAGACCATGACATAGCTGACACATCCCCAGAGAGCCCTCACATGCAGCCAGAAGTGATACCAGGTGCGGGTTTAGACAAAGCACAGAATCAATATAAACCCAGTGAAGCTGAAAATGTGCCTCCGTCCATGGAGCTCGTGAGGGAGTTTCCAGTGAGGCCTTTCTCCACATCCACCCCGAGTAGCCCATATGAAATCACCAAAAGCCATGACTCACAAATACCTAGTGGCTCAACAAAAACAAACCTTTATGAAGGGGCCCATGAGAGCCCTCAGGTTACAACACAGAGGTCTGCAACCTCCCAAAGTGCTCAAGGATCTGGGTTAACTACTGGAGCAAAGCAAAGCAGTGCTTCAGCAGATGGAGATCATGTCAAAGAAGGAACAGCCTTGCTAAGAAAGCCTGCACCAGCAAAGGAAAATGTACTTCTAAAGGAAGATGACATTTCTACCATCGGCTTAACAAATGCTATAGCAACATCAAAAACTATTACTATAGCAACATCGCCAACCCCATCGCCTCCACCAACATCACCTTCAGCAACAACCATGCTGCTACCAACCACACCAAAGACAATGAGATCAACTCAAGTTCATCCACATGTATTTTTCCCAAAAAAAACTGCTAGTGAAGGAAAAATAATGGTACCTGATGGTACGAATCACATACCTGACAGACACAGAGGAAGAATTGCCACGACAGAACTGAACATCATTGTAAGGCCTGCTGTAAACCCTGTACCTGATAGAACAAGGCCACAAAATGCAGGTCAATCAGCAGAAGCTACTCAGCCATATACTGTAACTAACATGCCTTTAAGCACCAAAGAGCCAAAAGCACAAAGCACAGTTAAACAGGCTCCCACAGCTACTCTAAAGTTCCCAGTAGCCTCTCGGCCAAGACTTGCCATTCCTGGAAGGGCAAATAACCAGAATAGGGATGTCTCCATTGTTTATCATACTCCATCTGTAGTTCAACAAACGCCAGTTGTCCCAGCGAGCAGAGGACAGCCCAGGATTACCAGCACTAATGTTAGCACTGTGACGGCTCAGGCTGAGTCTGACGCCCATCTGCCATGTGTGGTGGTAGGAGAGCCTAGTCCCTTCTTGTCCTGGACTAAAATTTCCACAGGTACGCAATCCTTAATTATATATTTAATATAGTTTTACAGTCACCTGTAGTTTAGATTTCCAACACTAAATTGTCAGTCAAAAAAGTAAGAAGGTTTCCCTTTTTGATGTTTTTAGTTTTTAGCTTTGATACGAGATAAAAAGGCTGCCAAACTAATCGTTACATGTTTGAGGATTTGTTGGTGCATGTGTGTGTGTGTGTGTGTGTGTGTGTGTGTGCGTGTGTGTATAATCCAACAATAATACAGTTAAGCTAAAATGGATATGATGTCATTGCTACATGGCTCACTCTCTGACATGGACCCCTTCATATGGTTAATACTGAAAACAGACATCAAAATCTCTCAGTGTTCTGGCTTATGTTCGGTTTCCGCAAAATGTTCAGGGAATTTACACCATGTATTGTTTAGTTAAATGTAACTGTCATCATTCGTAACACCTCTGACCTTTTAAATGCTACTATAAAAACATGTTTTCCAAATTACATAATTTACAGTTGAAACATTGGTTACATGTTAGTTTAAGGTGTCTTGATAAGTGGTAGTGCAGGGGTGGCCTAGTGTTTAGGGACTTGCCATTGTTATCAGAATGTTGCAGGTTCAAGTCCTGGCCCAGATGTAACTGAGGTTCCCTTGAGCAAGGTACAGTCCTGCTACACTGCTCCCCAGGCGCTGTTGATAGCTGCCTGCTGCCCCATGTGTGGATGGGTTAAATACAGAAGTCACATTTGGTTGTGGTGCACTTTAATTAATTAATTAATTTTAATACTTACGCATTCCTCTATTTCATGCCATTGTGCTTTTGACCATGTCGGAAACCCACGGCTAAAGTCAATGGTGCATTGTTAAGTGCACGGTGCTCAGCATGATAGGATTTGATTTAGCATTAAAACATAATTAATAGATGCAGAGAGCAGACAAAACACATTGTCTAAAAAATTATTATCGAAAATAGCATTAATATCTAGATTGATTATTATTATTGATATTCAGATCAAAGTTGAAAATTCAAGTACCATGATAACATATATTCACCAATCAGCCATATCATTAACACCACTCACAGGTAAAATAAATAACATTGACTATCTAGTTATTTCATTACAATGGCACTTGTCAGGGGGGTGGGATATATTAGGCAGCAAATGAACAGTCAGTTCTTGAAACTTGTTCTGAAAGCTGGAAAAATGGGCGAGTGTAAGGATCTGATTCACTTTGATGAGGTCTTATTGTGAAGGATATTATTGTGATGGCTAGACAACTGAGTACAAGCATCTCCAAAAAAAACCTATAACTTGTGTTGGGAGATTTTAATGTTAGTGACATGTAAACACTGTTAGGGCTTTAACCATGACCATGCAAGCACCTTAGAAAATCTAAGCACTCTTACTGACATCCCTAGCTGGCATGTATGTTGTGTGTAGTCATTGCGGTTCTCTGCACCCACACTGCTAAGCAATTTTACATTTCTGTTTGGTAGGACTATTTTTCTCAGGGGAAGCCACAAAACTGCAAAGAAATCATTTAAATGAAATACTGTGTGAAGTTTCTTTTATCATTTTAGCAAGAACTGTGTAATATTCCATTCAGTACAAAAGACCTTGTAGGTTCTGTTTGTCCTGTCGGGACGTATATACCTTGTTCTTCCATTAGTATGATCTGCCAATGGTATCACTTAAACCAGGGTTGGGCAACTCTGGTCCTGGAGGGCTGGTATGCAGCACAGTTTTACAGCTTTTCTCTTCCAGCACACTCACTAAACCTGGCAATGAACAGGTGAGTTGAACCAGGTGTGTTTGAGCAGGGAATTCACCAAACTGTGCTGGACACTAGTCGTCTAGGACTGGAGTTGCCCACTCCTGACTTAGTCATACAGTCATATAAAGCCTAAATTTGAACAGAAGCGCTCCATTCACAGATTGTATCATCGTGACATAATATGTTTTGTCAGCCGACCACTATTAATTTAACATGTTAACTTTAACAGATGTATGTAATTTCTTGTATGCTTGAAGCAGTGCTTCCGTTCTGTAGCTATGTTAAAGATATGCAGTATTTCTCTCTAATCATATGTCTTTATATCCATCTGCAGGGGCCAGCATTGCTCAGAACACCAGGATCCAGCGTTTTGAAGTTCACTCTAATGGCACACTCATAATCCACAACGTCCTCCCTGTGGACCAAGGCCAGTACCTCTGTCGTGTTCAAAACCAGTATGGAGAAGACAAGACAATGGTCACGTTAGTAGTCTTAGCTGAACACCCCAGAGTGTTACAGCCACGCTATCGAGACACAAACGCATACCTGGGAGATACTGTTGAACTGGAGTGCCCTTCCCAAGGGAACCCTTCACCTCGAACCACCTGGATACTCCCTGATAGGGCAATGGTTCATATGGATGCATCCTCTGAATCACGTGTCTCAGTTATAGCCAATGGTACACTTCAAATTACTTCTACTACCTACACAGACCGCGGAATTTACAAATGCATTGCTAGCAACGCAGCAGGTGCCGACACTATATCTGTCCGTCTGACAGTTGCTGCTTTACCACCTGTGATTCAACAGCAGAAGCATGAAAATATCAGCCTCCCAGAAGGCATCACTGTCTACTTGAACTGCAGCTCCAGGGGTGCTCCTCCCCCAAAGATCAGCTGGACAACGCCTGATGGCATGCAGCTATGGCCTTCACAATTTGTCAGTGGTCGTAGTCTTTTTGTTTTCCCCAATGGGACCTTGTACATTCGTGGTTTGGGTCATGCAGATGCAGGGAAATACATGTGCACAGCTACCAATACTTTGGGGACATCTTTAAGAGCTGTTAGTCTGACTGTGAAAAACACTATTGCATCAGCCAGAGCCAGGATTACCTCCTCATCTCCACAGAAGACAGATGTTGCCTATGGGGGAAGGTTGCAGCTGGACTGTGTTGCGTCTGGAGATCCGGAGCCCAGGGTCATCTGGAGGACTCCTTCCAAAAAGCTTGTTGATGCTCATTACAGGTAATGTCATCATATCATAAATTTTTCAAGCACACACACACACACACACACACACACACACACACACACACACACACTCATATTTGATTTGAAGTTAAAAGTTAAAATTATGTGTAATTTTAAATGTCAGATTGTTTCTGTTTAATGCTCTTCAGACACGTTATGTGGCATTTTTTTTCAAATCATTTAATTATTTAGATGTTTGACATAACTGCGTTTACTATGCATGATAAAAAAAATTCACTGCTTACGCTCTCAAAATGATCTTTTTTTCAGCTATGATTCAAGGATCAAGGTATTTGCCAATGGTTCACTTACCCTCCACTCTATGACTGAGAAAGATGAAGGTGATTATCTGTGTGTTGCACGTAACAAAATAGGAGATGATTATATGCCCCTCATGGTCACTGTCTTGACAAAAGCAGCCAAGATAGAGCAGAGGACCCAGGCAAACCAGAAAGTGATGTATGGGGGTAACTTGAAAGTTGATTGTGTGGCTTCAGGACTACCAAACCCAAAGATTCAATGGGCTCTGCCAGACGGCACTATGGTCAACAGCATTATGAAATCTGGCAACCGTGGTGGTGGGCGCAGCCGCAGGTATGTGGTGTTTGACAATGGCACTCTCTTCTTCAATGATGTGGGCATGCATGAAGAAGGGGACTACACATGCTATGCTGAGAACCAGATTGGCAAGGATGAAATGAAAGTGCATGTTAAAGTGGTGGCAGACATTCCTGTGATCAGGAACAAGACCTATGAGGTTGTCAAAGTCATGTATGGCGAATCAGCGTCATTGAAGTGCAGCGCCAAAGGAGAGCCCAGCCCACTTATACTGTGGTTCTCCCCAACCAATAGGGCAATTCCTTCAAGCTCAGACAAATATGTCATCCATAGCGATGGGACACTGGTCATTCAGAATGTGCAGCGCTTTGATGGTGGGAACTACACTTGTCTGGCCAGGAACAGTGCAGGGCAAGATCGTAAAGTTTCGAGACTGGAAATCTTGGTCTCACCTCCTGCTATCAATGGATTGAGAGGCTCCACAAACTTTTTGAAAGTATCAGCGGTGAGAGATCAACAGAAAGTCATACACTGTGAGGCTACAGGCATACCTGTTCCCCGTGTGATGTGGGTGCTCCCAGAGAACATTGTTCTCCCATCACCATACTATGGGAGCCGGATGACAGTTCATCGAAATGGGACTCTTGATATCCGTTCCTTGAGGGTAACTGATGCAGCTCAGTTAATCTGTGTTGCTCGTAATGAAGGTGGAGAGGCAAGGCTTGTTGTTCAACTTGACGTGACAGACACAATAGAGAAACCAAGGCTCAGGAGTCCAAAAACAGAATCTCTCATTCTAACTGTCGGCAGAAGCATGACCCTTAACTGTTCTGTTGAGGGTTCCCCAGTCCCACAAGTGACCTGGATACTTCCTAGTGGCACTCCAATAATGAGTGGCTCCCAGTTTAACAAATTCTTACCCAAGTCTGATGGGACTTTGTTAATTAGCAACCCTGCTTTATCAGAAGCAGGAACATACCGCTGTTTAGGACGCAATGCTGGTGGGCTGGTTGAGAGGACAGTGGTGCTAATGCCAGGGAAGAAGCCAGAGATCAACAACAGGTACAACTCACCTATTAGCATTGTAAATGGCGAAAGCCTGCAATTGCATTGTCTGTCCACAACTGACCCTGTTCGCCTTACGTGGACCTTACCAAGTGGGGTGGTTCTGAATCGACCACAGCGGGCAGGTCGTTATGCTGTTCTACCAAATGGAACACTTTCAATCCACCAGGCTTCTGTCTATGACAGAGGCTCTTACACCTGCCGCGCTGCTAATGAATATGGGAGTTCCTTGCTAACAATCCCAGTCATTATAATTGCATACCCTCCACGAATCACCAGCGGCCCTGCTCCTGCTACATATGCCAAAAGAGGAGTAGCTGTTCAGCTGAACTGTGCAGCTGTTGGCATCCCAAAGGCAGAGGTGGCATGGGAGACTCCTGACCGAACACGGCTGGTCGTCAGTCTTCAGCCGCGGATGTTTGGAAACAAGTACCTACACCCTCAGGGCTCCCTTATCATCCAGAACCCTATGCTGAAAGATGCAGGTTTCTACAGGTGCACAGCCAGAAATGTGATAGGGGTTGATTCAAAGGGTACATACCTTCATGTCTACTAAACAGCAAAGAATCTGGTCAATTCATTACATGCCCAAGGAACTGCGATGTTGAGCTAAGCCATAACTTTGCTTGAGAACTATTTGTCAATGTGAACATGGCTAGCTGTCATTCTATGACATTTGTAGAAAAGTTCTAGCATACATTTGGCTTAACTATTATGTCAGTAACTGCAAACGTCCAAAGATTAAAAGAAGAGGTGCTATTTAAAATAATGCATTTAAATTATGCAGCCTATTAATATTTTGAAATCCATATTTTTCTGCTACAGACAATGACAGTTTGTCATATTGTAAAGATGAAGAAGACTATATATTTTTATTTAATCTTGTAAAATAATCCAAGGGTATTACTGACAACTTCTATGGCAGACTATTGAACAATTGTTTCAGGGATAATAGCCTAGACAGCTACATTAGCTAATATTAATTCTAATTGGCTACAGAAAAAAAATCTATTTTGATGTAATTTCACAAGTTTCTTGTGAATAAATGATCTTTGCTTGTTCAATTACACTCCAAGCTGGCAGTTGCATATAACTGATTTGATGTCGGTTGTATGCTTGACCCTGTACCTGGACAGAAGTTGCCAAACTAGCCCCTGCTCCCATTTTTGTTCAGTAATAGTTTTTAACACACATTAGCAAGCTAAAACCGTTCTCTAGACTCTTGATTTCAGTACATAGCTCAGGTGTGGAAGTGACTAAAACAGGAATGGGAAACATTCCAACCACAAAAGACAGCTTACATCATTCTATACTCTAACATTGCATCTGACTGTTATGAATAGGGTTGCAAAAAAATTCTGGGAATTTTCAAAGTTGGAAACTTTCCATGGGAATTTATGGGAATTAACAAGATTTATGGGAATTTATGGGAATTAATGGGAATAAATCAGAAGTTTTCAGAGTTGAAGGTTGGGAACATAAAATATATTTAGTAGAAAATATATTGTAGCATAATCTTGGCTAAAACTATCAGATTTAAAGCAAATACAATTATATATGCCATTTCTTAATCAAAGAAATTTAGAAAGCCATACCCCCTACATGCACTGTTCAATCCTCCATCACATGCACAATGATTTCTACTTTTTTGAGCCCACAGCACAGATAAAGACTACTGAATCCACACATTTGAGCCCAAGGACTACATAAAGTCAATTCAGTTTTGATGATATTATGAGGTAGATAATATTTGATCAATGGTGTTGGTTATGGTTTAATTAGCAACTATTACATTAAAATGTATTTATACAGTAGCTAGCTAACTGCTAAACCAGATATGCTAAATGTAGACTAGCTAGTTCAATGCAACTGGCTCGCCCCTGTTGTTGCCATCCAGTGTGTACTGGAAGACATTTTTTAATGTTCTCCAACCAGCATACATTCCCCCGACCAGGCGTGCATCTGTTCATTTGCTGGATGAAGAGTTCAACAGAGTGCAAACAAAGTCAAGTGAACCACTGACAAAGAAGACTGCATTTCAGTCCTTCCTGATGGGTGTTTTAATGTTCGGGACAAGGAATTATAAACTACATTGTTGCCACCCTCAACCTGTATTCTACTAGAGCACAAACACAAAGGACAATGAACACATAGACTCCTACATTGCTGATGAGCATTAATGAGTTTTTGCACTTGTTACTGTCAATGCTGCAAAAAAGGAGGTTGGCCTGGACATAAGAGGAGGAAACCTACCCTCATATAATAACCACTGGCTGTGCTGCCCACTCTTAATAATCTCCTATTTGTAATATTTCCAAAATGCCCAACCTAAAGTTCCCATGGAAAGTTTCTGGAAATGTACTGGAAATTTATATGAATTTTCCGCCCCTTTGCAACCCTTGTTATGCTAACATCTTCCAATTCAATTTTCACACAGAAACTTCCAGCAGAACTATACTGTATATTGTTTAGGATTGCATATACTGCTTTCTTATCCATGGAACTCCCATAGGAGGGCTATTTTTGTATTCCATGCTCTTGAATTAACTTATTTGTCTTTTGGAGACATGTATTGAGATGCTATTTTGACTTTCTTTAATAAAGAGAACCTGGAAAAAATGAGTCTATTAAAAAAAGTCTATTAAATGTGATGTGGTAATGAAGTGAAGAATGATGCATCTAGTTCAGGTATGCAGTTTCAATGCTTCAGTTTCTTGCATGTCATTATAGATAAAGGAAATGAGTCAGAATACCTTTTATTCTTTAATGTTCTCAGGACAATCTTTAATTCCCAAAAATAAAATGTTATACAGGCCACTTTCAATCTTGGGTTTAATAAGAAATGGGTGAAAAATAAGAAGAAAATGTTTTGCCAAGCAAATGACTGATCTGGGGATCTCTTCTTTGGGAGCTATTACACTGTTGCTGAATTGCAAACCATAAAATTAAAACATCTGGATTTATAGGGGAAATCCCCCATTAGTTTTCCAAATTAACAAAGGAAAACATCTCATGCGATTTCATATCCCACATGTGTAATGTTTTCAAGTGGAGGGATTCATTGGATACTCATTTGTCAGGGGCATTCTGTTTATATGCAGAATAATGGTGTTCCATTTTTGAATAGAAATAGAACCACACATATTACACACAGACATATATATAGAAATGTATGCAAACTCCATTTCCAGAAAAATATTGAAATTAATAAAAACAAAATTCTACATATATGATGTTAATTAATCTGAACCTTTATTTAACTGAAAAAAGTTCAAAGTTTTTCTGACCAACGTATTTTGTAAATATACACAAATTTAGAATTTGACGGCTGCAACACACTCAGCAACAGCTGGGAAACAGGCATGCTTACCATTGTGTTACATCACCTTTGCTTTTAATTACACTTTTTATCATTTTAGAACTGAGGATACTAATTGTAGTAGTTTTGCAGATGCATATTTTATCCATTCTTGCTTTATATACAACTTCATCTGCTCAAAAGGTAGCTTTGATTAGCTGATTTGATCTGATTTTTCTCTTTAAGCACTCATGCCTTCAAAGCCACACTGTTGTTGGTCTGGCATTGACCTGCTGAAAGAATGGAAGTCACAGGAAGAGATATGTCTCTAAAATCCTAATATACACCCCAGAATCAACGGTTTCTTCACATACATGCAACTCAGCCATGTTGTGGGCACTTATACACCCCTTTACCTTTACAGATGCAAGTTTTTATCTTTGGCACCGAGAACTCTACACTAATTTTTTCCCAAAAATTAGCTGAAATTTGGACTCGTTTGACCACAGCATAAGGTTACAGTCTTTGAATTATGAATTATTAGTCACAGTAGCATGACAGTTTTTTAGCCAGTGCCATCTAAGGGCTTAAAGATTGTTGTACATTGGTAACAGTGGTATCCGACCTGGCCCTTTCCGCACAAAGAGGTCTATGAATTCTCTAAATCTTTTCACAATAATATGTACTGTAGATGATGAAAGAGCTAAAATCTTTGCAGTCTTGCATTGAGAAATGTTCTCTTTAAACTGATTAACAATTCTTTCATGAATTTTGAGTCATGATCTATCCCTGCTTGTAAGGAATTTTTAATTTTATTTTAACTCTATCCCAGCTTTTGTTAAATGTGTTTCAGCCATGAAATTGTTGTTCTTGCATCTTTACAAATTATAATTATATTGGTCAGTAAAACTATTAAGGGTCTTTGGTAATTTTGTCATTTAAATAAAGGTTTATGTAAGTTAAAGTCACGTGTTTTTGTTTTAATTGCATTTTGGAAAATATTTCAACTTTTCTGGAAATTGATTGTATATATGTCTACTGTATGTATGTATGTGTGTGTAATTTTGTTACTTCTAAAATTTGCAACTATTGAAATGAAAAAGAATTTTATGACAAGGTGTGACAAAGTGTGACTGGTAGTTTATGTGAAAGCACATATTTAAACAATCCAGGTGGATGTACTTGTTCATCATTACTATTTCAAGTGATTGAAGCTCAGGCTTTTGTTTTGATTTTTTCCCCTACTGGAGTTCTAAGCTTTCATGGTATGGCAAGCATAGCTAAATTCCAGCTGAAATTAAGTGAACTCTTACTCTCACTTTAAGTAGTTCTTTCCACTTGGAAAATTCGTGATGTGCTGATAAACAAAGTGCTGGTTTATTGTGAATTTTCCAGTGCCCAAAACTGAATAAGCCTGGCTAAAATTTAGGTATTCACTAAGCAACTACTGGGCAACAGTATAAGTTAAAAGTGACAACTGTGAGAACTCATAGGACAGATTTTCCAAGTAGAGGTAACAAGGAAAACCAAGCAAAGGCATATTTCTTCTGAATTGGAATCAGGCCCAGATACTCAAGGGCTTGAGCGCAACATCTTGGGCACACCTGGGTACTTTGGTCTGCCAGGACTGTGATGAAGTGGTCATAGGATGATTGTATTTCCTGAATATTTCAGTCCAGCTGTCTAGCTCTCCTCTCTGGTCTCAAGATTTGTGATTTTGTACCTTATTCACAGTAGTTAAATTGATTAAATTTGAATGCAACAAAAAACAATGTTAAATTCATTAAATGTGTGACCGAATGCATTTATTCCATTTTTTGTTTTTATTGTTACTTGATGTCACATACAAGGTATGGCATACTGTTTAGGTAGATTTTGCCCTGAAGCAGCCCCATGATTTCATGATTTCTAGAATTAATCTGCTTTTACTGTTTTTGCTATGAGCTATGTGTTGACTGAAAAAAAAGAAAAATGAAATGAACCTTTATTTAATAATGCTAGGTTGTGCACTATTTAGTTAACTATGCTAGTTACTTGCTCCCAGCCAGTAGCTAGCATTAACTGCTAGCAATTTGCCTTCAGTCTTAACTGCAACACCAACTAAATAATCAATAAAGTGTTTAGCTCACTGGTCAAAAAGTGCATAAAATCTTACAGCATAGCTACTTGCGGGCAGTGGTGGCCTAGTGGTTAGGATGCTGCTTTTGAAACCTGAAGGTTGCCGGTTCGAGTCTTGGCCTGGGCACTATTGAGGTGCCCTTGAGCAGTTAGATGCCTGCTGCTGCATGTGTGATGGGTTAAATACAGAGGTCACATTCCCTTGTGGTGCTTGAGTGTGTTCACAGTGTGTGAAATGAGCATAGCTTTAAACTAAAGTTGTCTGTGTTAAAGATAGACATTAGCCATTGGTTCCTTGGTGAGGTTATGAAACGTGCGGACATCCCTTGCACTGCAATGAACAATACCTTTGTGCCTGTAGGTCTGGTGGGACATTCTTTAATTTTGCTTCCAGCAAAAATGAGATCTAGTCTTTTGGGTGAGCCTATAGATAAGAGTGTTTACAAAGGCACCACTGATATTTATTATCGGGCACTCTTTGTTCTTTCCCCCATGAGGCCACTAGGCCAGCTGACCAATGTGAACTTCTGAACCTCTGAAGTATAAAGTCACACAGTACCATGATAACATACCAGATATACCATGTCTAGTATCAAATAAATGCACATTGCATGGGGAATCTCAGGAACTGATTTATATCACTCAATGTTCTGTGTACACTGTGTTATGTCATCTTACTGAACTGGTCATTCTGAGTGGCAGGACGTCAGGATGCTGCCACACCTAAGCCTCCTGCTGTGGAGATATGGCTGGTTTGATGTTCAGGAGGCATAGTGATTGGCCAGTTCGAATGTTAACATAGATGGTCATTGGTTACTCTGATGTGTTTGATCTTTTTGGCTACATAAGCATAAGTCACAGATTATCACATTCAGAATCATTTCCCTGATGCCTTCAGAGCATCGTCCTACTTGGTATGGAACATTTTCTCCGCTGTCTGTAAGATATCGTCACATTTGATTATGGAATACACTCACCAGTACTTTCCAATGTACTGTCAGATTGCATATGGCAACTTGTGTAACTTAAGGTAATGTAATGGTAACTATACTGTTAAGTTATCCTTAATGTTAGTGCTTTATAATTAACCACTGATATTCTGCTAAATAGTTTCCTTTAATGTAGTTAAAGCTATGTTAACGAGGCGGAGTATTCTGCACCTACCTCAGACAGAACCTTGTGGGTGGGTTTACACCGTCTTCCGCCGGCGCAATGTGTAAACAGACTGCTTTGGAACTGTGTAGCTATTAGCTACTACCATGTGTAGCGATTAGCTTAGCTCACAAGATGGTAGCACAGGCTAAGCTAGGGGCCACCTTGGGTCACGCTGGTAAGGGAAAAGGTTACTGGGTTTAAGGGTAAGGAAAGAAAGCCCTGGAAGCAGGTGCGAGCCAACTAGTCGTCCCGGCCGTATGTGGGGACCTGCTTCGAGCCAGTCGCGGAATCTCCCCTGCCCTCGGCCGTCAGGGAGTCCATCTCGGGCCGGCTTGGGGGTTACTCTTGGCATACGGTCGGCACACCAGCCACTGGAGGAGGGAAAGGGTCTCTAGAAGCAGGCGTGGACTCTGACATGCCGTACCCTGGCCGCATGCGGGGACCCGCATCTAGCCAGCCCGGAATCTCCCCCGCCCTCGGTCGTCAGGGAGTCCATCTCGCGCTGGCCCGCGGGCCCCTGGCATTAGGTCCAGGCACGTCTGCTATTTTCTAGAACCCTCAACTCGAAAGGGAGCGCAGCCAATCCGTGGCATTGCTGGCCGGTGCGCTTCTCAGAGGGCCAGGGAAAGAGGCCCTCAACCAACCTGCGGCTGCGTACGGAGCCACAGGCGGACTCGAGTTGAGGAAAAAAAGTTTCCCCAGCAGACGGCCACTTGAGCCTTGCTCAGACCTCTCTGCTGCGGCAAACAGGGAAAGAGGGAGGAAAGGGAGACCCTGAGTTAAAACCCAGAACCTTTACCAAATTACCGGCGCGAGTCCCGTGTGGCTGAAACAAGCAACCACACCAGCCAACAGGGACGTATATAAGGACTGCGCGCCGCCCAGTCCAACAACCAGCGTTGTAAGGGCTTTGGCCAAGGTGAAACACATAAGCATGATTGCCGTAACCATGGAGACGTGCCCCCGGCCAACCCAACACAGCGCGGCCGTAAGGGCAGGGCACTCAACCGCCCCCTGCCGGCCCGTCCGGGCGCTAACCCTTACAAATACCAAGCTTTGTCATTCTTTCTCTTGCTGTGTTTTACCCTCACAATAAAATTTTTTAGTGGCAGCTAGTGAGTTAACTACAAACACAGTAGGTATGTCTAGCTTACAGTTTTCCAAAACATTGTAATAAAATAAAAATATTTGTACAAACCTGTCCACATGCAACCAGAATATCTATTGGCATCTTCATTTTAATGTGGTCAACAAATCCCACCTTGAAGTGTTACCAAGAGTCAAGGATTTTGAAAGTCAGGAAAAATATGACGGTGGAAAAATCTGCCTTCATATCAGCACAAGGCGCAAAAAGGTTGTCCTAACTCGTATGTACCTGGCAAACCAGATTGGTTTTCTGTGTGGAGAAGGACCTGCTGGCTTGCAAAGTGAAAATCGTTCACAGGAGCAGCAAAAAGCATTAAATAGAGGAATGTGCCTGGATGAAATTAGCAAAACCAAGTGCATCACACTTTCCACTGGTGCAAAATTTGAATCAGGTAATATCTATAAAAAATACATTTATGCTTCCTAAGATGGATCAGGTGTTTTTGGGCAGGAAATAAAGTATATGTGTTTATTTTATTTATTTTTTACATTGCTGTAATGTTGCAGTGGTCGCTAGCTGTCAGCTTTTTATAGGGGCAACATTGGATGACCCTAATGGAATGAGGTGCTAATGGGCATCTTCAAGTTATAGGCTAACTGTTAATATCTGCGTCAAACTCAGTAGGTAATTTGCTATTTTGTAAGAGTGGGGGGAGGGAGCAACCATGTTACCACAACATCATCCAACCCATATATGATGACAGGGTAACAAGGCAGATGCATTTTAATCATTTTGATAACAAGGAGGAGGGTATCCCCCCTCTGAGGGCCCACTGTTAGTGTTGGGCCCTTGGAATTGTCCTAACCTTTATCCCCTTTAACAAACCCCTGGGTGGATAGACATTTCTTGGTTGTTTTGTGACTATTGGGTTTTGTGGGCAGTGGTGGCCTAGTGGTTAGGACACTGCTTTTGGGACCGGAAGGTCGCAGGTTCGAATCCCAGCCTGGGCACTTCTGAGGTACCCTTGAGCAAGGTACTGTCCTACTACACTGCTCCCCGGGCGCTGTTGGTAGCTGCCTGCTGCTC
Source organism: Arnoldichthys spilopterus (assembly GCA_037974385.1). Lineage (NCBI taxonomy): Eukaryota > Metazoa > Chordata > Actinopteri > Characiformes > Lepidarchidae > Arnoldichthys > Arnoldichthys spilopterus. The sequence continues at coordinate 27,414,784 of JBBPDA010000081.1, read as the reverse complement.
CACGTGTGCATGTGTGATGGGTTAAATGCAGAGG
>JBBPDA010000081.1:27368773-27410842 GCA_037974385.1 Arnoldichthys spilopterus | reverse complement strand
AGAATGATGTTATGTAGGCCAAGTTTAGAAGATGACAGTGTATTTTTTTGTGGGGGTGAGGGTAGGGGTCTATTTTTTCCCCCAATTTTGTCATTTTCAGTTGCACCCAATAACTAGGACTCCCCAATCATGGGGGTGACTCATGTGCAGATTGCCTCTGTGTCTTTCTGACCTGTCACTCATGCAGCATCACTGGACAGCTTCTCGCACTTGCAGGAGAAAGTTATCCATCAGTTTTGTTACCCCAGCTATGCTATGTGATTAGGGGAAAAACCAATTGTTAATTTGTGTTCCCTCAGACTCCCACCCAGGTATGGCTGAGGCATGACCAGGGACTGAACTCGCATCTTGTGATAATATCATCTCCCTTCTGACATTGTAATCTTTAAGAGAACCAAACACTGATATTACAAATCAGAATCATCACACAAAAGCAGAATCCCTCTTGTAACACTTGTCTTAACAAAACCTAATATCTCTGAAATGTTAATTTATAAACTGAAAAAATGTTAATTTAAATTTGAAGGCTTATTTCTGGGGGAAATAAATCTGCATAACAAATTTTCCACCTACCCCAGATTGTAGATCAGCCAAAGCATGTTTTTTAAGTTCCAATTTTACTTTATTATAGCCCAAGTAATTTCTATAAAACTACTCACCAATACGTGATGTGTTGCTGATGTGGTTTTGGACCTCTATAGAGCTTTATGACTATTTTGTAAATACTAGCCCTGGTGCTGTGCCCAATGGCTGCTTATAGTGGTGAAGTTTTGCTCTTTTTTATAGCTCACAAGTCATAATGTGTCATACATCAACTAGTCTATGCCATCTTAACGAAAGACTGGATAAAGTTTTGCTGGCGTGTCTCTATAGAAAAAATTGACTTTTTTGGGTGACTGATGTTTGCTAGCAATGCTAGACTCCAATTTGCAAAGCAGTGATATGTGGACACACTTGACTATATCTGCAGTGGAAAAAAAAAATATTTTTGCTAAACTATTCCTTATAAGTAGTGAGTTTTTATTCCAAGTTAGCATTTTTAAACAATAGAGTTACACATTGTGATACGACATTCACCCATTACTGCTAAATACAGCTAAACGTTTGGGTACCCTAGGTTAAATTATGTTTAACTGTGTACAGATAAAACAGTTCTGCTCATTTTAATTAAAAATTGTCGTTAATGTGCTAATTATGGTGAAAACAGGTGGTTTTCCGCTGATGTAATAATCCATAATAATCCACGCTAAACATGGCAGTGCGGGTTCACACCCAGGGTGGGGAGGTGGTGTCGCTTAAGATTAATATTAAGACTGTAGTCTTTCCAAGCTGGATCAGTGCAGAAAGTTATAAGGCTTTCTTACATTCTGTTGTGTCTGGCTGTAGTAATCCTCCCACCACAGATGCAGAAATTGCTCCAAATTTCTGCTGGAATCCCATGGAGGGCCCTCGCTGGATGGTTGTTGGCTGTATGGGAAATGCCAGGGCTTTGCTCCACCCAGGAAGTGAATAATTTTCGCCTGATGCCCATACCTGCATAACACCAATTTAAACAATATTTCCTGTAACATGTTTTTCATATGTTTTGTTTAACAGTTGACATCTCAGTTTTGTTGATGAATACATCAGCCCTCCTGTTTTTCTGGGTTTCTCTCATATTTTAGCTTTCTTCCCCCTGTCCTCCCATTTTAAATATAAAAAGAAATAAGTTTTTATTTTTGTTTAAACCCATTTTAACACCCTTAATCATCTCCTTTTTTAAGGTGGAGTGTAACATTCCCCTGGACACTCCTCTGACTGATTACAAGTATGTAGACTATTGTTGTTAACTTGGCAACACCCCTCACTGACAAATAACCCCATAAAAATGCCTTTTTTCAAAACCCAATTGACAGGCATGGAAACATACTTGTGAAAAGCAGGTAGGTATGTGTAGAGTGCACTGGCGCTGAGGTTGTAGATAAAAGGTAGATGTTTATTGATGTCTTTTGTTGCCCAATCACTGAAGAAAGAGTTTAGGAGTCCCTGGTCACCTCCTATAAAATACAAATAGAAAATACTTCATTTTAGGGGTGTTCTTGACATCACAAAAACTGTGCATTTGCATACACCTGCCTGATCAGCCTACATCCATTTAGCCACACCAATTTACAGTGAAGCTATAAAGAATGGTTAATTCTGGGCAAATAATTGAATAATACAAAATACAAAAAATTAATCAGAATGGAGCTAATTTACATATTGTCAAGACACTGAGTCAAATGTTTAAAGCAATAGAAATGATCTAACATATACACAAATAAAATCCTAGCCATAGTCGTATATAAATAAATTATGACTCTTTGGCGGCTATAATACAGCCTTCTCCTTCATCTCACCATCAAAGCTGCCGTGCTGGTCAGCATGCTCCAGTAGACGTAAGTAGGTGTCCAATCCAGGTCTGAAGACAAAGACACCAGAATTGAAGCAGTCTGGCCAGCCAGGATCTGGAGCTGCAGACAGCTCCTCTCGCTCAAAAAGCTCATCTACATTACATAACACCTGGGATAACACAGAAGAACATATCAGTCCATCATTTACATTGCAAACAATAGTATATAAAATACATGAATTAGCTAACAAGCGGTGAAAGCTCAGGTGTACCACTTAGCATAGTGCTAACTGCATGACTATCATCACACACTTGCCTCAAAGCATACACTGTTAATATCAAATAGAATTGCATACTGTATCCTCCCCCACCACTTTTTGTCAAGAGCCATTTTGCCCCTGTCAATTTCTGAAAGATTGGTAAAAATTTATACATCCTACTTTCTACCACCTCAGTGTTTTAATTTTTACCACAATCTACCCCAGTAATGACAAATACAATTGTCACCCCACCCCACCGTGGAGAACAAATACAATGAGCAAAGTCCCCAGGGCTTTTCAAGTCAAACTGACGCCTGTGTGTATGATCTATAAGCATGGACAATAGTGGACTGAGTAGATTAAAACAGGACAAATCAAGTCTTGTTTTCTTGTAGTTTAGTCTTTGTTTATCAAAATATGTTTATCAAATTTGGGATTTTATTTCTAAAAATGCAGTAAAAACAAACATCTCTGATGTTAATTCATGTCAACCTTTATTTAACTGACAAAAATACAAAAAAGATTAAATAATGTTACTTACCAAACAAAATGTTTTGGGATGGGCTGTGGATCATACGCTTTGCCAAAATTTGTGAGAAAATTGTTAGTCAGTTCAAAAGGAACATTTATCAATGCAGGATTGTAGAGATTTGAGGTCTTTCATCATCTACAGTACATCATATTATAAAAAATCCAGCAGGGACATCTCAGTGCATAAAAGGCAAGGTCAAAACCACTCTTCAAGCCTTCATGTGGCACTGTCTAAGAAACCATCATACTACTGTGACAAATATAGCCACCTAAAATCATTGCCATTTAACACAGTCCATCACTCCAAAAAAATAAATTTGAAATGTCACTCTGGATAAGAGCATCTGCTAATTGTAAATGTAAATAAAACAGTATTGTGCAAAGAGGAAGCCATATATCAACTTTATGAATTGAAAGTGACCCTTTGTCATTGTGAACACACTCAAGCACCACAACAAAATGTGACCTCTGCATTTAACCCATCACACAGGCACATGTGGAGCAGTGGGCAGCAGTGTAGTGGGACAGTACCTTGCTCAAAGGAACCTCAGTGGTGCTCAGGCTGGGACTTGAACCTGCGACCTTCAGGTCCCAAAGGCAGCGTCCTAACCACTAGGCCACCAATGCCCACTGCCAGTGTTTATGCAGAAACACTCAAGCCCAAGCTCATCTCAGAGGCATCTGCTGCCAGTCCAGATCTGTCTCTTACTAAAAATGTATGGCACATCAAGAGGAGGATAATTAGACAATGGCCATCATGGACTGCTGAGCAGCAAGTCTTATATCAAGCAAGAATTTTAAAAATTTCCATTTGCGAAACTGCTACAATTAGTCTCCTCAGTTCCAAAATGATCCAAAAAAAACTGTTACTACGAGGAAAGGTGATGTAACACAATGGTAAATATGCTTCTATCCCAACTGTTGTTGAGTATGTGTATTGAAAATAGTTTCTTTGTACTTTTGTCAGTTAAATAAATGTTGATGTGAATTAACATATTACAGATTTTTGTTTTAATTGCATTTTGAAAAATATTCCAACTTTTCTGGAAAAGGGGGTTTGTAGATAAAAGTACATTCTACATTGTCAGAGATCACATAGGAAGTCCATTATAATGACTCCTGGTTTGAGGCAAGTGTGGCACTTGTTAGCTGCTTTAGCATCATAGCTCCAGTGCTAAACATAATGAGTAAACCTCAATGAGCAGGCTCCAAACATGGTGATCAATTGCAGACATCTCACCTCTCCTGGAAGATTTGGGAGTCTCCTGCATATTGAAAGCGGCTCCCTGGGACCCATAAATTAGATAAAATATCCTGAAAATCATTTTTTAAGAACAAGCCACCAAGTGAGAAAGCGCAAGAGAGACTGAGCCAGAGAGAGAGAGCACGAGTGACACATGCAGTGAGTGAGCAACTGAAAGAGAGAGCTTCCTGATTGATCTCTGTTTTTGATTGATCAGTTTTCTCTGTGGGTGGGATTTATGGTCGACCGGCATCTTCCTTTCATTTAGTTTAGTGTCCTGCAGCACCAAGCCAGAGTGGCAGAATATTAAAGACACTTCTCATCAAACGGGGTTGGTGGGCCTGCCTCCCTGAAACAAGGTTTTGCATGGTGGGATGTCTGTGATTGCATCCATGAAAAAGTGAAGATTGGGTAAGCGTGAATGCACATACAAAGCAAATACACTTGCAGATGTTGCAATGTTATTTATTTTGCAATGCTGCACATACAGCGGAAATTATGCAGTAAAATCTGAACTTTGTAGAGGATGTGCACCAGTTTTCACTTTGAGCAGTTATAGCAGCAATATGATATGATAGCTGCAGTTGGGTGTGGAAAACTGGACATTGCCTTTTTGTGAAATATTTGTAAAAGTGTGTGGATCTCAAAGTCTGCTTGGTTGACCATGGCCTTTAAATACAAGCATACCCTAATGTAAAGACTCTTTACTGTTTGCTTTATCAGCCAGTAAGCCATAGCTATTAGAGAGCTATTGCTATTTTGAGCTTGTTTTAGTATTGTGTGCTGTTCAGTATTGATTCATATGTCAAACTTCTTTGTAGCAAATATTGAAAAACAAATTAACTAAAAGATCTTATATGATAATGGATTTTGATACTTTTGAACTGAAGGAAATTAATCAGTTATCATTGAATCCCTCTTTACAATACACTGACGGACCATTGCAGTGCTGGTGCAATCATTGCGGAGGTTTTTACATACAGTGTCACTGCTAAATTGAGAATTCAATCACCAAAATCCAGCCAACAGTATTACTGTGGTCAGAAACTGACCACTGAGGCTAGAGGATAAATACAAATTTTGCATGAACAGATGTGCTATAATCTTTAACTGCACACCTACCAAGGGTCCAAAAAGGTATGTGTTTCTAATAAAGTGGACAGTAAGGGCATGTAGGGTGTAAACTCTTCAGCCACACTCCTGTGCCTGATACTGTGCCTGGTGTCACTGCTGTCCTGAGAAAATTTCATTAGACACATAATATCTGATTGTTGTTGGTCCTCTTCTGTGGTTATACAGGCTAGAAAGGGGTTGATTACATTGTGCAGCAACAGATGGACTATGGTCAGTAACTGTAGATCTGTAATGTGTGTCTATATGTTAGTATAGTATGTATAAACCGTATAAAGCGGTGACTGTGTTGTAGTTACTGCTTACAAGTGTATCGGCATCCAGAAACACACACTTGGTGTACTGTGTGAGCGTCCAGCAGTGGATCTTGGTGAAAGTGACACCCAAGTCTGGACGTCTAAGCCAGGAGAGATGAGCACTGTCCCTGCTGTCCAGCACATCCACCACTATGACCTCATCAAACACGGCCTCAAAAGACACACTGAGGACACACAGACGCATAAGACTACAACTATGCATGAATCAGCGAGCTCAACTAATAAACTGATTCTTCATAGATATTCAAGATCATTCCTGCTTTTTAAAGAGACATTTTATCAATGGATAACTACACAAGGTACTGCTGCTGCCCATTTACACTGAGAACTACTATTATTTTATATATTTATTTTATTTATTCTTTTCTCCTTTTTTTCTTGTTTGTTATTGCTATCCGTTGTCGACCAGAGGAGGATGGGTTCCACCTTCTGAGCCTTGGTTCCTCTTGAGGTTTCTTTCTACAGCTAGGAAGTTTTTCCTTGCCTCTGTCACCTTTGGCTTGCTCTTTGGGGGCTCGGACCCGGTTTCTATAAAGCTGCTTTGTGACAGTTGTAAAAAGGACTATATAAATAAACTTGACTTGACTTGACTTGATTTGTTCTTTTTTCAGTGCACAACAAAAAGTGTGGATCTGAAGGCAGCAGTTCAACTGGACTGATTTTGGAATACTGTGATTGATTCTAACATATTTAATAAAATCTGCAAATTTTTTGATCAAACTTAGATTTTTAGACCATTTTAAACAAATTTAAAAGCCTTTATTTAAATAAAAGAAATTGACTGTTCACTCCCCAGTCCATACGTTCTGTATAAAGGTGGTATGTTTTTAAAGCAACCCTTTAAAATTCATTGGTTTTGTGATGTATTAATAAAAAGTCTACATTTTAATGTTTTTTCATGTATTTTTGTCCAGATAAAGAGAGGTTGGAAAACGGTCATGTGTAAGTAATTAAGACTATGTTTTGTTCATACAGTAAAACCATAAAAGTGGAACATATATAACACAAAATAAATAAATACAGGAGAAATGTAGCATACAGGCCTTAAAATGCTTGGTATACTGTTTTTATGGTGTGTTCTCATAGTATATATATGTTTTTTAGACATGGCATCAAATGAATCATGGCACTGATTCATTTCCTGAACATTTATAATCAAATGGATCAAGTTAAACCTCCAAACTGAAAATTGATATTAAAAATGAACATTTTTATGGTACAGTTTGATTTATGTTTTTTTTTTTACTTGAAGGCCCTCTTACCGCGCTTCCGTGCTGATATTCGGAGAGATCATCACTACTAGTTTTCGTGTTGTTCCATGCCTTCGTAAACTCTTGCCCACCACTAGACTCCCCCTACAGTAGGCATCAGTAGTGGCTAGAGTTACGAAGGCTTCGTGAGCCTCTGAGGGAGAAAAAGAGACACACAAACATAGATAAATTAAGACCATGTTCAAAACACAATGGAAACAGTTACAGTACCAACTAATGGGCATTGCCTACAATGTAGATAAAATAATGGAAACACTTCATTTGTGTGTGATTTCTGTCAGTGAATGTGGTCTATAAAGTGTAGAACAGGGTTATATGAGGTAGCTGTGAGGTTGAAGAGCAACATTTCTACAGAAAAGCACTTTTTTGGATTGTATTTTTCAAATCAGGTTCCTACACCAAGTGTATGCTGATACACTTGTAAGTAGTCACTACAACTTTAAACTATACCTAACATACAGGTGTAACTCAAAATATTTGAATATCATTCAAAAGTTCATTTATTTCAGTAATTCAACCTAAAAGGTGACACTAATATATGATATAGACTCAATACATGCAAAGTGAGATATTTCAAGCCTTAATTTGTTATTTTGATGATTATGGCTTACAGATTATGAAAACCCCCAATTCAAAAGCTCAGAAAATAAGAATATTACATAAAATCAATAAAAAAAGGATTTTAAATTGAGAAATGTCAGATCTCTGAAAAGTATAATCATGCATATACATACTCAGTACTTGGTTTGGGCCCTGTTTGCATGAATTACTGCCTCAATGTGGCCAAACATTTCTTTATTTAAAATCCTTTTTTTATTGATTTCATGTAATATTCTAATTTTCCGAGATTCTGAATTTGGGGTTTTCATAATCTGTAAGCCATAATCATCATCATTATAACAAATAAAGGCTATGAGTCTAAATCATATTTTGGTTTCACCTTTGAAGTTGAATTACTGAAATAAATGAACTTTTGCACGATATTCTAATTTTTCGAGTTCCACCTGTAGATCTACAGTTACTGACAGTAATCCATCTGTTGCTGCAAAATTTAATCAACCCCTTTCTAGCCTATATAACCACAGAATAGAACCAACAACAATCAGGTATTATGTGTCTGATGGATTATTCTCATCACAGCAGTGACACCAGGCACAGAATCAGGTACAGCAGTGTGGCTGAGGGGTAAACGCTCTACCCTCACTGTCCACTTTATTAGAAACACTTACCTTGTTGGACCCATGGTAACTGTGCAGTTAGAGATTATAGCACATCTTTTTATGCACAATGTGTATTCATCCTCAAGCCCCTCTTCAGTGTTCAGTTTCTGACCACTGTAATACTGTTGACTGGATAGTGATGATTGGTTCTTTGCCTGGTTAAATAGCTCTTCTCTCTGATGGAGAATCTGTTGTAAATACATTTTAATTGGTGCAATATAGCACCAAAAGACTCAAACTATTAAGGCAAAAACATTTTTGGGTCCTATATAGAACCATTTTTGCTAAAGTTATATAGCAGCAAGACTAATGATATTTCAGTGACATCACTTGCCTTCCATCTATATCTTTCTTCAGATACTGTTTCAAACAACTTTTAACACAAATCATTATTCAGTAAGAACTGCTCTATCACAGCAGAGAGCTAGTAGGCATTCCTAATCAAAAGACTTGTACATTTATAACAGTTTAAGTCATAATTCAGACACTCTACATTTGCAGCTTTTTCTCATTGGGCATTTTCATTTTGTTTACATGTTTACATCATGATACCCCCTACTAATGAGAGCTGTCCTCTGATGTGGGCTTGATTGATCAGAGGCCTTTCATATTTGATTAATGACAGTTGTCTTTCTGACCTTCTCCCTTCTGCCAGACCAAAGGAGCAGATGGTCATCAGATGATTGAAATGTCACCGTTCAGCAGACAGACACAGAGGTCAGAATGATGGAAGAGATATGTTGGTATATGAAATAATGTTTAGAATAACTCGTCCTTTGTGTGTGATTTTATAATTGGATGTAGTCATTAAAGCATAGCATAGGGTCATGTTAGCTGGCTGTGGGATTGAAGTACTTTCTGTAGTTGATTTGGGAAGCTAAGACAATTCTGTCTTAATTTTTTTTTTTTTTTACATTATGCTTTGGACATAATTTACATATGTGATTAATTTTCTGCTGCTATTTCACACGTATTTTTCAATTATGCTCTTTGAGCAATGCAATACAAGAGCCACTTTTGGATCTCTAAAAAGAGATCTGTGAGACGGAAAAACATTTTTGAAGCCTTAACATAATGTAAAGGATCCATAAAAGTCCAGTGAGCAATTATTCTTTCTGTGGGGAATGACTGCCCACCCGTTCAGCTTGATTGACCATTGTCTGGGTTTGCTGCTCACCTGTACTCTAGGCCAAATTGACTATCAGACCATAGATCTCCTGAATGTGCCTCCCACGATCTCTCACCAAAGCTACTACTCTCACATTTAGAGTTTACATTCCAACCCGCCTCTAGCATGCTTTCCCCTTAGCTAACACTTATCCATGCAATCCAGTTACCCAGTTAAGTAGCTGGAGTAGGTGCCGTCAATAGTAGTTGGAACTACACTAGTTGGAGTGGTTGATCTCCAGGACTTGGGTTGGTGACCACTGCTTTAATCAGTTCCATTACTAATAATTACAGATACTTCTGGTCATCAGTAGTCAGCGCTGTTTACTTCAGCCTCTAATATACTGATAGTCATCTTCATTGTGATATTCCTTTCCAGTATTAACTAGAAGAGGCTTCACTTTGGTTGCTTGGTTTCTCCCAAGACTTCTTCCTCCACCATTAGGGAGTTTTTCCTTGTCTTTGTTGCCCTTGGCTTTTTCACTTGGAGCTCAGACCTAGGTCCTGTTTTGCGACATCCTTTGTAAAACAGCACTATGACTAGAAAAGTCCAACTTGTGAGTTCTTCCTAGAAAGTGTACATTATGTATAGGTTCTTTAAACATAAAAAAAACATTAATGTCATTGTGCAAAATACTTTAAAAATGGTACATGTACAATGAACTGGCATATAATGAACTAGGTATAAAAGTTTATTGAGAATTTACTGTGAGTGTACTTTACGGTTTACTTTTCCCTGAGTATAATATGCATGTTGAACTTTCTTATAGCAATTTATAGTACATATGTAGTACTATATAGCTGCATTTGTGTGAATTTACCAAACATTTCTGTATTACTGCAGACCTTTCCATGAAGCAAAGCTGGCAGTATGAAGTATGTTTCTATATTATCATAAGCATGAGTGAGTATAACATAAAAATACACTTAACATTAGCCATGCTACTAAAATAAGAAGCCTTTTTATTTACCTGACATTCTCTGTCACAAGGTCTTGTCCTGTGGTACCTGGTATTTCCGAAACAAATTTACAGTGCAACAATTCAAAGGTCAAAAAATCAAGGTCATTGCATAAAGTTGTGCTCCTTGAACAGCTGCTCAGTCCAACACTGTAATACAATGACACTTGGCCTGGTTCAGGAATCGAGTTGGCTATGGCAAATTACTCCAAGATAGCACTGCATATCCCCTATATGAGGCAGAGCAAACTGAAACTCAGCTGGTCATTGCGGTAGCTCCAGATGTCGTCACATTAAGCAAAATGTCAACAGGAGTAAAAAATAAACAAGTGTGTCTCTGGGTATAACGGTCATGAGACGCTAGAGGTCATTCAACCTTACCAAGGCTTTCATGTATGCACATTTCTATAATATGAGCAGTGGGTTTGGGAAAATATCCACACAGCTGCAGTATATGTCTACATAAATGGATGATAAAAAAATAATAAATAAATAATAAATAAAAATGAATAATTTCCTACTACTAAGTACATTTAAAGGGCCCATTTCTTCCATTTTCTCCTTACTATTTTCCCCAGAGGTCCATGTGTGGTTTTATGCACCATGAAACAGTCATAATCCATATTTACATGAACACTTTCCAATTATGCCTTAAACTGTGTTTTTGCTTCTGTACCTATTAGACTGAGATAAATGAGCCTGTTCATTTAAAAAGAACTGCAAACTATAACACTCCTTTGAATAAGTTAAACTGGTGTTCAATAGATAGATGTAAATATGTTGTTATTTTGTAAAAAACAAGGGAATTAAAAATGGTTGGTTTTTTTTCAGCTTTATTTCATATATGGACCATATTTACTGGAGAGTGAATGGTGTATTCTTATATTCCTGACTTTCATTTAAAGCAGCAACAATTTCTTTGATATTGGCCCTTTAACACATCATAAGCTGCAATAAGTCCATGTGATTGACAGATTCATGTCCAACCATTACAGTGTTTACATTTTATTTAATATAAATGAAAATCCACAACACAAACACTTGACTGTTTTCATTATGGCTAAAGATCCCATAATGGTGAATGGCTTTATTTGGTTTAATGGTTAACATCAGCCAAAGAGCTATTTTCCAATGTATCACTCAAAAAAACACCACTGCACTTTATACATTCGAAACTGAGTTGGCTTAATTACAAAGGAAGAATTGTACCTAGTTTTAATATTTGCATTACAGTACAGATTTTACCTTATAATCAGATACTGGAGCTGTGAAACATTCTTCATTATCAGTTACAACAGAAAAGGTCAGAAACTGTATTTTGTATTAAAAAGCAGAATGCATATTGATTCAAATTATATTAGTCAATATACCTGACCATTGTGGCCACACGCACAATAGTTAACATGTTTGTAATTGGAAGCCACCTATACTGCTACTAGGTATCATCTTTAATAACAAAATAAGTGCAACTAAAACTGTCAAAAGCCATTTTGTACAAAAAAAAAAGAAAAAGTAAAGTCAAACTAGGCAGAAATGTACTGTGCATAGTAAGTAGCGTAGGCATTAGTTTAAAGTGCCTCATTAACTTGTAACATTAAATTATCATTTAAGACAAAAAATATTCATTCTGTTTAACAATGGTGACAGCATTCAAACATTACTAAACCCAACAGCATAAATGAAGAGCAAAATGTGAAAGATGACCTGCCATTTACAAGAGCCAGACTTTAGGATATAAAGTGACTATTTGTCATTGTGAACACACTCAAGCACCACAACGAAATGTGACCTCTGCTTTAAACCCATCACATGTGCACACGTGGAGCAGCAGACAGCTATCAACAGCACCCTGGGAGCAGTGTAGTGAGATTTGCTCAATACACTCAGTGGTCCCAAGGCCTGTGACCTAACCACTAGCCCACCACTGCCCTGGTATATCACTGCTTCTGCAATATGTTTTGTTTACATATATAAATAATGTGTATGACTATAATATGATCATCATGATATAAATAATTATGAAGACTTTCAAATGATAAAATATATTGCCTTAATAATGATCAATGAGGGTTGGGTGCCCATGACCCTGTCTCCAGTTCACTAGTTGTTCTTCCTTGATTCACTTTTGATGGGTACTAACTACTGCGCACCTGGAACACTCCACAAGACCCTTTCGCATTGGAGATTTTCAGACTCAGTCGTCTCGCCTTCACAGTAAGACCCTTGTTATAGTGGCTCAGACCCTTACGCTCACCCATTTTTTTCCAACACATCAACGTCAAGAACTAAGCTTAACATATCCCACGTTTTGACAGGGGCCACTGTAACAAGATAATTAGATCAATGTAATTCATTTAATCTGTCCATGGTTTTAATGTTGTGGCTGATTAGTATGTATGTAAAATAAAGACAAAGTACAAGGAAGAAAGATTTCTGAAGTTCCTGAAAGTATTTCGAAGATATGCTGGATATGACCTATATGAGAATGGAATATATGCAGTAATTATGAAAAGCCTTAGGAAATTGTATGTTATCCATTTATCTGGGCAGTAAGCATTTAGTTGTTAAAAACAAACAGAAGAATACATACAAATAAACAATATATTGTGTTTTAATGTGTGAGTCATTTAGTTTAAACATTCCCAGACCTCTACTCATGGAAGTGCAATATTCACAGCTAGCCTTCAGTACCAATTTTGTTTTAGAACAAATAGTTCTTGTCTAATTTGACTGTATGTATGTCTTTTTGTAGTTATTCTTTTATAGTGTTTTACTATGTTTTAACACACTTACCACCAAGATAAACAGGTGAACAACTTTCTTTCCTGCCTAAGCTTTTCAAAAGAATCTATATGTTCTAAACAGAACACACTGAAATATACATTCAGCACTTTCTGTATATTACATCTGCATAGAAATACAGCCAACTGGCAAAAACAAACAAACAAAACAAAAAACACATGTCAGCATCTGCAGCTATACTCAAAGTGCCAGGTATGGCATTTTCACTATACGACCAAAACAACATGAACATTCAGTTAAAATAAATCCTGTTTTCTCACTAAGATATGAGAATACGGCGATTCAAGTTTTAAAGCAAACTGTTAGGTAAAATCACAAAATACAAAAACAAAAAAGAAAAGCAAAAATCTTGAAGAAAAATCTGTCAACACAGTATTACACATAAAGACAAACAAAATCATTATACACATCTTCAGACTCCTGTCAGAGTCATATTCTCCTCAGGCCACAGCCATCTGTACATGCATCTCAGACTGAGTTAGGATGATTTCAGAAGGTTGCTAAGAACTGCAGAAAAATGATAAACACAATTATGAGAAAAAATACATTAGGACGATTGTATAAAGTAATACAAAATACACATAGCATCATATTCAAATGTGCTGCAGTATATCACTGGATTAGGACCATGTTGTTTGAGAGGAATTGATATTTTACTTATGTTTTTTAAAAGTTACTGTTTTAAAATCATTCAAAAGCTATGAACAGTTTATATTCGCTCTCAATAGAAAATATAATTAAAGATATAGTGAAAAAACATTATCCTTGGACAGTGAGTAATCTATCTAACTGATTTTTGGTAATATATTAATATACTATTAATTTATGTTTTTGTTTTATCTACTAGACAGTAAACTATGCATTAATTGGATAAATAAATTTGAACCATGGTCTGATTTTCCATTTTTAGGGACTGAACAGCATTATATAATGCATTATTTAAATCAGTTAATTTATTAGCAAAGCATTAATAATGAAAGCTAATTCTAAAATAAAAGTGGTTTACCTTGGGGTTCAGAATGTGTGCCAGACTGGTTGACACCACTCTCTGGGTCAGCTCCTACAAACACACACACACAAAGTCAAATAAAATAAATGAAGTTCCACATCTTTTCAGCTACAAATTGTATTCAGCGTTTAATTAAAAACCACGACTCTGGTGGGACTCGAACCCACAACCTTTGAATCACTGCGCTAAGTGTTACTTAGAAGTCCAATGCGCTATCCATTGCGCCACAGAGCCACCTGTTGAGGCCCCGGCTTTGTGGGGCTTTGTAAGCCGACACTGACTGCCAGATAGTAGCTGTAGTTACTCGTTTGCACCACTGGGGGCACTTGTGGCGCTTTCCAAACAAACAGCGGAACTTCAAAGTAAACGCTGGACAAAACAGAAGGTTTTAAGAGTTTTAAAGAGCTCGTGTCCCATTTCACTAAATTTAAAAACCCTGACAATGTTAAAGGAACACACCAGCATTTGGTCAATTACCACAGACAATAATCTGTATAAAGCGGATAATACGCCTATTGTTGAAGGTCCTCTGGAAACCAACTGTCCATTGGCTTCTAAGTGGGTTTCAGTGGGTTTTCTGCTCTTTTTCAAAGCACAGAGTAATGTGTGGAAGTTATTACTCATAGTGATCAACAGCACCAGTGTGGCGGACAGAGATTAGGTTGAAGGACTGGACTGTCTCTTTAGGGTTATGGCAAGTCTCATTTACGAATATATCTTCAAGCAACACGCACCTCCTTGTATCTTGAAGCAGAGTTTCTTTTTCTGATAAGCAAAGTAACTGGAGGCAGCACCAAGTATGGCCACGCCCACTGCGCTCAGGATGCCGGCCATTTGACCACTTTGTTCAGCTGGACAGCAAACAGAGAAACAATGACACAAACAGTAATGAACAAAATCAGTCTGAGAAGATGGTGGTAGTCAGCAAAGAAAGATGTAAAATACAATGAAATGATGTAACATTTTCACAAAAGCAAGCAAACAATTAAAGGAAAGTCATCAAAGTATGAGAAGAAATGCAGCATGTATTTCTACCACTAGGTGTCAGTGTAGCACATGAATTCCCCATCTCTTTTCCAAATACATTGAAGATCCACAGGAAGGCATAGAGGGTGTTACTGTACTTAGCAATGTAAACACTCTTTTACAACACTCACATTAGACCTGACTGAGCTGATACTAGAATCTGCTGGCTTTAAGACAACAGAACCTATTGACTGAACATGCAGATCTTCATTTTTGGGGAAGAGAGAGCAAATTCCATACACATGTGAATCACTACTCCAGTGAATCATACAACCACAGAGAACTGACAAAGCTCCTAAGTCAGGTCTGTATCATCAGACACTCAGATCCATAGTGATACTGTACCAAATCCAGTGCTTCAACAGGAACCTCCCCAACATTCGTATAGGAGTGTTGTAATAAATTCTGACAGTTACTCTAATGTACTGTACAAGTACTACAGGTTATTGCAATGTTTTATAGAAATATTTTAGTATTCGCACCTGTGAACAACAACCAGTGTAACTATAAAAACTGCACCGTAACAAGAACCTAACTGGATATTGACATTTATATCATTTTGTAAAAAGTATTGTGATGTTATGTCTTTAGCCACATTGCTCATGTTCTAGTACAGCCCAGCAATTTATTGCCCTCTGGTTGACAGCCAGAAGTGTGGGGTGACCTTACTAGGGGTGGGAGTAGATACCACTAATGTTCTTTTTGATACGATACCAAACAAGTCTACTGTTCCAACATCAATACGTCTACTGATACTGATTTTTACTGTGATAATCAGTAAGTGTAAACACTGAAAATTGTCCTTTGCAATAGTACTCAATAAATTACCTAATAAACAGACCTGAGTGAAAGAACTCTGTATGACCTGCCATTACAGACCATTTACTGTCATGTGTGTGTGTGTATGAGAAGGAAATGTAGCTCCTATACTACACTTCTACACTGCTTACCTAATTTGGAATAAAGGCACATTAGTTTAATATAATGAGGGATATTTGGTTAAGTACAGATAACACTTAAAATTAGTATTTTTGGGTGACAATTGATTCTCAAATAAAAGTCACAATCTGAAGTATTGACATTTTAGTATGGATTCACCCAGGGCCTCATTCGCTATCTTCCTAAATTTTTTTCTGATATTAAAAATAAACGAAATCAGATTTGTATGTGTGAAAGTATATTCTTCAGTTGCACAGATTCTGTTACTTAAGAACAAATCCCAAATAAGAAAACATTTGTGAGTGGCAGAATCTTTGTAAAAACTGCACTAGTGAGTTTTAGGAAGAAATTTCTCAGTGAATAAGGCCCATTCATTTTAATGTTGACCTGACATCACATTTCTCTAAGCCAAATCAACCAGTAATTATGTAAATCAAAGATAAATCTGAACTTAACCCTTAGGCCAAGCAGAAAGGCACAAAGTATCTAGAAGTAAACTACATCTTTACCCATTATAAGGACAACAACACAGTAAACAATTCTCAGTTTATCTCTGTTTACACAGCCTGAGGCAGAGGAAGCCACTGAGTCCCACATCCTCCCTCCGTTATGAATGCAAAGGTGTGGATGCCACATTACTAACGAAATCAGCTTAGAAATAAATAAATAGTGGCTTTACTAATGAAGGAGCCCAGAACGATTTCACCTTCCAGTTTATTAAAGGGAACTCAGACACAAATAAGCATAAGCTGCCGCTTTATGAGAATCTTACAGCAAAACACTGTAAATCCTTGGGAAGGGGATATTTTAAAAATGTGGAAAATTTGAGCCATTACCGCTGAACAGGAAAAACTAAGGGCATAAAAGAACAAAAGATGAATTAAAAAAAAACACACACACACACACATATACTGACACACACACACACACACACGCACACACACACACACGTCAGTAACTATTCACAAACAATATTGCCCATTTAAAACAAAAGAAGATCCCAAACATCCATTAAAATATGGTAATCAAACAACCTACACAACAGAGACAGAAACCTCTCACAGAACCTCTCACTGTCTCATGCCCAAAATGAGCAAGCTTCTATAGAAAGTGAGAAACACATTTCTCCACGGCTCAGTTTGATCTCTCCTCTTCCCTGAGGGGGAAGCGCATGCTATGTGTGGGCTGAATGCATGGTATGTGCTTTGGCATGGGCTCTCTCAGGCCTACCCGAGTGTCAGTAACAGACGAAAGGTAAGCTTGTTATGACAAGAGAGAGAAAAAAGCTCAAAAACGATCATCTCCCAAGAGCTTTGAGCTAGAATGCTACCAGAAGACATTACAAGCATAATCACAAATCATAGAGAAACATTTTAGACTAAACAGGGCACAATTTGATTCAAAATGAATGGGATTAATGGTAATTACATGAGTAAGACTATAGCATGTGATGTAAACAATGTTACAGATGATTTTCATGAGAAACAACAAAAACAGCAGCTCAAAACTGAGAGTAACTTCTGTACCCATGGATTATTCTGCGCCGTCAGGCCTGGTGTTTCCCCTGCTGTCTAAATCGGGTATATATAAATGTCAGGAAACCCCAGACATGTTAGGGTCCATGGATCACTGGTTCTTTGGTAATGATTACTGTTGAGTCCACTTGCCTTTAGTTTAGGCAGTTTTTCATGTGACCATTACTCCCAGTTTTGCAGTTGAAGGCAGCCATGTTGCAGCTTGTTTTGCCTGACTGAGGGCAAGTGTTTCAGAGAAAATTGGTTTACTGCATAAAATCTAAAGAAGAAAATCTCTGACTACATGCTAAAAGTTTTGAACAGTCAACTGGATCTTTATCGTGGTTGCACTGCATGCTACTTACTAATCTGGGGCATAATCAGTATGTGAGCAGCATGTGGTGGGGGTCATTTTACCCTGTGGTATATTTGTGTAAATAACCTGTGCTCAATAAACTGAATGAGTGACGAGATGTTCCAACGTGTTTTTATAGCATTGAACAACTTTGGCAGTTTTTTGTTGCCCAATTCCAAGTATGTTGAAAAGTGCTGCTGGCATTAAAAGTTCATAAGCAAGTATTTTTCATACATGTTAAAACAAATGTTTCATACAAAAAAAAACTTACAACATATATTTTGTCTTTGTTTTATACCCAAACCCATTCCTATAAGAAGTGCAAGAGTTGTTCTTTGAGGTCATTGTAAAAGAAAAGTTGATAATGATGTTGGTGATCTTATTTGTGTATGTTTGAGCAGAAACTGTGCTGCAGAAAAAAGTGAGGAAATGCTGTAGCACTGGGGAAAAGGGCAGAGTAAGCATCAGAGTGTTTGGGAGAGGAATGTTCCAACCATGCCCCAAGGGGAAAAAGCCATATTATAAAACCAGAGAGGGGGAACTGGTTCTGTCTGAACTCAGCAGTGGCAAGGTAACAGCAATAGGAGCATGCTGTTAGCACAGAAGCAGGAAAGCTAAAGCTAAAGCAAAGAAAACGAGATTCATGAGTAAAGGGTGGAGGCAGGAAGAGAATGTGTGAGAGTCTAAGTATGTAATTCCTATGAAAGACAAATTTCTAGCTTAAAAGCTTATGGTAACACATTACACCCTTTTAAAGACAAATATAAAAACAAAAAATGATCAAAACCAAATCAGATCTCCAACCAGATGAGAACTCAGCTGGTGTTAAGTAGCTTAACTATAAAGCCACTTCAATATCAGAAACAAAAACAGCAAGTACCAAGCCAAACCACCAGGACATCTACCGTAAACACACATGGGAAATATCTGTAGCATGTTTGCC
The DNA here is from genome assembly GCA_037974385.1 of Arnoldichthys spilopterus. Taxonomy (NCBI): domain Eukaryota; kingdom Metazoa; phylum Chordata; class Actinopteri; order Characiformes; family Lepidarchidae; genus Arnoldichthys; species Arnoldichthys spilopterus. Next base: position 27,391,784 of record JBBPDA010000081.1, on the reverse strand, counting down.
CCAAAAATAGAAAAAAGTGCTGGTCATCAAGTCAGTTAGGACTGCTTCTCTCCCTCTGCTACATCCAGGAGCTCCAGCGCCCTTTCTAGAAGAGACAGTACTACGTGTTTTGAGTTGGCAATCCACGCAAGGAGGCCTTCTGGCATGTTATCTCCTAGAAACTTCAGGACCTGCAGCCACTGCTGGTTTAGGTCTGCAACGACAGGATATCGAGGCAGAGATTTAGGGAACGGCCTCTCACCCAATGGACAGCCAAATCAAACCAAACCAAACCAAACCATCACACCTTGTAAAATGCTCTTATGTACAAGAAAATTCTCTTTGCAGGATACTGCAAGAGCCAACACCAGCATGTTGAATGTAAATGTTGTCCAGAGTATGAGATGTTTGTGGTAGACTGAGTATGATTAAAAATGTTGCATGAATGATTCTAAAATATTGTTAAAATTCACCACAGAGGTTCTCATATGGTCTTCGGCCAGCAGGATTCTAGCAACATGTACAAAGATGATTATTTTAAGAACCAACCAATATGGTTCGAGAGGGAACCAAAAGTGTTTCTTCTATGCTATCACTCCAAAGAACCTTTTTGGTAGCTATATTTAAAAGAGAGCAGGCAGTAGAAGATGAGACCAGAGCAGTTCTATAATATATATGAGTTATGGGACAATTTAGTCATTGGAACTGCATTATTTGAATAGAAACACAAACCCACAAACCCACAAACACACACACACACACACACATCAATATTTTAAAGGCTAATTTACATTTTACTCTTGGCGGGCCACAGTACATATTCTGGCTCCACGCCACTTTTATAACTTCTTATCACTCATTACCCTTCCCCAGTCGTAGGTCTAGATTAGCATACAGTTACAGCTAAGATACAGTAAACAAATCGCTGCAGCCACACAGCTGAAGCACTTTATCCCTTTAAATTCTCACACACACTTCAACTCTTAGCTTTCATTAATACATAGACACATCAGTTTCAGAGCACAGAGGCCCCAGCCTCCTTTATAATAATAATAATTTTAATAACAATTAGTATTATTATGTATTAATTGTTATTATTATTATTACTTATTAATTGGCTTTAAGACATATCTATGGAAATGACTGTGATGTAACTGACATCGCACAAACCAATTAGTTAAAACAAGCTGCTAGCCCACATGGACTGGAGAGTGTTTTGAAAGTTTAACAGTGTGCACTTCCTACATCAAAGTCTTACTTTATCTTAAAAAAGTTCGAAAAATGCTTTTCCACAGCATGAAGCTTTTAAGGGATCTTTAACATCTTTACTTGTATTAGAGAGGGGATCCCTCACGCCCACTGTATCAGGGCTGCTTCTGTTTAATTAAGCCTAAAGCTTTACACTCATTACAGTGTACAGCGCCAGTAGTGGGACAGAAGACTGGGTGGAGCAACTAAACAGGGTGATATGTTCCAACAAAAGGAAAAGAATAAAAACGTCAGTGAGTAAGGTTTCTAAACACAAAGAACCATGAGGGAGCTCTTTTCCTTCCTAACTTCCAAAGACACACGGATTCTATTGAAACAGGATTCAAGTCTAACTCATGACAGTTTCCTCTCTGAAGTACAACGTGCTACTCCATATAACAGCCTCTACTTACTGTCCAAAGATTAATGAGTATTTCCAAGTATTAACAAGTATTTACACCAACATTACAGTGCAAACGGAATTCCAAACTTTACTTTAGGGAAAAACGTTTTTTACTTCCAATGGAAGTCCATATAATGACATTTTTTTTCTTGGTAATTTTGAAGCACAACAAATGGAAATACATGGTTTTCTTTGGACAATGACAACATATATGAAGGACTTTGTTCTATGACACAGTTAACCAAACCTGTGATACACACTGTAGGAAGTTATACAAATAATATCAGTGCCATATTCCCAGATCCCCTTCTTTATAAGTGAAACACATTTTAATGCATTATTCTTTTCCAACCTCTTTACATTTATTTCCAAATCTGCTATAAAAGAAACACTGTGTTTAGCAATAAAACTCTACATAATGTGTATTTATAATGTGTAGAATTTCATGTTTCCTTCCAAGGTGGTGTGCAATTTTTTTCTTTTGTATTCTGTAAAAAAAAAAAAACACAAGGAAACCTCTATTAACTTTGAATGTAAGTTTAAGTAAATAATGGTGTATTTACCTTTAGGTTCTCCGCTGCCACCTAAACAGAAGAACGAACAAATGAAGGCATAACATGGCCACATAACAGCTTCAGGACTCAATTTCATTCAATTAAACACCACTTTTTTGTCTATGCATATAATGTAGAGAAGCAGATAGAAAAAGACTAAATATTTACCACTGGCATCGTAGGAAGAGTCACTCGCTCGCCCTGGAGCCACAAACAAACAAAAATAATTACCCATGGAATCATCTGTACATCCTCAGTGTGATCCATTCAAATTTCCCCCAGCCAATGGTATTTCCACCACAAGCCATCTCCAGCTTCATTTCCATCACACAACAATCCACACAGCCATAACATTAACACCACCTGCCTAATACTAAGTAGGTCCCTTCTACTGCTGAAACAGCTCTGACTTCGGTGCACTGTGTGTTCTTACCCCTTTCTATCAGAGTCAGCATTCACTTTGTAAACCACAGTAGCTATTCTGGGGGATCAGACCAGACAGAATAGTCTTCACTCCCCACATGCATCAATGACCCTTTCATCAATTCACCAGTTCTTGGGTCAGTTTTGGTAGATACTAACGATTGCACACCTGGAACATTTCACTTAGAAACATACGCGTACAGACTTGTTCCCTCTAAATGTTCATCACAGGTGAGGACCCCTGTCAGCTACATATTTTAGTTTGGCAGAACTGGACACCAAACAGTATTTACAGGAGTGTTATTCAATATGTAAAGGATTTTCATAACAGTCATTAAATTATAAATGATATACTCTAATTATATTACAGTAATTGTATCTTACTTGATATTTAATTATCATATATACTGTGTTCTGGATATTACTTTGATCATTATTTAAATTCAAAGGTGAACATCTAAAATTTCATACATTTTTTTCATATTTCAGGCCTAACTTGCATTGAAGTATTATTATATTATATATTATATTATATTATATTATATTATATTAAATTGTATTATATTCTAATAATTCTATGTACTGTATATGATTGAACATACTGAATTCAGACAGCAGTGTATGGATACTCTATTTTTTTATATTAAAATCATTTTATACTATTGTCAACGTGCAACAACAAATGCTCTCTATTTTTGTATTATTATTTATTATATGTTTTATATTATAATATTCATTTATATTTCATAATTAAAAATACAGAATTCAAACTTTTGAACAGTAACGTATGTATCAATGATATAATCTGCTTTGCTCCAGAGCGATATATGTAAATTAAAGAGGTCACGCTGCTCTGTGAAAAGCGTTGTGCTTTGGGGCATTCAAACGGACTGACTCCTCCCTGCTTCCATAAAAGGTTTCTCAAGTTCACCCGTGCAGGGCGGCACCCTGAATAGGTTCGACAGCTTAGCATGTGGCTTTCATTTACTGTGGTAACCATGGATTTTCTGTCTCCTCGTTCTTTCCGTTCTCTCCGAACTGAATGTGGTGCAGAATAATCGGACATTTTGTTTTGATTCAAGGAGAGAGCTTGCTTTGCCATAAACAGCCAAGCTAGTAGTTCTTGCCCTTCCAGCATGAACTGATCCCATATCAGCTATGAGAATTCAGTAATGTTCAGAATACATTGACTTACACTAAAAAAAAGTAACAAAGAAAGACAAACCTACCCCCTTTACCTCCACCCCCTCGACCAGCATCAGGCTTGTACTCATCATCATTACCAGCTAGATCGGTCAAGTCTGAATCGCTAAATCCACCACCTGAAAAGACACGTTAGTTGTTAGTGAAGTGTCATCCACAGTGGCAATACTGGGTATAAAGCATTTCATACTGGAGCCTGAACATGCACACAGGCACATACATTCAAACAAACAGTACAAAAATCAAATTTGCAACTAATCCCTTAAAGAACAAAGCTCTAGATTTTACTTAAATTCCAAATTTTTCGCAGCATTGACACTCTGACTGTCCCAGTAAACAGCTTTTTAAAAAAAAATGTCTATGACACACATGCAGAGCCAGGGTGTCCATATAGGCAAACCAGACACACTAGAAAGGGTGGCAAAACTTTGCCAAGCAGCAAAAACCCAGTCTAAAGTCTACTGAATTATTAAACCATATTTGAACAACATGTTTTAGAAACATACGAAGTGCACTATTGGGACTCAAAAAGCTTAGGTGGACCAGTGCTGCTCCCATGAATGATTTTCACAATGCATTTGAGCAGGTCCTTTTCCTCCTGAAAACCGATCTTTTCCAGGTTAATCTATCATTATAATAGCAATGCACCATAGTTCATGCACCCCTGCCTTTAAAAGAGGTGAGGTGACAGGCCATCTCTGAACAATTAAGGGAGTTTCTGTAGGACAAACTGTTTTTCCATCTTGAACTGGAGCAAAGTCTGTTTTTTTCTCAGTAATATAAAAAGGGGAAATGGATTTGGACATGCCCATAATTGTTTGTTGTGCCTTGCGCTTTGCACTTTTTAGCTCAAGTACCATTTCATTATTCACACTCACCTTGAGCATATAGGGTAATGCATATATAATAGTGTAAGCTCCTATGTGGAAATTTCTTAAACCCAAACTACCCCTGCTTTAACCTCAGTAGCCAAATAGAAACAGCACACACACAGACACACACGCATACACACACACACACACACACACACACACAAATGTCTCTACCTCCACTTTTGGGTGGAACCACTGGTTTCTTTGGATCTGCAGTAATAGACAACACAAATGTGTGTTAGGTTTGAAAACGTACCACAGCATTTTCCCTCTTTTTTCTTCTTCTAGTTCATTACTGATTGGACTATCATTCTTTACTGCACCTGCACTCATATGCAGGAAGAAGCCTGCAATGTCATTCAAGTCCAGCAGCATCTAACACAAGCTGAATGGAAGGCATTTTTTTGAAAATGGAAAGGTCATATGACTGTGTGTCCATGTGGGGAATCTTATTCATTGGCACAATCTTTGTGCTATTATTACCCTTACATAAATAAACACAAACAATCTGGAAATACCCTCTGTCATGGCAGTGTGCATGCGTGTGCATGCATGTTTGTGTGTTTTGTGTTTTACCTCCAGCTGGTTTCTTTGGATCTACAAGAACAATGAACATTACAATGCATTATGATTATAAAGTGGTTGGACTTACCATACATACAGATACAAACTTATTCACACATACCCAAACACACACACAGGTTGGTATTGCTATCTTTATAACTACATTCCATTGACTTCTGTAATACTTTATTTCAGTAAAACCACACCAACCCCTAAACCTAACCACCTGTTACCTCAGTAAACAAAATACAATCTTTTAGCTCTTTTAGTTTTCCTAATGAATTTCCTTATGAGGACCAGCAAAATGTTCTTACTTCTACAGATTTTCCTGTATTCCTATCATTATAAGGATATATAGTCCTCACAAAGAGTGTGCACACACAAAACACACTCACACGCAAATGTAAACAGAGACATAAACACACACACACACACACACACACACAAAACAAATAAAACAGAAGCAGTCATACCATGATCAAATGCATCCAAGATGTTAAAATCATCTGTCAATCAAACACAAAGCCAGTAAACAAGCTGAGATAATAACACCCACTGTGCAAAACATCAAAGCATACTGGATACTGTAAAGGATGTAAACACATCATCTAGTAATTCATGCTTCTTTTATCTTATTAGCCGTACCGCTAGCAGTGCTAACATAATCATATACCATAAAACACTAACTTGACTGAGCTACTTGGGTCATTATATGATTCTATTTAACCAGATTACATGTCTTATTTAGGTGAATAAACATGACATGATTAAAATAAACAATGCTGTTAACAAACAGTATTCCTTAAGTCATTTGGACCATTTCTATTGGTCCATTTGTCATGATGTTCAGTGTAAACGACAGTTAGTGTTTTCGGAAGAATAAGAATTATAATACTTAAGTGAATGTGTACAATAATATTTATGGCAAAATAACAACATTTTAATGCAACAGTGCTGATTTGTTTAAGAAACAGGACTGAAATGCTAATGTGATGAGCTCTTAATGCTAGGAGACTGCACTAACTGTTGCTTGTTTTCACTTCTTTTGTGGGTAAAAAACTCCTATAAAGATGTTTATAAAGGTCTTTTTTACCTGAGCCTCCACTTTTGGATGGGTTTCCTGCAGGCTTCTTTGGTACCTCTGGTGGATCTTAAAGACGACAGTTGCAAACAAGCATAAGAAATTGACACATTATCTAAGAAGAGATTTTTCTGAGAAAATTTGATATAAAGGAAAGGTAAAACGTTTTTCTACATCTACAGTAACATACACATATTATATATTAACACTCTAGCAATCAAGACAGACTATACCTGGACCAAGGGCATCAGACAGATCCAATGAACCTGTAGTAGAAAAACAGAGAGGCATGTCAGAAAGCACACTCCTGTAAATGTTCACCAGTAGGAGAGACTGGACCATTTATTATATATATATATATATGTGTGTGTGTGTCAAGCTGCTGCCCATCTATTTAGCCTGATAGATGGTCATCATGTCCCACCTGTACACTGGAAACTGCTGCCCTACCATTCAGCCTGGTCTACTGTCTCTTAGTCAAATCAGGGTTTACTGCTCCAAGCTACAGGCTATAACTGATGCCACCTTTATAGATTTTAATGGTTTGCCATTGCTAGCCGGTGTCGACCAGAGGACGATGGGTTCCCCTTTCTGGGTCTTGGTTCCTCCCAAGGTTTCTTCCTCCAGCTTAGGGAGTTTTTCATTCTGTCACCACTGGCTTGCTCATTAGGGTCTTGGACCATCAGTTGTAAAAAGCGCTATATATATAAAAATGAATTGGTTTGAGTGTGTGTAAGTTTAGGAGTAATGTTTAACAACAAACACACTAAAACATTCCCTGATACGGGAAATAAATCAGACACTGAGAGCCTGATTTCAGACACAGATCAGACGCGTCCCACCTGGGTGTTATGCATGACACTGGGGCACAAGTCTAAATGTGCAGTTTAGGAAAAATGTGCATAAAATGCAAAATGCGCTCCTCCACATTAATATGGATTGGATGGGGGCTATGCAAAACATGGGAGGAATCCACAAAACATGGCTGGAGATATGACCTGTATGGCTGAATACAAATTCCACACAATCTTCTAAAGTTTGAGCAGCTTGCAGCGACTGGTTTGGCAATAACTTCCCTCTTTAAAAACCCAGTGTACATAGAGTGTCACGTTCAGGTCACAAAAGACATGTTGATGGACTTCTTTTGGCAGCAATAACATGGAGGCATGAGCCTTGAGCATGTGCTGAATAAATGTTTGCAATCAGAGCAACACTGCTTAAACTCTCAGTACCAGGTGGACGCATGTGACAAGTTGCAGTGCAAATTGCACTGTGATGTAGCCACATCATGGATGTGCAGTCTGTGTCATCATTGCACAAGCTGCTCTCTTAGCCAATTAACCCCTGCATAATGATTTCATTGGGCCTTTTAAACCCTGCACCTCACGAGGAAGCACTTAGTGTGCGGGGATGCACACAGTTTACATAATAAGCTGCAGTCTCAGTGAACAGGTCATACCATACAGGCACATTAGGGGCATAAACTGTGCTTCGCTCATACATACATGCTTCTAGCCCAGAAAAGTTTGGATGTCATTCCCAAGGGTCTAATCTGAACTAGTTTTCATATAACTTTGATAGGACCACTGTGTGCATGTGTGCATGTGGCCTCACCATCTCCTCCAGCTTTGGGAGGTTTTTTGGCTGTAGAAAATAAAAAAACAAACAAATGTTAATGGCATGATGTAATAACTGCTTATTTGAGGCACCACAGAAAGAACATGATACCAATCATTGGTCTCTTAACTCTAAACTGTACAAACTCAAGATTTATTCAGCATCAGTAGACACAATTTCTAGTGCTGCAACCTGCTGAAAGCTGCATTTCCTACAAGTCGTCCAATTATACCAAGTACTGTAAAGTGAAGAAGTGTATGCAGTGCTTTGGCTTATATTAGCTATAACATATTTAATAAAATGTAATCAATTGTTGGTTAATGAATAAGTGAAGGAAATGTGTTATATACAAGAACCGTACCTGCTTTAGTTGGAGCTGGATCAGGGTCTTAAAAAGAGAAAGTCATAATTAATATTATGCACATTTTTTATCATATTAAAATTATTTAAACATTCTGGAAAGAAATGATGATACAGCATATCAAAAAGACAATATGTGCATTGTTTAAAAGTGATTTACAATGTAAAACGAACATTGAGCAATTTGACTGACAAGCAATTTAAACAATCATAGACACGACTGTCAAAAAAAACATTGTTGATTATTCATGTAAATTAACCAATAAATAATCAATTAACTAAACAAACTGTAACTTAAAGGAGTGTCAGCAAAAAATGTTTGCCATTGTTACTGTGTATTTAGTAAATAATGCAAAATATGTGTAAAATAACATGAACATGTTTTGCAGTGAAATTCTAAATGAAAGACAAAAACAAACCAACCAAAATAAACAACACCTTTTAAATAAAAATGAAAAATGTTTTAACAATCTGAAGCACTGTTCACAAAGATCAATATTCTAACACAGAAAACATATCACTGTCTATATGAGACTACAGCTAAAACAAGTGAAATATTAAAATCTAGATTAACCTTAAAGCACTTTACACTGTAGCTTAATTTAACCGCGTTTAACATTTTAACAAGCCAGTCTGATGGTACGTTTTCCTAGTTATGTGTGACCAGATTTTACATGATGAGCTTATGGTAATAATGGCTAAAAATATCTCCTAAAATATGATGTCTAAGGAATTCAATAAACTCTTAAGAGACAGAGTACTAAGAAATTCACAAAGTTTTGCAATCTAGAGTCTTGCTCTGAAAAATGTGTTGTTACACTGTGCAGAGCAGGCAAACTGTGTAATGGTGGCTTAATAAAGTAACAAAATACTAATAAAAAAAATAAAATAAAATACAGCAGAAGATAAGACAAAAAACCTTTGACTTTAAGGTAACCGCAAATTCTACTGCAACTTACCTAAGGCATCGAAAAGATTAAGATCTGCAAGAGAAGAGACAGAAAACGATCAACACAATCTTAAACGCATTTGCCTTGGTTTAGGATATTGTATAAATAATGACGATTGCAGTCCACAGTTATTACTACCACCACTGCCAAAGACTAATAATAAAATATGAATAATGAATAAATTAGAAATCAATTATGACTAAAACATTGAATTCGTTTTAAATCTCAAACATAAAGATGCCTTAAAGGGTTCCCTGGAGCAATGCCGTACAGGAACCGTGTATAGTTCCCTGTAGCTCTCAAATTAGTCCTCAGCCCTTCCCCCAAACAATCCACAATACTCCTTTCCGACTGGGAGACGGCAAATATGTGAAGATGGTGTAGGTTGGTGGGGGTGGGTGGGTGGATGTTTTTAATATGACTGCCCTAAAGAGCTTTTCAATGTTTTGTCTTTGTAAATTTGATGTGAGAGAGTTAAAAAAATATTGTTTCCATACCAATTAAATGACATTTTTTTTCTGGAACCATGACACCAATCTGAGAACTATTTATGCACCTTAAAGGGTGCAGTGTGTTTTATTTTTTACTGTCACAAATTACAACACAAAATATGTCTTATAAGCACATAAGATGAATTCACAGTGAATTCACAATCAACTGCAACATGTCTCAGGCTTCCTAGGAGCAGAGTGGAAAAACACACACATTGCGTCATTATTTTCTAGTGGGCCATAAAACATAGAGGTTCAATAAACTAAAAACAGATGAGTTGAACTTCTCAATCCAACTCAAAATGTGGATGCCTCTGAAAAAGGAACAGAAACGCTAGTGTGGCTAATGATGAATGCAAGTGAAAGGCCAACAGTTACTACTTTTAAAAATGGGTACGATAACACTAATACTGTAGTGTTCATAAGGCTGCGCGTACATAAGTCTTTTATAACAATTGCCATTGACTTGCATTAACATTTCTAAAGGTGTATTCCAATAAGCATCAGCTGCCATTAGAGCAAGTTTCACCTGTTCCACCCCAGAAAGTGTAATGACATGTTGGAATAAGCCTTCATAAATGTCTATGTAGTTTAATGTCAACTGTCATAAAAGTCTTATGTAGATGTCATGTAACCTTATGAAACCTACAGTAAAGTGCTACCAAGGGCTCGTTAGTAAAGCCAATGGTTGTATGGCAAGGCAGCCTTAAAACTGCTTAAACTTTATCTCACCATGTGTTTTATCCAGTAAAAACAATGTAGACCATTAGAGTAAAAACTAATAAACATACAATTTTCACTTTGTTTAAAACAGCTTTTAATATCAGGCTTAGAATATCATGAGTTTCCGTGCACCACAACGAAATGCAATCTCTGCATTTAACCCATCACACATGCACACGTGGAGCAGTGGGCAGCTTGCTCAAGGGAACCTCAGTAGTGCACAAACCGGGACTCCAACCTGCAACCTTCAGGTCTCAATGGCAGCGTCCTATCCACTAGGCCACCACTGCCCACTGCCCACTAAGTACTATTCATTGTTCTTTAAGTACATTGTTGCTGTCAGACCCATTTGGACCAAAATGTCCCACAGACCGACAGAAACAATTTATTCATGACTTAAAAAATGATAAAATATTTTTGCATTAAAAGTGGGGGTCATGTTTTCCTTTTTATGAGATAAAGAGGTTTTGTCCCCACAGTAATGATAAATTATTCTTTAAGCATTATTTGCTGCAGTTCTGAATGAATTCCTTTAAAAATTACCCGAACATGTCAGGTCACGTCTTCCACACTGCTGCTTAACAGCTTTACGTTACTGCTTGTTGAAGCTGAGTCACCTCATTTGGACTCACCCCCATGTGATGCTGATCTAAGCCCAATATGTCGAAAGAAAATTAACACAAAGTCATTTCAGAAGAAAACAGTCAAACTTTCGGTGAAAAAGCATGAAATTATTTCCACATAAAGAAGGTCTAAAAAAGCATCCGGGTGCATCACTGTGTATGTACCCTTTGGAAAACACTCTTCAAATGCACCCTTTATACTTCCTTTATACTATTCAAATGCACTCTTTACTTGGAAACTCGCTTGTATACTTGGCCTAGAAGTCGCAGTCTTGTTAGCTTTCATTCGCTGAAGGCTTCTCATTCCCAAAATAAAACTGTCTATAGTAAGAAAAACAGGAGAGCTGCCGTAGATCTGCATTATACAACACCAGCTGCAGACACTTCCCTTATTAATAAAGTCGAGTATTGTTTTAGAGACTGGCTGTTTGTGCCACACAGGAAACATGAATCTACTCATGCAGCGTATGTTCTGTATTATACGTTGCCAGGACAATGTTTTGTTTTTATTGTGATTTACTCAGTTCCCCAGGGTGACTTTACATTGAGTCACATCTGAAACAAGAGAATGGTCTTTTTAACTGGGTGGGGCACTATCTGCAGCCTACTCTGCTTTACATGAAGACTGGGCATAATCTCTAACTGCCAGATCTATGAAGGCTCCTGAGCTGTGCTTCTGGCAGCAGTTTTTCAACATTTTAAACAATTATATTTATTAGTTTAATCCCAAAATACTGACTTTTCTGAACTTTTGGTCTACGTCAAAATTACAGCTTTGTTGTCCTGGTATTTTGACTGGTTGTTAAATAAAAAAGCAAGTGCTCAGTTGAATGTCACATAAAATCCTTTTTTCCTACAGCCATCAGACTCAGTTCATCCTTCTGTAACTCACTTACATAACCAGCTGTAATCACGTATTAGAAAATTTTTTTTTGTACATTTTATTACATTTTAATATATTAGTAATGTGAATTTTCATGTCTGCTGCTACATTTACATTATTTATTTATATATTGCATCTAAATTTATACTACACTATACTACTATATACATACTGCAGTGCACTTCTCCTTCCATGTGTAATCTTTTAAGGTGAAAGTGACTATTTGTCATTGTGAACACACTCAAGCACCACAACAAAATGTTACTTCTGCATTTAACCTATCACACGTGCACACGTGGAACAGTGGGCAGCGATCAACAGCGCCTGGGGAGCAGTGCAGCGGGGCGGTACCTTGCTCAAGGGTACCTCAGTAGTGCCCAGGCCGGGACACAAACCTGTATGTTTACTTAAAGTACAATATGTTGTTCATGTAGCTGTTTACACAGTATATAGTTATAATAGTATATAATATAGTTTAGAAAGAATGTTTACATATTATATTTTTGACTGAAGATATTTATGACTGTTATGTTTATTACTTTAATTTTTTTTTATCTCATAGTGTCTCCCTGTCCTTTCTGTCTCTCTAAGGTTTTGAACTTACCAGTTTCCTTAGGGATCAATAAAGTTTTCTGAATCTGATTTCTCAACATATGGAGTTTCATTCATAATCTTCTATTCTAGACTTGCTGTGCTGAAATAGTAAGTGATGAAGTTTCATGAATGTAAGTCATTATCTTGTATTTACATTACATTTATTAATAAATACAATTACTATTATTAAGAAATAATAACATTTCAGGGAAACAAGCCCATGTTTTGTATCATATCTCCTCTGTCTGGTGAACCTGGTCTATACACATTCACACCATATAGTCCATTACCACAGACATGTACAGAATATTATTTGACTCAAAACAAAAAAAACTGCTCCAGTGTTTAAATGGTGATTAAACAACACGCAATCAGCTTTGGTACGGTATTCTCATCCTAAGTTGTGTACAGTTTGATTGTAACAGGGCTGTAACAATGCAAAAATGTGACGGTTTGCATCATGAACACGTGACAATGAGACGTGGAGAATAATAAATCTTTTAATGATGATATTTGATGCAACTGCATTGTGTATATTGTTCAACCAGTGTGAATCAACAGCTCAGTCATCATTGTTCTATATTCAGATTTCACTTTGCATATAATCACGAGCCCTGACTCATCTATCAGACTGAATTGTGAGTTGATGGTATTGTTACATCCCCTGTAGGGCTTAGGTTAGGGTTGGTATAAGGGTTGTCATTTCAAATGTACATTATATAGTTACAGCACTTCAGACATTTATTCATTTATTCATGCAAGTACAGGAAACATGGTCAACATATGTGTCTATGTTAAGTAACATCACTACAGGTGCAGGAGAAATACATGCTGGAGTATATGTGTACATGCAGTACTGAAAACCAGCAATGCTCAGAGAGCTAATGATGCAAAAAAAGACTAACATTTCCAGTTAGCAATATGTCAACACTAAACATCCTCTTGGCCAGGTTATCAGTATTTGCTTGGACGATCTCTTAGAGCCAGGTAAACACACACAAATAACATGGTTGGTTTAAGTGTTTGTTATGTATTAATGTAGTTATGCTGACTCAGGGGTTGACCCTGATCAATAAAAAATCATCATATTTGATAGGTGATATATTCTTAATAAATGGCTATATTGAAGTAAATGACAGCTCCATCAAGACTTATAATCCTATTCACTCCTACTTACAAACTGAGGGTTGCTTCCACTTACACTGGTCTTCCTTCAAAGGCTGAAGGTGGGCTTGGACTGAGGGAGCCGGTGGTAGTCACATCTTTCATTCATTCCTTCATTTATTTTAAGTGCTTATCCCGTTCAGTGCTAGGGATGGGGTGGGGTTGGTGATGGAGTCCATGCCAGCTCTAATAAGGTTTTTTGTCACAATTGCGTATTGACTTGCTCATCAATAAGGTAGACACATCATAGCACAATGTAAGCCCCAGTCTAGACCGTCATTTTTCCATTAACTGTCAGAGTAAACCTCACAAATCAGGTTTTACAGTGCAACAGCATGGTTGCATCTGGTAATCAGTGTAGAAATGTTCAAGAGAGTAAACCAAATGTAAATGTTGCTACGTAATTATTTATGTCATTGTGTAATTACCTTTAAACAGTGTAGCAAAACGGCAGCCCAAGCCTTAGCCTATTACCTAACCTGCCCATGCTGTGTAACTCTCCAAAAGCAACATCGATTTTGCAGGGCCTGAGCACAGCATGCACAATTAACATAACTCTGAGCCTCATGAATAAGCCAGAACCATAATTTTTCCATTAACTGTCTGAGTAACCCCAACAAATCAGGTTTTACTCTGCAACAGCATGGATGTACCATGTGCCCATCTGGTGATCAGTGTAGAAGTTTCCCTTTCATGCTGATTTAGAAACAAGGCCGACAATTTAACCGCAGACATAAACCATTAGCAAAGGATTCCAGGACTGATCTCAGATTGCAAAAGATTTTCCTTAATAGTGACCAAAACATTAGAACTACCAGTTAGTCAGTTAAGGTGTTCCATGTTTCTAAAGACTCACTCATACAGAGGTGAACTACATAAAATCTAACAACACATTTACAACAGAAAGCAACAGGCAGGTGCTAAAAAATCTACATATGGGCTTTCCATAATACATGTGTGAGTCACTGGTTTGACTCTTTTCTAAGTACAGTGAAAACCATATGCTACAGATACAGCAGACAGGGATCAGGCTCTAGAGTGTTACTTTAAAGGGGAAAGTTTTAATGCAGCCAGTCTTCTAATGTGAGCACTTTGTGTGGGAGACAGCAGAGCTTCTGCGGTTTGCTGGGCTGCGTCTTACAGTCACGGCATAGCAGGAAGTGGAAAGACTACCAGTCACGAGAAGGCAAATATAGAACAGAATGTGCAGAAGGGACATCCCTTTCAGACCTTCACTTCAGAGGGACACTAGTCTGTTGTGATGGTTAGTGTAGCTAACAGGGATTAGGCCTGATGTAAACACAACTGGGTGGGCTCAGGTATTTAGAGGCTTTTTAACAAGCTCTTTTTTTTTCAAAAATGTCATATTTGACTTTCTCAGGCCCACTGATATTTTTTGGGTGTGAGAAAACAGTCATAAATAATTTTACACAATCATTATCCAACTCCTCTCAATCCCTTAGAATTAAACAGGCTGTTTTTGTCACTGTGCCCCCTGATTCTAAAAGCCTGAACTACTTTAAGATACCAGTGATTCTGACACATCCTGCTGTCCAAACCCGCCTGATCTATCCTAAAGCCCGGCTTCTCGTAGGTGTCAGCCATAAGGTTTACTTACTTGATTAACAGGCACCTGTACACTAGGAACTCCTGCCCCTCTTGTACCTCTGAGCAGAACAAAGGGCTTCCTGATCAACTGTCCCAGACTGGTTCAACTACCACGGACCATGTTCCTGTACTATGGACCAAGGTTTCTTCTTACAGCTTAGGGAGGTTCTTCTTGCCTCTGTTACAATTGGCTTGCCCATTATGGGTCCGGACCTGGATTTTCTAAAGCTGCTTTGTGATAATGTCAGTTACAAAAAACAATATACAAATAAAACTGACTTGACTTGACTCCAACAAAGTTGAGTGTAAAACCTACATCCTTTGGGTCATTCTTTCAACATGTTCAAGGAAGCTTAGACATACTAATATTTGCTTAATGCCATGCAGCAGTTTCAAGGAGTGCTGTGCAGTGCAAGAGGGTCTCCAGCACCGGGTGGCAGACAGTAAAAGACTTAGGAAGCACAAAAGAGTCAATAAACATCAAATAAAGCTTTAACCATTAGTAAATTTACCATTTTATATCAGCTACTTAACTCTTCTCAAAATAATATTAAGGTTATGGCTAGTAAGACTAAGTAAGGTGCTGAGTGGTGTCACTGTCTTTGGAAGAGTTTTCTTGTCTTTGTGCGGAGCGAGCTTTACATATTTAAATGTCAAACTTGACTGAAGTGTCCATCCTTGTTGAAAACAGGCCATTTTTCTGCTTAGTTTCCATACAAGAACTGTATAGACTGGGGAGGCAATGGTACAAAGCTATTACAGTGTTTAAAGGCAACATCAAATTGTTTTATTTAAAAAAGCAGGGACAGTTCGGTTCCCCATGATACGAGCCCTATAAAGGGTTTATTTTATGTTTTGTGCTGCTGGGGATCATCCCTATAATGCAGCACATTACAGACTTTAGACTTGTATTGCGCATGCAAAGAATAGCAACAGGACTGAACACAACAGCTTGCAACGTGACTCTGTGTGGCTCCAAAAAAGGGTGAATTCACATACCGATCCTCATAATAATAACCACTCTGTAATATGCAGCAGGCTTGTTACATGGGCTGAAATGTAGGGGTGGGCAATGCAATGATATGTTATTCTTATCATGAAAAATGAACTCACAGTACACATTTCTGGTTATATCATGGGTATTATCACTGCCTCTACTTTTAGACCAATTACTGAGATTCTGCAATAGCTAGTGGTATATAGTAACAGCAAAAACTGCATAGAAACACCCACTATAATGCAATGCAATTTTTGTCTTGTGTGAAACTTTGTTTCTGTGTGCTGGTGCATTTTGAACATACCAACTTATTCATACGCCCAAGGTAAAATACATATTTTAATGCATATTATAAGCTATCTTGAAGTATTGTGATTGCCTTATTGCCCACCCTTAATACAATGCATTGTCTTAGTGTAACTGTAATATATGGTTAATATAGAGTCATTACCCTTAGTGTAACTGTAATATAGGGTTAATATAGAGTCATTCCCCTAAGTGTAACTGTAATATAGGGTCATTACCCTTAGTGTAACTGTAATATATGGTTAATATAGGGTCATTCCCCTAAGTGTAACTGTAATATAGGGTTAATATAGAGTCATTACCCTTAGTGTAACTGTAATATAGGGTTAATATAGGGTCATTACCCTTAGTGTAACTGTAATATAGGGTTGATAAAGGGTCGTTGCCCTTACTGTAACTGTAATATAGGGTTGATAAAGGGTCGTTGCCCTTACTGTAACTGTAATATAGGGTTGATATAGGGTCGTTGCCCTTAATGTAACTATAATATTGGGTTGATATGGAATCATCACCTTTAGTGGAACTGTAATATAGGGTTGATATAGGGTCGTTGCCCTTAATGTAACTATAATATTGGGTTGATATGGAATCATCACCTTTAGTGGAACTGTAATATAGGGTTGATATAGGGTTTTACCCTTTATGCAACTGTAATATTGGGTGGATATAGGGTTTTACCCTTTATGCAACTGTAATATTGGGTGGATATAGAACCGTCACCCTTAGTGTAACAGTTATACAGGGTCATTACCCTTAGTGAAACTTTAATATAGGGTTGATACAGGGTTTTACCCTTAGTGTAACTATAATATAGGGTTGATATAGGCTTTTTACCCTAGTATAACTATAATAAAGGGTGGATCTAGGGTCAATACCCTTAATGTAACTATAATTTAGGGTTGATATAGGATTTTTACCCTTAATGTAACTATAATATATGGTTGATGTAGAATTTTTACCCTTAGTGTAACTAGAATATAGGGTTAAACAATTTGGAGAAAATACATAATTTTTTTGCCAATATTTTAATTGCAATTTAAATGTTAAATATTAGTTTTTAAATAGATTTTTAAAAATATGATAAACATTTTTTTTCTTGTGCCTATGTCCCCTTTTCACCAAATAAAATAGATTTTGTTTTGTCCTTGAGGCCTGAGTGCTATATTTACTGTATCAGAGCATTAGTTCTCAAACTCTGCACAACTAGATTCCATGATTATTATTAAACTCCCCAATGGAATCTGGTCAGTGTGAGATATATTGAGTCAACACTGCATAATATAGAATACAATTCAAATTGCAGCCCTTGTTATGTGAAAATTGAGCCTTCGAAACTTTCAATATTAAAATGATTCATTGTTCAACCCTAATAAATGGTACTGTATAACTGTATTAAACCCAGACCACAAATCTGTAAAAAAGTGGCCTCTCTAAATGTTCCTGTTAAGCATGACCACACAATGAAAGTCCATGTTTGAACCAACCTGCTCTCATAAGTGTGTGAGCTCCATTGCTGTACCAGATCACACGTGCTGTCTGCTATTGTGTACATAATGCAGCTGAAGTGTTTAAAAATAGGACATGGTTAAGACCCCCTCCACCCCCCTGCAATATTCCACAACTTCTGCAACACGTTGCCAAATGCCAAGTATAGGTGGAAAACTATGAAAGCTCAGAAGTGTAAGTAAGTAGGTCATGAGTGAGACACCTAACTTTGTGAGCTGATCCTGTATACAAGCTCGTCCTGTATGATTTTCTTAATCCTGCTAAATAATGAGCACTATATCATGGCACTCAGGCTGTGAGGCTCTGGCTTAAAATATGTTATCACGTGGTGCCAGCACTTTTCAAAGCAATTTGCCCCACTATGAATCAGACATGGATGACTCATACTGTGAGCATGAGAGGTTTTTTCATGTGCTGAGCAATACACATTCTATTGTGATACATATTGACCCTCATATCCACTTGTTTTTAACTCTAACTGTTTAATACTGTTAGTCTAACGTGGTGTTTAGGCCTTGACAGTTCTGAATCTGCAGTCTATGTCATTTGTCAGGTGTTTTACACTGCAAGTTCTAAGAAAATCCAACACGAAAGGGCCCACATCCTTCTTCTTGGGAGTCTGTTTTCTCCCTGAGGTGCACTTATAACATTTGCATAGCTTTACGTACCCAAAACAGTCAAAATGTATTCTTACATGACCATCTCTCTTTATCATTTAGAGTTAAAAAAATTTTATTTCTGCATCTTGGTTTACATCAATCAGTCATAACTTTAAAACCACTGACAGATGACGTGAATAATATTGATTGTCTCATTACAATGGCACCTATCAGGGGGTGGGATATAATAGGCAGCAACTAAACAGTCAGTTCTTAAAGTTGTTGTGCTGGAAGCAGGGAAAATGGGCAGATTTGAGCCATTTTGACTCTGACGACTGAGTCAGAGCATCTCCAGAACGGCAGGTCTCGTTGAGTGTTCCAGGTATGCAGTTATTAGTACCTACCAAAAGCGATCCAAGGAAGGACGACTGGTGAACCAGGTGTTCAAGGCTTATTGATGAACGTGGGGAGTCCACCACTGAAAGGCACTTGAGCATCAGAACCATGGAGCGATGGAAGATGGCGGCCTTGTCTGATGAGTCAATGTTCAGGAATGGTTTAAGAAACATGACAAAGAGTTCAAGGTGTTGACTTGGCCTCTACATTCCCCAGATCTCAGTCCGATCAAGCAATTGTGGGACGTGCAGGACAAACTACTTCGATCCCTAACTTTGCAACTTATACGAGTTAAAAAATCTGCTGTTATAGCCTTGGTGCCAGATTCCACAGCTCACATTCAGGCAGTCTTGTGAAGTCCAGGCATAGACAGGTCAGAGCATGAGGGGGAACCTACACAATATTAAGCAGGTGGTTTTAATGTTATGGCTGATCTGAGTACACTGGCTCCCCATTGAGATTCTACTGACTAAGACTGTGGCTTTAGACTCTCTACTCAAGTTTTTCCCTGTAATATTGCAGTAAAATCGGCACAATCCTGCATGAATGCAAAGAAGTTAGCGAACGACAACACAAAAAGCCCACCCGAGCAGCGCGGACAAACCGACCCTACCTTGTGCAAGCGCTCCCGCAAGAC
This sequence comes from Arnoldichthys spilopterus, assembly GCA_037974385.1. Lineage (NCBI taxonomy): Eukaryota > Metazoa > Chordata > Actinopteri > Characiformes > Lepidarchidae > Arnoldichthys > Arnoldichthys spilopterus. Next base: position 27,372,003 of record JBBPDA010000081.1, on the reverse strand, counting down.
TGGCCAGCAACAAAATCCAAAGGTATGACGTCATCTTATCGTGAAAAGAAAAAACACTTTCAATGTTTTTTAGCGTTCTGGAGTCAAAACAGCCGCTCAATCAACACTACCGGGTTGCAGCAGGATCAGCCTCGGTGTGGAGGGCACGCAGAAGTTAGAAAAAGTGTTGTGGAAGTGCTCAGAGGGTGTGTCCTGTCCGCAGCCTGTGGAGGAGCGCTCACTCACTGATCCTGCCTCAGTCAGCAGCTCAGCAGATCGGCTCGGGGTGGAAAACCATAGCTGTGGTGATTCAGCCTGGGGGAAGGAACATGCCTGCCCAGCCCTGCCCTTCCCAGCCCAGCCCGGGGCGTGTCGTATGTGAGTGTGTGTTGTTTTTAGTGACTGGTTTGCTTTGGGTCCTCTTAGGTCCTTTCACCTCGTGACACTGCTGTTAAAGGACCAGAATACACACATCAGCCTATATATCTCCTCTCCTCCAGTTCCTTCTGCTTCTTCTTCTTCTTCTTTTTATTATTATTATTATTATTATTATTATTATTATTATTATTATTATTATTATTATTATTATTATTATCATAATTGTTATTGTTGTTCATGATGATGTTAAATTATATTTTTTTAATTTTATATATTATTGTTATTATATTGTTGTTCTTGTTGATGATGATGATGATTATGTTTTTTTATTATTATTATTATTATTATTATTATTATTACTTTTATTTTTTTAAGGTCCAAGCACTAAAAGCACTTCTCCTCCTCCATTTACTTCATCTTCTTGTTTTTCGGCTTCTATTTTCTTTTTTCTTCCTATTACTATAATTATTATTGCAGTTTAGGGCAAAGCATGAAACATGGTAGTTGTAGTAGCAACATGCCTGTTACTGTTGGTTTTATTCAAAATGACTTATACTAATAAGTCGTCGTACTGGTAGTTGTGGTGGTAGTAGTGGTAGTGGTGGTAGTGGTAGCAGTAGCTGTATTCTAACTGTCCTGCAATGTTTGTATAAAGGACTTTATGTTGTTGTTGTAGTAGTAGTTGTTGTAGTAGTAGTTGTTGTAGTAGTAGCAGTAGTTGTTGTTGTAGTAGTAGTAGTAGTAGTTGTAGTAGTAGTAGTAGTTGTTGTAGTGGTGGTAATAGACGTAGTAGTAGTAGTTGTAGTAGTAAGAGTAGTGGTGGTAATAGAAGTAGTAGTAGTAGTTATAACAATAGTGATGGTAATAGTAGTAGTAGTAGTAGTAGTAGTAGTAGTAGTAGTAGTAGTGGTGTTAATAGAAGTAGTAGTAGTAGTAGTAGTAGTAGTAGTGGTGGTAATAGAAGTAGTAGTAGTAGTAGTTATAACAGTAGTGATGGTAATAGTAGTAGTAGTAGTAGTAGGCCATGAAGTCATGCTGCTGTAATAAATGTAGTATTCAGTTTAGCATTGTCTGGCCGAAAAAAATGTAATCTGGATGGGATCATATGTTGCTCTGAAACCTGTATATACCTTTCAGCATACATGGTGCTTTTCCAGATGTTAAAGCTGCCAATTTCACAGGCACTAATGCCCCCCATACCATTAGAGATGCAGATTTTGAACTGAACACTGATAATAAGCCGGTTGGTCTCAGTCAATTTTTAATGAGCTTTGGTCAGCTGCATTGCTGGGTCATGTTCTCATATGGCTTCTTTGCATGATAGAGCTTTAACCTGTATTTGTGAATGGCACAGTAAACACAGTGTTCACAGACAGTGATTTCTGGAAGTGTTCCTGAGCCCTTGCAGTGATTTCAATGACAGAATCATGCCTGTTGTTATTGCTGTGCATTAATGGGTCGTGAGATCACAGGCATCTAATATTGATTTCCAGCCTTGTTCATTGCACACAGAGAATTCTCCAGCTTCTCCGAATCTTTTGATGATATGAAATATTCAAAAGTCTTTACAATTTTACATGGAGGAACATCATTCTGAAATTGTTCCACAATTTGTAGATGCAAAAGCACAAGTCAACATTAGAATCAATGCAAACGAACAGGAAAGCAGTGAAAAGAATGAAGATTTGTGTGTAAACAGTAGTTGATGGTGTATGAAGGACCGATTGAGCCCAAACCAGCAATTTGAAGTATAAGAATGATTAAGCCAACACACACTGATACATAAAATCACAGTTTACTGCTTTACTGTTATTAGTATTAATATTCTTATATTAGTGTTTTTAGAGAAAACAGAAACACTCACTGCCAGGTAAACAGCTTTAATGAGCATTTTCTCGGGGGCTAAAACTTTTCCACAGTACTGCACGTCTCACTTTCAACTTTTTGATATGTTTTCTGTGTTCTATTGGGATTTATATCCTGGTTTATGTGGTTTGCAAATCCCTGTATTCACATTTTGCAGAGCGTCCCAGCTTTTTTTTGAGTTGGGGGTGTAATAGTAGCAGTGTGTTGGGTTGTTACAGTGCTACTGTTGAGAGATTACAGTAATGTTGTTCTTATATTGAAATATACATTGTGGTTATTTTGCACATGTAGTAACTCCACATCACACCTGTTGGTCAGTTTTACTGTCTGTATGTTTGCTGTGCTTTGTAATAAATAGAAAGAATGTAAAACTTTCTCTGTTCAGCAACAGTTGGCCAGTCATTAGAAACATGGCTCAGTAAAAGTCTTCACGCCTTGCGCCCCCTTAAAAAACGCACACCCACCCCCGTTATCAAGTATGTTATCAGTACTGGACTGACCCATCTGCATCCACTTGTGCCCAGTTGCCCCCTGGCCGCGTGCCCTCGCGCCCCCTGCGCTGTGTCCTTCTGCCCTCTAGTGTCCACATCGCACGATTGCAGCTTTTGGAGATTTTTTAAGCTTTCAGTGCAGCACCGCGGTGCGTCTCTCTCTCTCTCTCTCTCTCTCTCTCTCTCTCCCACCCATCACCCCCCCCCATTATTCCTCTATCTCTCTTCCTTCTTCTTCTCTCTTATTCTTTATTTCTCTTCCCCTTTTTCTTTTCCTTCCCTCATCACCCTTCTCACTCTTCCCTCTCTGTTCCTCTCTCTCGTCTTTCTCCATCTCTACTTCTCTCTTTTCGTCTCTCTCCCTCTTTCTTTCTCCCCTCTCTCTCCCTCCCCTCATCATCTTTCTCTCATTCTCCCCCATCCCCCTCTCTCTTCCCCTCTATTTCCTTCTCTCTCTCTCTCTCTCTCTCTCTCTCTCTCTCTGTCAGTTTCTCTCTCCCCCCCTCTATTTCCGTC
>JBBPDA010000081.1:27351560-27364433 GCA_037974385.1 Arnoldichthys spilopterus | reverse complement strand
TGAGGAACAATGAAGGTGAAGAGTCTGGTGTGGTGTTTGATTCCATGAGGGGATGGAATCTCCAGTCGGAGTTCACTTGCTGATCTGAGTGACCTGGTGGGTGTGTATGTCTGGATGTCTCATGTAGCCGGGGGATGATCCATTGATGATCTTGTATGTGAGCACCAAGGACCCAGCAGATACCAGCAGAATAGGAGTCAGCAGATTGATGTTACCCACTTATATCTACAGTCAATGGCTTGCACCAAGTACACATATACTCTACCTTGCCTACGGGTACCTGACCTTCAGGTCACAGTGGACTGTGGTGGTGAAGAGGGAGTTGAGTCAAAAGGCGAAACTCTGGATTTATCAGTCGATCTACTTTCTCCTGAGCGCCTCCTTTTGGAGGTTTTCTGGCCACACCTATCTGGGTAGACCCAGAGCTCGCTGGAGGGACTATATATCCCATCTGGCCTGGGAACACCTTGGGATCCCCCAGGGGGAGCAGGTGAGCGTTACTGGGGAGAGGAACACTGAAATGCCCTGCTTAGCCTGCTGTCACCACAGCCGATCCCAGACAAGCACAATAAAATGAATGAATGAATGTTAAGTCAGTTTGCACATACCTGAAATATAGAGGTGACTTGTCTATAAAGATACTGGTACACTGCCCAGGCTACTGTCTCAACAGCACTACATCTAACTCATCTACTAAGCATACACTTTTAAAAATACCAGCACAATAGGAGTCAGCAGATTGATGTTACCCACTTATATCTACAGTCAGTGGCTTGAACCAAGTACACATATACTGTACCTTGCTTACGGGTACCTGACCTTCAGGTCACAGTAGCAACTCCCTAACCATTAAACCACCCTTTGAATTATCACTTAAATTAATGCTTAGTGCAAATGTTATATTCCCTTTGAAGCACTAGTAAATATCAGCATTATCACAGAGGTGGTATTCAGCGAAATGTCCTGTGTATAATGATGTAGTAGCTGTGACTAGTTCATAAAGTCCTTTCAATTTTATTTATAAAGCACATATTAAAGACCACACTCATCATTACAACTGCTGCACAATGAGATCAACTAAATTACATAATCAGACATTTAAGAAAGGAAAATTTCTTAAAATTGCTCTATCAGCTAAAATGCTGGACAGTAAAATCAACAAGGAAATGTTAAATTATCAAGAGAAGAAAATTAAATCAAAGAACAAAAGCACTAAAATAACCCATAACTTGGCCAATAAGACTGAGGAATATAGCTGAATAAACTAAAATGCCTAAACTATCAAGACAGAAATGAATGACACACTGAAATGCGTGATTGAATAAAAAGGTTTTTAATTTGGATTTTAAAATGGCTAACGTGGGTGATTTTATGGAATAGGGAAGACTATTCCTGAGTAAACTTGCTCTAAAAGCTATTAAAGGTTTCTCAACATTTCTCAAAGTGCCATTTAAAATAATGTAATACGTATTTTGTCAAATTTGCTGATACCTTCAGATCAAATTTAAAATTCTCCTTGTGCTGTATGAAACAGCCTAATGGACACAAATATGTGTATGCAGTTTCTTATAGTGTTTTACTAAGATTTTATATAAAAATTCTTTGTTTTTTTCTGTGTATGTTTAATTTTAAATCATTCCTTGACCAATCTTTGAAATAATCAATCGAGTACTAAAATCACTGGTGACCCCCTGTTCATTCTGTCAGAATGGAGATTTTTCAGTTATGGTGTGGCGATGACTGCAAGAAAGTCTCCACAGGTGCTGTAGAAAAGTCTCACATCAGTCGCACTGTGTCCTTGTGCCTTCAAAGTGTTTCAGTATGAAAGTGTCTTTGCGAAGCCTGTGGAGCCAGCTCTCTGAAAGCAAAGCTTCAAGTCTACTATTGTGCACTCGCAGACCTGACTGGAACTCAGTAATGCAATGATATCTTTATCGAAACAAAAACCTTGAGCAATGGCTCATACCAGTGATGTTCTAGTCACAATTCCTCATGCCATGTCTGTCAAGTCTGTCAAGTTTTTTGATTTGTTTAGCCATGTTCTCCTGTCTGGTGTTTTGCATATGTCTAATCCCCGCCTTTTCATTTCTTGTCTCCTTCTTTGCCCAGGTTTGCCTTGTCTTCTTTTACTTTAAATGCTCTTGTGTTTGGTTCTCTGGTTATCTGATCTCTGTTGTTTTCCACTGTCTTTATCCCTGGTTCCTTAGTTCTCTGTTTGATTCATGTGAGTAATCCTAGTCTGTGTTTGGTTGTGGTTGATGGTTGTGTATCTCAGTGTTAGTTATTTTTTTAATAAACTCTGTTTGAACTGCAAGTCCTTGCACCTGCTTCCAACACCCAAACCCATTACATCACTGATGTTTATTTGTTTAAAACTGCTGAACTTTAAAATGAGTTATTTTATTTGAAGCACTTCCATTAGAATGCAGGGTTCTTTAACTGGTGTCCAGCACAGTTTGGTGATTTCCATTTCCATTTTCCATTTACAGCATTTGGCTGACGGTCTTCTTCAGTGAGATGTACATGGTGTTTTCTAGTCTACAAAGAGAACCTGTTACACCAGTAAACCTAGATTTGGATAAAAAGCTGCTAGTCTACCAATATTCTACCCAAGATGATGTTAATCCTTTAGAAAAGGCTTTTTTGGTGAAGTTAGTAGGAAATTTGTTAGTTCTGTAGTTAATGTCCTAGGCGCTCTGTGAAGAGGGTCTTTGAAAACAGGGACCAATTGAAAACAGTGAAGTTCTCTGCAGTTCTGACTGTTAGTTCATTCCACCACATAGGAGCCAAAACTGAGAAGAGCCTTGATGTCTGTCTTGGGTTTTGAGAAGGAGGATGTCCTGTTGGGCTGAGGGTGATGAATAGTGGTTTGAACTCACTTAGTAGGTGAGGTGAACCAGGTGTGTTTGAGCAAGTAAATCACTATGTTGTGCCGGACACCAGCCTTCCTGAATCAGAGTTGGGAAACCCTGCCCCATGGGAATAATACACCACGAACAGCAGTTCTCCAACTTCGTCTGAGGCCCACTTTGAAGATATTTAATGCCACTGTGTCCTTGCCCCCAGCTCTTATCCCCTGCACAGAGCCATCAGAACTTTGTATATTTTGCAATCTTTCTCCGCAGCTATTGTTGACCTTCACTTACAAGAGACACTGTGATGTTCTATGATAGATCCCATTTTTTCATTTAAAAAAAAGCAAATGTAATAAATTAGAATAAATAATTTTTCACGGGAGACACAACTTCCTCCACAGCCCTTTATATTTATTCTGTCTTTAGTCTGACAGCAGCCTCCATTTTGAGAACCACTGGTGAGGAACAGAACCCAGACATAAGCAGGTTTTAAAAAATAGCCTTTTAAAATAAAGGCTAGCTACATTTTAAATGCTGGACTTCATGTGACTATAGTTCGTATCACACTAACTTAATTTCACATGTTGCACTGTATGCAGTTCATTGATTGTTCAGATTTGGCTTCATTTTCTTTCCATATTCCACTATTCTCCATCTGATCCAGTACTTTCTATTGAATATGGGCCCGAAACCGATACTGGGTATCAGATATGTGTCATTTCTTGTTGAATTACGTTTTTTTTACTGCTCCCCTAACTCCGCCTTTCCCACCAAAGCTGTTTTTGTCATGTTCCCTCCTTTTTCTGTCTGTTAGTTTGAGAGCAGCACTGAGCGTATTACTGTCATACTACACAAACAGAGACGCGATGTGAGCAAGCACCAGAAGACGATGTTTGAATTTGCCTTCTAGAAAAAAGTGACTGACTGAGAAGAGCGTGTGTGTGTGTGTGTGTGTGTGTGTGTGTGTGTGTGTGTGTGTGTGTGTGTAAAAGAAAATGAGAGCAAAATGTTTGATGAATGTGCAGACGCTGAATAACGCTGTCCCTCTGCCAGTCTCATTGTCATGCAGATGTGATATGTAGAGAGAGGTGCCATGGAGATGAAGGTGGGAGAGAAGCACAGACAGAGAGAGAGAGAGAGAGAGAGAGAGAGAGAGAGAGAGAGAAAGAGAAAGAGAGCAACGCCGCCTCTGTGGCATAATCTTGGTGGAGGGACCTTGCACTAGACAAGAAATGAATATGTTTGTGTTTGACATGGCACAGCCCTAGACAGCTGCTGCCTTCTTGGAGTGTGTGTGTGCGTTCGTGTATGCGCACTTTCACTCTGTGCACAGCATGATCCATTATGCTGTCAATTGACAACGGGCTAATGATGTCACTCGGTAAGGTTAAAACACCTGTAGCGGAAAATGTTGCTCAAGCCTCCAGTGTGGTCTTTACAAGCAGGAGCAGAACCAGTACAGAGAGGAAGATCTGTACCCGGCCTCGGTTTCAGCTCAGTTCAGATATTTAAACAGATAACAGGCAGGTAAACTCCATATTGAAAATGTGATCTCACACAGTCGCTGCGTCTACTGTGTCAGCTTGTTTTACTTGTTTATGATTAGTGGATGATTATTAGGTTACACTGAATATTCAAGAAAACAAGATTTTTTCCACACGTAGAGCAGCAGGCAGCTGTTAACAGCACCCGGGGAGCAGTGTAGCGGGGCAGTACCTTGCTTGTAAGGGTTCAGGACTTGAACTTGAGACCCTCCGATTACATGGATAAGTCCCTAACCACTAGACCACCACTGCTCAGTTGTACTGAAGTGCAGAATGTTTAGGAAATTCAGATTCTGAAAATTGTATTGATCCTGGAGGAAATTGTTGGTTTCAACAGCTCCGACAGACAGAAAAGGCAAGTACGCACTAAGAGATAAAATCAAATAATAAAATTAAAGGAATAAAATCATGCTGCACTGAAATTTTATGAATTATACTTTCTTTGCTTACAGCCCAACAGGAATAAGTCTTTTAAGTCATAAGCCATAATAAGCCATTTTGTCCATATTGCTAATCGAGCTAGATTTTGTCCCATTTTCTATGTTTTTCTGACACCATCAACATGGGCAGACATACATTCCCATTGGTGCAAAATTCCCAAATTGGTGGGTTCCTACTAAATAAAAAACCCAGCTACAGGTTTGTTTGTGTTTGGAATGCCCAACAGAAGCTTTGATTTTGTTTAGTTTGTAGTTCTATATAGCAGAAGAATTTTGTTATGGCCAGAAATTGAGTATATCCTTCCCTGAGTGTTATTATAATCCACTATAACTGTTACTAATAATACAAAACTGATGGAGACTGAACTTTGAGCTGAATTTCAGCATTGGTCAACACTGAGTATTGCTTTTTAAAGTGGGATTGGATTTTGATATGTAATCGCACTATGTAGAGAAGCATTTCTCTAAGCAAACGTGTGCCTGTAACATGATCAATCTTAATTATTACCTGTGTTCTTAAAAACACAGCATGAGAGTCTGATGTGTATCATGTGTTGGAATGATGCACTTGACTGTACCTAAGAAGCAGTATAGAGGGTGGATGGGTCACACCTGACCAGTACCAGCTGTGTTTAATAAGGTTAGTATCGACGCTGTTACTGATCAAGTGTATCGGGTTGGTGCAACACTAATTGAATTCTAAATGAATTAAAGAGAATCTAATCACTGCTGTCAACTCACATCCATAACTGTTAAACATGCTCTGTAGGCAGACAGCTTTTGGGCTTTATGTATGACTGCAAGCAGTGTTTGCTTTTCATGGTTCTAAAGTGCTCTTCGCCCACACACATGCATCATTTTTTGTTTCTCTGACAGATGCCAAATTGTTAATGTGTCATTCGAGCAGCTGTAAGATCCTCGCTGTGCTAGAATGTAGGGCCCAACTGATTTACTGATTGCCCAGTAAAATAAGGTCACGTGTATATACTTGTGTCGCAAAAGTCTGCTATAGAAAGTTAAAATATTTCTTTGAAAATCCATTTTTTATTAAATAATAATATAGGAAAACGCACCTTAACCTGAGAAAAGCCGAATTTTACTGTCCTCATGTCCTTTTCCACTCATTACGAAAACAACTAAATTGACGTTCAGCATCTGCTCACTTTTGTTATATACATATTTTAAGTTTCTGCTGTATATGAGGTTAGTAAGTGCATGGTTCCTTTGTTGTCATTAGCAACTGTGTGCATGTATATACTGAGATTGTTTCTCCATGGACCAGGATAGGACATATTGCACATAGGACAGAGTGTAGAACACAAGGTTCAACAGAGAGAATACAGGTAGACAAGTAGACCGGACAACATGTAACCTGTTGAATCAAGTGGCGAGAGAGAGCCGAGCCTGTAGCAGGTTAATCAGCTGGTGTCGCAGAAATAATAGCACGATATTATAATTATTTTAACCATTTTAACCTAACACAACACTGTTTTTTAGGTTTTTAGAGTTGCTCATGACTTGGTTTCATATTCATATTTCATACCTTAAACATTCAGCAAGTAACGTGCGTGAAAGAAAAATAAGAAGCCCAGGCTTTTCTGCAGGCCGCCACACAGGTGTGATGCTTGTGATTTGAAAGACTTGCAGAAACAATCTGACACATGATTCAATCAGTAAAGCACTTAAATGAAGCCACTAGACTTTTTCACCACATCAGTTTATTTAGGCTGATACTAGTGGACTTTTATCTCCTCCAAATTTCTGTCCGTATCTGTAATCGTTTTCATGCCGTTTGAGTGCTGGTAGAAATCGACACGCTCTTTGAACCACGTTCACAGCTGGCAAGCATCACAAATGTGTTCCTGCCTTTTGTCCGACTGTCACATCCGTCCCGAGCCCACAATTGGATCAGGGTCTGCTGTGTGATCGCACTGCAGCGTTCGGTGACAGAAATAATGTCACGTTGAAAATCTGGTAGCACACCAAGGCCTTGCTCCACTGCAGAAGTCTGTCTGTGTTGAGCACCATTCGGCTCAGCGGGTGAGGGAGTTGAGTGACTGAACCAGGGCATCATGCTGGAGGCGCACACACACATATGTATGCACACACACTGATCCGCACCATCGTAGTCTTGTTTTGACACGGCGTGGAGGACACAAGAGCTATCAGTGTGACAAATGCCATTACATCTCTGTCCCTCCACACGTCAGTACTTGTTCTAGGGCCTGATCGATATATCAGGATGGTGATGATACTGAATAATGATGTGCTACTATTGAATAATAAATAATCAGTGCACACAATATTGCTTTCATAGACAGTTTAAATTGTGTTTTTAGTTATGTAGAGCAGATCCGGTTTGTACAGCTGTATTAGTGTGTCTGAGCATCTTCACAGCTCAGGGTAAAGGCCCTCTTATATTTGATGTATTCTCTAGACTACCAAGAGTCTAGCAGTTGGCCTGAAAACAAATGTAGGGGAAGCCAAAGACATTTGTCCGTTATGACTGTAAATAAATAAATAAATCAAAAGAAAACAGAGGGTTGCATAAATGAAAGAAGACTGCCATGTCAGTGTAAATAGAGCCAAGACAGAAATCCTCAAAATGTATTAGCATCAACACATTACTGCAATTTCAAATGACAAGTACTGGTGCTTTTACAGTTGTAAATAAGTACATATCTTCTACAGAGAACAAACAGTTTTTTTATTTATTGTATTTTTTTTTTTATTTAAGGTCCTGAAAATAAATAAATAAATGTGTGTGTATGTATATATATATATATGACAATTCCATATAAAGAATACACATACATATAATTAAAATATGGCCATTTTAGCTCACAAGTTAAATTTATTTCCTGTGTTTATCATTTGCACACAATATTGTTTTCCTTGAAAGTTTAAACTACCCTTACTGTATTTTAGTTATTTATATAATATATATATATATATATATATATGTGTGTGTGTGTGTGTGTGTGTGTGTGTGTGTGTGTGTGTGTGTGTGTGTGTGTGTGTGTGTGTGTAAACTACACCATCACTCTCTGTCCCCTGCTTTATTTAATGTTTATACATAAATATTCATATTATTCATATATTCATATACTTATTTTCACTTTAAACCCCTGTACTAATGCAATAAAAAATAAAAAACCTAAAGCAAACAGAGAGATTCTTGAAGAATAGACTCCAGTACAGTAACAGAAGTGCTTTACTTCATTGTGTGTCTCTGATGGATGTGTGCAAGCTGTCGTTTGCTGCTGTAGTTCAGTTTGGCATCAGCCTTGAAATGTTTGTGACTGACAAACACAGTACTGACTAATAATTGACAAACTGATTAATGTTCGTTGGGGCTCATTCACCAGCAGTTTTTATGAAGAAAATCCTTCTTAAAGCCCACGTGCACACTTTTCCCCCAAGATTTTTTGTGGTTTTGAGGTTGTTTCTATGCTTGGCGTGTGTGTGTTGTTAGAGAAAGACTTCATGCACCAACCTTAACCAACTTTAACTCCCTAAAGCGAAACTGTCTTTTCAGACCTATTTACGTCTTTTTTAAACACAGCTGATACTTCTTCCTACTTATTCCACCCCAAGCAGTCATCTGCTGTGCGTGCGGGCGGAGTGCGTTTTCAGAGTGTGTGCTGTGTGTTAGCAGCCAGCTGGCTACTTCTGTGAAGAACAGACCTCATCACAGTCGGGTTCTTTCCAGAGTCTGCTCCCTCACGCTGGCCGAGCTGGTGTTTTGGAAAATGGCCGGCGACGGCGGATCGCCGGGTGATTGTACCCCTGTGTGTGATGCAATTACTTTGGCACCCCAACATGGTGAGCGTCAGCGATGTGTGGATTTTATAAGCAAAGCGGTGTCAACTTGTTTATGATTAGTGGATAATCATTAGGTTTACGCTGAATATTTACGAAAGGGATGTCAAGATTGTTGTTTGGCATCGAAACCATGTGAATAAATGACTTAAAGCTCTTGGTACAAAACACAATGACACTAATCATGTAATGTAAACTGAATGCAGAGCTAAACATACAATTTACACTATGTTCCAGTGTCAGACCAATAACAATAACTACAGTTTCCCATTTGAGTACAAATAATATATCGACCACTAATATCTCATGCAGCCCTCGTACATAATCACAGAACTGATTTTTTTGTGTGTTTGTGTGGAACAACAAAAAAGGGGGGCACAGATAAAATGCAGGGCAGTATCATAGGCAGTCATCATTAAGAGGAGAAATTAAGACTAAAAAAGAAGAAGAAATACAACAACAATAATAATTCCAGGTCAGCAAGGACAGAACTGCTATTTTGAAGTGATGTGAAAGTGACTATTTGTCTTTGTGAACACACCCCATCACACAAAGTGCACCACATAGAAATGCAATCTCTGCCTTTAGCTCATCCACATGTGGAGCAGCAGGCAGCCATCAGCAGCACCTGGGGAACAGTAGGTAATAACTTTAAAATATTTTAAATAATACTAATGCTAATACAAATATTATATAACAATATTATAGGTAACACTTTCAAAATACAGTTACCCTTTCATTTTATTCATTTGGCCGACACTTTTGATCCAAAGCGACTTCCAAGACACGGGAAACAATCAAGCGTTAGAGCTGCACAGGGCAACACTGAAGTTAGTGCACCAAGGAAGTCCAATGCATTTCTCTTAGTTGTAGAATACAGATGGTAGGTGCTAAAATAAATACAGGTGACAAGTGCTACAATAAAATTTGTGGAGCATTACTATCTGGGGAACATTTAGTCAGTTATCAGGTACCAATAGTTTGTACGTGATCGAATGTACTGAAGCGGGTGTGAAACAGTTGAGTCTGGAGACGCTTCTTGAATGTGGAAAGAGACTCAGCAGATCTAGTGTCACTGGGCAGCTCATTTCACCATTGAGGAACAATGAAAGAGAAGTGTCTGAAGTGGTGTTTGATCTTGCGTGGGGATGGAATCTCCAACCGCTGATCCCTCGCTGAGCTGAGTGATCTGGTGGGTGTATAGGACTGGATCAGTGTTTCCATGTAAAATATTGGGTTCTCTTGGGTTAAATTTTCTATTTTAGGACTTTTTTGTGAGGTGCATTATCTTGCTAAAAGAGGCCATTGCCAAGGTTTCCCAGCAGAACATTGCCCAGAGCATCACACTGCCAGCTGGCTTTCTTCCCTTAGTGCATCTGATGCCATCTCTTTCCCAGGGATGTAAAGCACAAAAAAAAAATAAAAATAAAGTACGACTCATCAGACCAGGCCACCTTCTTCCAATGTTATATGGTCCAGTTCTGATGTTCACATGCCCATGGTAAAGCTTTCAGTGGTGGACATAGATCGGTATGGCCGGTTTGTTGCAACACAGCCCAATATACAGCAATGCACTGTATGTTCTGACACCTTTATATTGTAGCCAGTATTAACTAGTTAAAATTCAAAGTGCTTTAGTAGCTCTTCTGTGGGATCTGATCAGACGTGCTAGCCATCGGTCTCCACCTCAATTGTTCTTGGGTGCCCATCACTCTGTTGCTGGTTTACCAGTGGTCGTTCCTTTAGTCTTTTTTGGTAAGTACTAGCCACTGCATACCAAGAACCCCCACAAGACCTGCCAGAGATATTCTGACCTAGTCGTCTAGTCAGGACAGTTTGGCCCTTGTAAAAGTTGTTCAGATCCTTGTGCTTGCTTTTTTTGCATTTTTGTTGCTTTCAACACATTAAGTTTGAGAACTGACTGGTCTCTTGCTCTCTAATATACCCCAACCCTTGACAGGTGCCACTGTAATAAAATAATCAATGTTATTCATCTGAAGTGAATATTTTTGTGCAAAATAAAAACACAATATTAAGGCAGATGTCAGTTTTGCTTTCTAACCCTAAAATTCACTCACTCATGTCTGCTTTTCCAACAGCAGATTTTTTACATTAGTTTAGCCACTGGGTTGCTGCGTTTCTTCCTCTGCCATTCAGCTGACTTGGCAAACTGTGACATGTTTTACACTGTTTGTGTGTTGCATTATATGCTCTTATATATGGCAACCTGGTAAAATGTAATGACAAAACTTAGGAATAATTACAACCGGTGTATCAGATGAACTGTAATACCGCTCTCTACTACATTTATTATTGTTGAAGCACGTGTTGTGAATGTGGCTCAGTGGGCGTCATTGATGGAGTCACCCAAGCAATGATTCAGGGATAGTATTACAGAAGCAGCATGTTCAGCATTGTGCCTTAATGTTATTTCTGCCTAAATGACTGGCCACCTCTGGTCCCATTGCTTTTACCTGACAGTTCGGTTCCACTCAGCTTAACTCAACTGAATTAAACTCAACTATATTGAATTAGTCTGTGCCACTGCTGCTTGACCTGTCAATGACATGCAATCACTCTGGCACCTCCAACTCAACATATATTGTGTGTCAGAGATGCTACAGAGAAACCCGCATTCCTCTAGGTAAAGTTTCGGGAGTAGGAATTTTAGGAATTAGTCAACAAATTCAGTTCCACAGTGTAGAAAATGATGGATGGAAAACATGTCATGGGATGCTCTGCAATTCATATGTTCTGGTTAATCAATTAAAGACTAATTAGATTGTGATGGTTTTAAAAACCGGATCAAAAAATTTAAATTTAACTTTCAAAGCAGTGTTTTGAACTTGAGTACTGCAGATACACGGTGTGAGGGTCTCTCATTTACTGTTGGTCAGCAGAACCCGTGCTTAGACCTGAGTGCATACTTTCTGTTTTTATACACCATTGCAGTGACTTGTTTATTATTTATTTATTTATTGTTCATTATAGAGTTATCATTCATCACTTTGCAAAAGAACATAATGCTCTGCAGTGCTCTGAGCTCTATAGAAACTAAGCAGTTTTCATATTTTAAACCAAAAATCAAACAAAAAATCTCAGAATCAAATGTAGAATCAACTTGAAAATGTTTTCTTACATCATTATGGGCAAATAGTCAAAAGGGTAATTGAATATAGACATAATCTCTCTCTCTCTTTCTCTTTCTCTCTCTCTCTCTCTCTCTCTCTCTCTCTCTCTCTCTCTCTCTATACACACACACACTATGGTGTTTGAATACGTCTGTGTTCGTGTGTGTGTGTTTATCTGACCTTCACTATCTGAGCCGCTCCTGTCCTTTAATGAGATAACACCTGTGACACTTCAATCACTGCATGGAGTGTTGTTAAAAACACTCTCTACCTCCCTGTCCCTGTATTTATGCTCCTTATTGATTTCCACTGCAGAGACACAGATAAATCTTATCGCATTCCTTCCCCGATTTACTGTCCGATCTGTCACTTCTCCTCTGTCACTTGGAAGACCACACACATGTGTATATATACTGTATATATATTCTGCTAATATGAGTTTGATAAAATTTATGAGCCTCCACCATTAACTTTAAAGAAAATCTGAAGAATGGCTTTATGGTTTAGAATAATCTATTCCTCTCTTTTAAGTGCACACTCTCAGAAATAAAGGCACTAAACTGTCACCAGGGTGGTATTCTCAGGGGTAAGCTTTCAGAACCTTTAGTTATGGAACAGAATTCTACCAAATTCCATTGTGCTTATATTTTGTAAGTGCCACTGACTCCATACACCATGTCATGATTCCAGACATTCTGCTTTACTTCTCTACTTTAATACATCCAGTTATGAAAGGAGCCATTACGTTCCATTCCTCTGAGAGCAACATACTTAAGGTACAAAACTGGACCCCAAGGACCATGTTGTACCTTTGAGGACACATTACATTGTTTTTACCTTGGTGAACAAAAAATGCAATTTGGCAGTGCGTTTTTTTGACAGAGCAGTAAGGGGAAAAATATTTAAACACTATTGATTTTAATATTATATATATATACAGAATTATTAGGCAAGTTGTATTTTTGAGGAATAATTTTATTATTGAACAATGACCATGTTCTCAGTGAACCCAAAAAACTCATTAATATCAAAGCTGAATATTTTTGGAAGTAGTTTTTAGTTTGTTTTTAGTTTTAGCTAT
>JBBPDA010000081.1:27290480-27351460 GCA_037974385.1 Arnoldichthys spilopterus | reverse complement strand
GCAAGATATCTCACTATTTTTGACTTTTCTGAGCCTGTCAAGTCCTTCTTTTGACCCATTTTGCCAAAGGAAAGGAAGTTGCCTAATAATTATGCACACCTGATATAGGGTGTTGATGTCATTAGACCACACCCCTTCTCATTACAGAGATGCACATCACCTAATATGCTTAATTGGTAGTAGGCTTTCAAGCCTATACAGCTTGGAGTAAGACAACATGCATAAAGAGGATGATGTGGACAAAATACTCATTTGCCTAATACTTCTGCACTCCCTGTGTATATATATATACTGTGTATGTATGTATGTATGTATGTATGTATGTATGTATGTATAAAATGTAAAATAAGTGAAAGTGTCTAAATACTTGTTTACTCTCACTGTAACTAATAACACTGCTCTAACACTCTATACCTTAATGTATAGTTTCAACCTTAAGGCTCTCACAGATGCTGTAAGGTAACTTTACCAAGGCAAATGCTATTATGTGTTGGGTTCTGTAATTAATTTTTTAAGGAAAATATTCATTTTTATTTTTTATTATAATGATGTTGATTTTTGACCAGATCTCACAGGCATGACAAGCATATGTCTTAGGCACCAAATACCTGCATGTGTGTATTTGTGGACCACCACGTTTGGCAGCTGTGTTTGTGTTTCTTTGGCATGCTTTGAGGAAAGAAGACATCTTTGTTGGTGTTGGCTGATGGCAGGAAGCCAATCACGGCATCCACCAGCTGGCACGCCAGCAGAATGTCGCCAGGCTCTTCTCATTACCACACACTCTGGCATCTATTGCAGATAGAGGACAGAAAGAGAAAGAGGGAGACAGAGAGAGTGAGCTGATGAGATGGAGGTGAAAATCTTTCCAATTGACCAGCTGGCTTGATCCGTAGGCTGGGTGATATGTTTCCTTTATAATGAGGCAGCCTATCAGCTCATAATAAGGAGAAAACACAACATGTGGGGTCACCATGTGGCAAGTCATGCATTACTAAGCTTTGGGTCTTCATCCTGTGTGGAACATCTGCAAGTTTCTGCTTCAGCCTGTCTTTAGATTTTCTGATCTCACAGGGCAGAAGGACATGGCCAGGTATCTAACCATAATAGATGTTTTTCTCTTTTCTTTTCATTTTTAGCAATAATGTCTCTGTGCACTTTCTGTCTGCTTAGTATTGAACCCTGGAAAAGGCAAAATATGTGTTGTAGTGTAATATTTAAAATGATTTATTGTCAGAGTATATAAAGAACATAGAAGCAGTGATTTAATAAAAATGTACACTTTGGGGATGTTGCACTTTTTCTTGGCTTTTCTTTTAGCACTGGATATGTTTATAACCATGAACAGCTTGACAGTTTTAGGTCAGTGAAAATAGGAATAAAAAATTTAAAATAAAAGTGCATAATCTATGTGTGGCTTGTTCTTACTAATAAATGTCAACTTTTTAAATGATTTTTTATCATGTCCAGTTACCAAGTCCAGTATTGAAATTACAGGAAATAGGTTCAATTGATAAAGTCACTGGTGCTCACATCTGCAGTGACACTTGTGTGATTCTCAGATGTACATAAGAGGCACAGTTCACATAATGAGACCTCAGTATACACTTACAGTTCACCTAGAATTATGGTATGGTTAATGAAAAGTGCAGCTTAACACCCAAACTGTGCTTAGCACCGTCCATGAGCCCCTCGCTCATTAACTGAAGCAAATATTTTTTGAGACTCTTAACACAAATTTTTACCTGGTTTTAAAAGGAGCAAAACTTGCCTGCTGCAATCTGCTCAAATTTTACTCGGTCAAGCGGAATATGTCATCAGCTGCATGTGTAATATCTCCACCCACTTTTTTGCAATGTTTTGCATGGCCCTCCGGCTCATTTAACATTGCACCACACACACAGCTGCATGTTTAGGCTTGTGCACTGGTTTCATACCTAACCTGTGAGCAGAATGTGTCCGATTTGTGTCTGAAACTGATACAAAAGACTTTTTTCCTCTCCTTCTTAGCAGCTACCATCTCAGACGTACCTGCAAAATTTAACACTTCATGCACCTGCCATTGTTAGTGGCCCTGTCTGTCTATTGCACCATCTGTCCAAAAGTCTAAAGCTTTACATTTACAGTTAAAGCATTTGGCAGACGCTCTTAGCTAGAACGACATACATGGTGCTTTCTAGTCTACAAAGAAAAGCTGCTACACCAGTAAACCTAGACTTACATATAGAGCGGCCAAGATTCTACTCCAGCTGAGGCTAATCCTTTACATAGAAAATACTTTTTTATAATATGTATAGGTGCTAAGTTGTCCTAAGTGGCCTGTGAAGAGGTGGGTCTTCAGTCGGTAGACACCTCATCCATTGTTCCTTCTGAAATCAAGGGTATTAATAGGTAGTTTGTCGCCCATATGCTTCAGCAACAGCCTCTACCCTGAGAAAGCTTTAGAGTTTAGAACATTGCTGTGAGGATTTCATTACATTTAACCTCAAGAACAGTTGAGAGGTATGAGTACGATTGGTTCTGGATCTCAACGCATCTTAAAGGCATTGGATGGAGTTATGTTACTTCAGAGAACGAAGTGCCACTGCTCTACATCCCAGGTCTGGGCGGGATTTATACTCTTTTATTCGACACTTGGCATTGGGCTTAGTGATATTAGACTCCAGGGCTTCCCATGCTGATAGCAGTGCTTTTCTGTGGAGGTTATACAAGCTGTGTGATTTTTAAAGCTTTTAAGAATTTTCATTAAAAAAATACTAGCTAGCTCAGCTAACTGTTGTGTTGGCTGTTCTGAGTGAATGGCTAGACTTCTGCTCCATCTTGGTTGTCTGTTAAAGGCAAAAGTTTAATAAAAAGTACACAAATCAGCATGCGAACCCTCTTACAAATAAAGTTGTCAAAAACAGGTTCTTTGGAGAAATGCCAAATAACAATCACTGTCAGTTCTCTAAAGAACCTTTTTTTATGTATGTAATGTAATGTTCTGTACAAGTCAAAGTGTATTTTTATATTTCCTAGACCAAGAACCAATTCAGCACCTTTATTTTCAAGGACATACTCTTTACACACCTTCACTCCCAACACAACACAGAACAGTGTGGGCTCTGCAAGGTGCCCTGGAATTAGATTCTCGATAAGACTGAATACTAAGCAGGCAACATCAGAGTTAGGTTTTTTTTGGGGCTCACCAGTCTTAGCGATTCTGTTCCACCACAGCTCCCTAAAAATAAAGACATACTGATATGAAGCTGTAATGTTCAGGATTTGCTCTCAAAATCTCTCTTAGGTCATTTGAACGAGTCCTAGACTTATGAAAGATAAGGAAAGAGTAGAGATGTCAAAGGAGCAAAAGTAAAAAGAACAAAAGGCTAGCTGGCAAGAGGGTCCAAGAGGGACATGTTTAAAGTGTGTGTGTGTGTGTGTGTGTGTGTGTGTGTGTGTGTGTGTTAGAGATTCCTTGGCAAATCTTAAGAGGATTATACATAAGTATGTGAATGAGAGCGACAGGGAGAAAAGCACTTCAGATTTGCTCAGAGAGAAAGTGTGTGTGTGTGTGTGTGTGTGTGTGTGAGAGAGAGAGAGAGAGAGAGAGAGAGAGAGAAAGAGAAGAAACAGCAAACCATAAAGGAAGACAAATAACAGCTCATGTTCTCTCCTCAAGGTTGTAAAATTGAATTTCCTCTAAATGTTAATCTGTATTGATTTGATATGTTCTCAACAACAGTAATTTTATTATTGCAATGTAATTGTGAAGTGGAGCATATGTAATACATTAGGAACGACGTGTGTGTGTGTGCGCGTGCGTGCATGCGCATGTGTTAAGGATTAGAGCTTTAATCAGACCTGAAATTTTAGGCCAGACTCAGCATATGCATCTTGACTTGAGTCCTGATTCTGTTAGTGTCTTATCCGATTCACAGCACCAGATTTTGAGCTCAACCCTAGTCGACTCACATCTTGTTCTGAGTCTGAACCTGATCGAAGCCCAGCAAAATTTTGTTCATATGGAACCAAAGCCCAACCTACATAACGTTTCTGCCCAAACCTGATGCAAGACTAGCAAGTTAAGCTCTATGCAATTTTGTCCAAATCTGGTCAAATCCCCACAAAAGTTTGTGTAAACTGAACCCACATCATTGAGATTTGTAGTCCAAACCCAACTTGAACATGTACAAAATCCAACCAGCATCAAGTGTTGGCTCCATAACTGACCTAATCCCAACAAATTTTGCCTGTAACCTGCTCATTATTATACAAAGGAGAATAAAAGCACCAATTCAATTATTGTGTAGCAACAATTATAGTCGTCTTTATATAATTGATACATTTCATGAAATGGGTGTGACAAATGTCAAAAAATATACCAACAAGCCAAAATAACACCTTGACATTTGACCTGTGGGTGGCACTAAATGCATATGTGAATTAATTCCAAGTTTGATGGATGGATAGTTTGAACTGTTCTCTATCAATGCCTTTAAGGTGTTGTATGGGTTTCCCTAGACTCCCATTACAGAAAGTTTATTAATAATAATAATAATAATAATAGTGAAAAACCCAGTTAATTACAGTACGTGCCTTGCATCTTTGGAGCTTGGCCCCTTGTAAATATAAACTATGATAATAAAAGAATTAAGAAGTAAGTATAGATTCCAAAATTATGTAAAGTAAGTATAGATTCCAAAAGTTTGTAAAGTAGGTATAGATTCCAGAACTATGTAAAGTGAGTATAGATTCCAAAAGTATGTAAAGTAGGTATAGATTCCAAAAGTATGTAAATTAAATAAAGATTCTGCTTTATTAGATTTATTAATCAGGTAATGCTTTCAGACCAAATTTCAATATTTCTTATTCTGGACACATGTTCAATATTGCAATGTTATCAAAATAGTAAAAATGAGTGATTATTTGTCATTGTGAACACATCACACCACAGCAAACAGTGCACCACAATGAAATGTAGTCTCTGCATTTGATCCATCCATATATAAGCAGTGGGCAGCGTCTGGGGACAATGCTTGTGGATGGTCATTGCTCACAAGTACCTCAATGGGATTTGAGCCGGCAACCTTCAGATCACACAGGCAACTCCCAAACCATTGCACCACCCCCTAGAGCAATAGTGGAGCTGATATAGCAGTTATCTTCACTGGTTTACTGTATTAACGCTATTTCTTTACACAGAGCATTTCTCATATTGAACACACAGATTAAATAAACAGGTCCTTTAGGCTGCACGATGGCATCAGTCTCTGTTTTTCTCTACTTCTGTCACAAGTTCCCCACCTTGGTCCTGCCCCCTCATTTCTAAGTCACCTGTCCCTCATTTCTTGACTCCGCCTCTGCGCAGGTGTTCTGTGTCTCATCTCTGATTTTAAGATTCACTTGTCTTAGTCACATCTCTGTTTTGCTGTGATTTTCCACTGTTGTCTTTCTTTGCTCTGGTTAGTCCCTTTGTTAACTTTACTGTTCTAGCATTCGTACATGTATCCTTGCATTTGTTTTGTTAGTTTTTGTTTGGTTTATCTTTAATAAAGACCGTTTAACTGCACACTTTTACGATTACTTCCTGCCATTAACCCTGACAGCTTCAGCTGAAAGAATCCATGGAAGATTTTCATAGTGTTTTGTGATGCTTCTTTCCACTCTCATACATCTGATCATCTGAATAATATCCTGATCTGGTTAGTATTTGTTTCAGCTCATGTGTCTGTCTCATGCTTCCTTTCGCCCACTGTTTCTGCTGCCAGTGCTACAAGAGAAATCTTCCGACGGCTCGTCTCTGAGACACTACCTCAGATTTACACCTGACTTTAAAACCAGTGAAGCTTATACAGGAAACGCACAGACTCTAGTCACTTAAATGTTAATAAAACCGGTGGACCATGTAATCAGCCTCATTTTCAATATCTTCTCCATTGTTTGTTCAGATGCATATGCATGAAGGAGAGCGGCGTGTTTCGTGTGCAGGACCCATAAAGTGCATGTTTAGACTCGTATGCCAGGTTCATACCTAACGTGATCAGAATACTACTGCAGCAGAACGCTTAGCACAGGCCCTGGATGCTTTCTTGTGTGCTGTAAACATCTGGACAAGTAAAACTGGATGTTCAGATAAATCAGAGGCATGATCCATTAATGTGTAATTATTTACATTTGCAGGTAATATTAAGCCACATCACAGCAAGCACTCACTGATGTGTTTCTCAGGGCAAATCGTGATATTTGGAAATGAAGTAACAATATGGGGTTCTGTTCATATTGCGCTGCTCTTTTGTGCTTGTGTGTCTGTGTGTGTGTGTGTGTGTGTGTGTGTGTGTGTGAGTGAGTGAGAGAGAGAGAGAAAAAGAGAGATTGAGCGAGATCGAATTAGAGATTAGAAATCTAATTTTCATCTGAAGCTCATCATCCTTGTCATTCCAGAAATCCCAGAATGCATCACACACTGGGAAAAGCTTGAAGGAGGTCACTTTTTGTCTCTCATTAGGGCCCTGTCTTGTTATAGCATTCATTCTTCACACATACAAGCACATTGTTTAAGCGTCATTGATTGATTGATTGGCTGATTGATTATCCAGATATAATGCCAGTTTAGTTTTTATGTACCAAGTTTGTATTGGTTGTATTTGATTTTTCCAGCCTTCTGTTTATTGAAAATGCTGTTTTTGTAACTAAACTACTAAGAGCTAAACTGCTGTGCGCTGAACAGCTGCATACATGCAGATGTGCTAGTTTTTGTGACATCACAAAAACAGTGACCTGAGACCATCTAAATGATTTGAGCATGGAATGGTGGGACGGGCAGTTTTGGAAATTCAACAATAGGTACAAACCACATCAAACACAACAAACCACATCAAACACATTTGTTTTCTGTGGTATGGGCCCTTTAAAGGTATCCCTTAACACCTGGCATTTTTCCCTATTCAGACAGTACATATTCAATATGTAAACCAGAGGAAAGAAGGTGCAAGGTGATCAGAATAAGGCTGCGCTAAAGAAGTGTTGCCACTGTTCAAGACATTTGTTCAAAAGTTGTACAATTTTTATTATATAAATATTTGAATTCTAGTCAAATTTCACTCTATTGAATAAAAATTGGAAATTCACCCAGGACACACTGTGATTGCGTTATCATCATATCACTCAAACTGCATTTGAAGTCAATCAAAGATGCGCCACATTCAGCACAACTGTGAATTATACATATTTGCATATAAAGTGTAATTATAAATCTAGTATGGTAAGTTTAAATATACTGTTTCACTAACCATCAACATAAACAGCCAGTTTTGAATATATTTTTATATTTTTTAAAACAAATGTACAGTTAGTTGTTGTTCAGCCTACAGCAGTTTTGCTCCACCCATTCACACTGAAGTTAAAAAGAGTGTTGCAGTCTGCACTGCTGTTTGATTGAGGCTCAGTACAGCACAGCCAGTAAGCTACAAAAACAAAAGCAGCGTCTTTGATAACATAATGGTGGGAGCACAGCCCAAAGGCTGAGGTCTATAATATTGTTCGGTTGCCTGCTCATGAGCATCCTGACCACTCAGCTGTGGAAGAGTTTTCCTGTGTGTGTTTTGATGAATCAGGATGTTTGTTATCTAACCAAAGTAAATGATATTTGGCTGAAATACTACAGTCACATTATTGTTATGCCACTGCATCTTTAATGTGTTTTTTTTAAGATTCCACCGAGGCTTCAGTGATCCTTGCTTCATGACGCACCACATCATGCAAAAGCCCATCTTTTGTTACCTACTTATTATGCTGTACATCTGGCAATCTCAGTCAAAGGCCTCATAGAAGGCCTCAGAGCTTTATTTAGCTATTAGGACCATAATGTATATGTTGACTTGATTAAGCAGTTTTAGACAGTTAATAGTTTAGGCCTAATAGATTGTCAAACCATTTGTCTTTGCTTTGAATTAGCAGAATAGCAGAATATGTTATGGGATGAGTATTTCCTGCTAATAGCAGGGTTGCCAGATTGAAAAGATCCCACACTCTGAACATGGCAATTAGTGTAATGTGCTTGGTAATTACAGTGATTGCGTGGCTATAATTGGTTTAATTATGCAGTTGAGTAGCTAACTCAAGAAAGGTGCATGGCGTGTCCAAAGCTAGATGTTGCGATGCCGCAATCGGAACATTCTTATTGACATAAATGAAGGACAAAGCAAATGCTTTTCTAACATAAAATATGATACTTTTAATAATATCATAGGTCATTGTGGAAGGTCCCTATATATCAAACACACACCAACATTTTTTATCTCAATCTTTGCCACGTTTGGATTGTATCAACTACCCTGCACAGTAATTCCAAAGGTTCCTCCAGCAGTTGTGTGCTAAATACCCCCTGACTTGAAACACACTGTTCTTGATAGTTCTTGTGGCATCACTGTTTTGGCACCTTTATTCTTAAGAATGTGGGCGTAACTATCTTATTTCTATCCCTCGCCTTTCGGTTCTCCCATCCGTCTCGCTCTCAGTGTACATTTTTCTTTCCTCTGCCTCTTTCCTTTTCCAACGATGTAGATCAATAGCTCTCAGGTCATGGCAGTTAAACAGAAAGCAGAGAGCATGTCGCTCTTGGGGAAAATGGCAGACCCAGAGGAATACTGCATGACGTAACTAGAAGAAATGTCGTTATTTACATATTTACAGCCATTGCTACATCCGTGCCACATGACAGCTCATAGGAGGGTTTCTTCAGGTACTTAAGTTTTTTTTCTTTAACAATATTTCTAACTTCAAATGTAGTCCATCAGGCTAGCCACGTCTGGTGATTCACTGCCCTGAAGCTAAATGGCTGATGTTGCTAAAATTCCCTATTGATTCTTTTAATTACCTTTGTTCCGTGTGCCTAAATAGTACCATACACACCTTAATCTGTGTAGAATTGTTAAAGACCAATTCCTCAGGTTTCTTTTTTAAAATTTCTAATAAAAGTGAAAACAAATTGACTAAGAGTGGTTTGATGTGAAAATCTCCATTCTAGTCAGGGTTGTTTACAGTGGTGCTGAAAGGAATCAGACATCTGAAGACTTTAATGCCCTTAAAGCTGTTACATGAAATGGTTGCAGATATGCAGGCTGATACCTAAAACTGTTTTATGATACATTCCTAAAAGGGCTCATCAGGGGAACTTCAGTAAAGCCAACGTTTTGTATAGAACCAAGAACTATTTGAATGAATAAACTGGTCATTGCATGGTTAAATGAATCTTCTCTATGATAGGAAACCCTTTTATGTGTCGTTCTTTAAAGAACCTATAGGTTCTATAGAGTGCCAAAGAACCATGAAAGTGACTTATTTTGTCATTGTGAACACACCCAATCACACAAAATGCACCACAACAAAATGTGACCTCTGCATTTAACCCTGCAAATGCACACACATGCAGTAGCGGCAGCTATCACCAGCACCCGTGGGGCTGCATAGCAGGATGGTACCGTGCTCAAGGGAACCTCAGTGGTACCGTGGCTGGGACTTGAAACTGCAACCTTCTGTTCACAAACAAAATGTCCTAATTACTAGGCCACCACTACCCACATTTTGGCCTAACATGTTAAAAGTTTGTGTTACAGGGTGTTAAACAGGGGGCTAAACAGTTTGCAAAGATACTTACAATTTCAGATTTATCACCATCATCAGCATCAAATAAATTAGCATAAAAACCCTGAAGATGTGTAGATCCGCTGATGATTCTGGATAGTATATAAATGAGCTGGGCTGTCGAAACCCCGGTTCCCGTCACCGCCACTGTAAAGTCATCTTAGTTGGTATGTGTATCTGCAAGGAAGTCTGCAGGCAGGTTTAATAATATTATCATACACAGAGGCCATTCAGTTTACTTTACAGAGATACAACAATCATAAAAGCAAGTGCAAGTTTTGCTAAGATAAAAGTAGAGCCTCTGGATAAGTGAGGCAGTGGAAATCAAGTTTTTAGCTTCTTTTTTTAGAATGATCAGTTCAAGATTTAATCTCCACACGAAACTGCTTCTTGATGTGGGCAGCATAATTTCTGAATGCCATTTCACCCTGTTTAATTACTGCTTTGGGCACCACAAGCTGGCCAGCTCCTGCTGATCCTAAAGACCTTCCAGGCTGATATTCGTCAAACAAATTACCGACATATTTAGAGCCCAAACCATTGAGTGACTTACAAACAAGTCACACTTTGAACTTAATACTGTATCTGATTGGAAAGCAGTGTAAGGAGCTGGGGTAATGTGCTCTCTCTTCTTGGTTTTTGTTAGAATTCTAGCAGTAGTTTGAGTATCTTGTATCAGTTTGCACAGTGCTAATTTCTTATTAGTAGCATTAGTCTAATTTCTCTAGTGTAAAAAACAAAGAAAATACTTCAGACACTAAATGAATCTTGGCTTATCAGATAAATAGATAGATATTGTATTGATCTCAAGGGAAGTTTAGGCACCAGTAGCAATTAATTGTTTCAAGTCAAGATACAAGCATTAAGTCAGTGGTTCCCAAATTGAGGGGTGCTCGTAGCAATTGCAAAGGGTTGAGTCGGCATGGCAAAAGATTGAAGCATTCTTGAGCAGAGTTAGCATGACATGGACTTGTTTGTGAGAGGGCTCCCCGCTATACATACAGCAGATAATGAGTCTTCTCAAATTCAATGTACAAATTCCAAAGCAAAGACAAGAAAATATGTCAAGGTGTATATCGACCTCGGACTCACCAGTACAGCGATGGGTAATGAGGAGAGACTACCGTTTATTGTGTCCCAAATACGAGTGTTTGATCAAGTTAAGATACAACTTAAAGACAATACCTCCAGAGCACAAAGACAAGCAAGATGGTTTTCTGTAGAAAAAAACACAAATCTCGTGCTCAACATGTTTGTTTTCCTAAATCTGCATCTGTGCTTTCAAATGCACAACTCGCCTTATGTAAAGCAACAGAGTTGCTCAGTGTAAAACCCACACACTATGGCCAAGAAATTATTACGTCTCTCTGCTCTCTGCTATCGATACAGTTTCAACTGTGATTGATGAAGCAACAGCCAGCAAGCTAAAATCAATTTCTCTGTCAAATAATACTATCTGGAGGCACATTTTTATATTTGGGGGGCTATCTACAAAGGGGGGCCCTGCAGAACATGTTTGGGAACACTGCATTAATTATACACTATACTGTGCACTACACAGTATACAACATTAAGGAGGTACAGATTATAGCGCGGCTGCATTTAAGGGGAAATTTGTCTTTTGTTGTAGCTGAAGGCGAAATGTCACTCAGTTTAATATCAGGCTGGTAAAAACAGCACCTTGGCCTGAAGGAATGAATCAGATTCAAGTCTAATCTTGTTTTTTTCTGATGCAATGAAGCTGAACACCCAATCAACGCCTACTTGGTAATTGATAGTGGCTGAATCTACCCGTAAACTACCGTCTCCCACTCACTTCCTTGCAGAGCACCACATTTGCTAGGAGCCCTCCTCCGCATCGCTTCATCCGCTGAGGGCCACCACAGGCCAAGACGAGCTATAATCCACTTAGTGCCGAGAGGAGAGCCATGGCACGCTTTTTTGTAATATGCAACCTCATTTCACCTTTGCTATTATGCCGTGTTAACAGGCAAAGAAACCTCGCAAATACCAGCATTAGCATAACACAGATACCTAAGTCGACTGAAGCGGTGATGTGCACCTGAGTGGAAGGGCTGGAGGGTGGATTTTGGTTTGATACACTGCCATCTCATACAGCTGTTCATACACCCTCACTCAAAAGGAGTGATAGGGCAAGTGGTGCTGTGTGAATCGATTAAGGTGCCATACAACATCCATGATTTTGCAAATGCAGTTTATATTTAAAGTTTAAAATGTCAGAATTAAAAGTTGCGTTGCAACATTTGTGGTCCTGTGTTTCATGTAGCACCATAGACCTGGAGGAACGTTGTATCGTTTCACTGTGTACTGTGTGAACTATATATGGTTGAAATGATGATAAAAGCCTACTTGACTTGACTTGGCTACCATTCAAGAAAATGCTTAAAACTTTTGTCAAGTCTTCATGACATTAAAAAAAACAAAGATTGTAGATTATGAGCCTGTTGACACTGAGTCTATTCATCCATCCATTTTCTAAACTGCTTCTTCCATTTCTGGGGGCGTCAGTGAGGCTGCAGCCCAGAAATTGGGGCCGCTGACACCGCCGCTGCCGCCCTTGGACACCTCCACAACCGCGCTGAGCCGAGGCTCCGCCGGCGCACTGGGAAGTGATAGAATGAGGGATGCCAGGTGGCGTTGCAAGGAGAGGGGGCCGGCGTTGAGCAACCGTGCCCCTTCCGGGTCGCAGCGGTTGACCGCGGAAGCTCCTGCCCCTTCTGGGTCGCAGCGGACGGAGAGCTCCCCAGGACCAGTGAAGGGCTAGCAAGAAGGGCTAGCTCTGGGCCCACAGCAGCCCAGCCCAGGTCGCGGGCCGCGAGGAGAGGTGAGCTCCGGACCGTACCGCCAGACCGCGGTATCCGGAATGCGGGTCCCAGCGCGCGAAGGGCTGCAGCAAGCTGCCGTCCGCGTGGCGGCCAGGAGAGCAGTCCACGGCGCCGCTGTCTGCGTGGCTCAGGGAGAGCTGCGCACAAGGACAGTCGGCAAGGAGCAGCTGCAGCAGAGGCGCTGGGGCTGCCATGCACCGCTCCCACAGCTCAAGAAGAGCTGCAGCATGCTGCCATCCGCGGTGCCGCTGCCTGCGCGGCTCAGGGAGAGCTGCCCCTGAGGGCAGCCGGTGAGGAGCAGCTGCAGCAGAGGGCGGCCCGGAGAAGGGCTAGGAGGGCTGCTGCAAGCCGCTGTCTGCAACGGGCAGGGAGACGCTGAGCGCCCATCCACGGACCCGAGGGCACAGCCAGGCATCAACATCAGCGCGGACCCAAAGGCACTGTCCAGGCCACGCCACCACAGCTGAGCTGGGCTACGGACTGTGGGCAATTAGCCAAAGGCTTAAAGGGTGTTCATGGACGTTCCACCTTGTCCAACGTTGTTTGTGCATGTCACAACTGTTATGGTCCATGTCCTTGTGTGTGTCCCCCTTTAAGTTTAATAAACCCTTGTGTTTCACTGTCAGTCCTGCCTGCGTTTGCTGCCAAACCCATCCGGATCGTGACCGCTTTAAAGATAGATTAAAAATCTTTCATCACTTGCAGTTTACTAAACCCACTTTACCTGTATAACAGCACTGCTTAAGGACTCGTAGAATGTGTGCTACATTCATCTCACCACATTAAGTCACAACATGAGGTTTGTTATAAAATAATAATAATAGTCACATTTAACAGCTGTTCTGTCAAGATCTTTAGCTCATTAACAGTAGATTATGTTTGCCAAGCAACTAAATGCTCAAAAATTATTTCATGACCATTAAAGTGGTTTGTAATAACGTTTAAACATAATTCAGATGTCAAATATCTGTACATTGAATAATTTACTGTTGCTCTCAATAAGATCTTGGACTGTTTTTTACAACTGTATGTAAATCATTATTAGATAGACTGAATGTATATCTGAATGATAATAATAATTTTAGAAGGTTAAAGGGAATTTGTCAAGATTGAAAATGCACTAGAGTTGTTGCATCTGAGGAGCTTTCTCTAAAATTGTTGCAGATGCACTTGTTGATGTCTGAGACTGTTTTACAATTGACAGTAGTGTTAAGAAGGTTTTTTTTCCCCTAAAACGATTACATTCATGGTGGAGAGATACATGTAAATAGTGCATTTTTTTTTTAAATTTACCATTATTTTTTCCATTATTAGCAACACAAATATCATTAGGACACATGTCAGTTTACTGGTCATTTCAAATAGTAAATAAAATGGGTGTATGTGTGACATCTGGTTCCTTTCATGACCATTGTAGAAAAATCTGGGTTTGTTTCTCTGCAATGCACCATTTCTAAAACGGTTACAGATGCACTGCTTGATGTCTGAGACTTGGTGTTTCAATAGACAGTAGTGCTGAGAAGGGTTTTCCCTTAAACATATTTACGTCCATGGTGGAGAGGGTACATGTAGGGCAAAATACTACTGAAAGAAAACTTTTTTTTCAGATTTACCATTATTTTCCCATTATCAACAACATAAAATATCCTCAAGACATTGGTCACTGGTCATTTTCAATAGTGAATAACATGGCTATATTTGTGTTGTGACCTCTGGTTCCTTCTTTCATCACTGTAGACAAATCCAGTTACTCTACAATGCACCATTTGACATTAGACCACTCAATTACATCTCAGATGAAGTCAGTTGGGGTCTCCTTTAAATACCTTTGACAAATATCTGTCATAACATTAAATACCTCTCTGGGTCCTTTTGGAACCAGCTGGACATGTTCTTCATCATTAGGACATTCATTTTCTATATCACTGGTATCTCCATCCTCTTATATACTGATCCTCCACAAAGAATGTGTGCTCTCTATAATCAAGGCATGACCACTTCAGTAATTGTGTAATAACTCTCATCTGCAAGGCGTCATTATCTCAAAGGTTACTCCAGCCTGATGAAATGAATGATGCGACTAATTAGATATGGGGTACAAGTGGAAGAGCAACGAGTTAGATAAACTCAAGCTTTTCCTTCTGCTCTTGAGTCCCTGACCTTCCCAGACAAAGACATGGAAAAGTCATCAGATTATATAAATTAGCTTTTAGGGCCCGTTTTAAAAGTAGCCTTGGTTTGATCCAGATCGTACAAGCCTTTTAAATGATAGATCAGTGCCAAGAAACGAGACATCTGATGAGTGAATTTTAAGAAAGCAATAATAAGACCTGTTTCTTTTCTCTTTTCTTCTTTTCTTTGCGAAGCACATCTGATGGCCCAAGCCCTACCATCTTGGAGATAAATGTGTGAAGTCACATGCCAAACAGGGTTAGGAAAGACCTTTCTCTGGACGTTGTCTTGCACCAATGTGTGCAGACAACAGACACATGGGCTTCATCATTTTCCAGTAAGAATGCATGCCCCCTCTAGCTCTATAGTCCCCCTCTGTCTCCTGGGACCATGCCAAACAATGAGTGGTCATTGCACAGAAAAGATGGTTGTGAATATAAACTCTGAGTTTTCTCAAAACCTTTATTTTTTTTGCAGATATCACCAGATTTTCCCATCACACATAGAGAGTTTCCTCATAGGCTGTTTGTCTTACTGCTGCCCACCACTTGTCATAGAGAAGCTCACACTACAAGATTCATCACCCTGAATTTCAAACACAACAAACAACACCCCCACCCCGCCGACCACTGGAGATGCAACAGCCACCACTCAAACCCCCTACCCAACACACTGCACAGCAATCTGTCACAAAGCTAGGTGGTTTGCCACAATCCCTGTGATGATTCTGTAACTGGAATATCAGTTCTAAACTCATGTAGTGTGCACTCAGAATACACCAGTGTTGTTCACGTTAACCTCTGTCTGCTGAATCTATAGCATAGACCACCTTGGCAGTAATAGTTACATCCTAGTACTTATTAGTAAACCTATTGACCTTATATGCTATATTTATGAAATAAGCCAATGGAAGACAGCTTAGATTTTCTCCTCTTAAATAGATACATGGAAGGTCACTGAATTTTTTCGTGGCAATGTTTTGTCCACTTAGAGATCAAAATCTTGCAATATAACCAGGGTTCTTAAAAAAAAAGATCTTCTATGTGTTGCATGTTGGGTTAGAGCACAAATGTAGACAATTGAGTCCTTGAAAACCGGGTTAAGAACACCTGCTCTAAAGAACCTTCTTGACACCTTTATTTTACATATAATGCAGAGCAGTGTATTAGCTCTACAAATCCAGAAAGAGATCACTAAATAGTTACATCTAGCACAAAAATGACTCCTTAAACATTAAACTGCATTGATGACGCCGAAGAAGCAGTCGTGGCAAAACAAGCAGCATTTTCAAACTAGCTCTGATTGGATGTTTGTCCCCATGATAAATCATGAACTTTTAACCTTACATAAGCTTTGGCGGTGACAGTAATTTGTGAGCAGTTCAGCTTTGATATAGGACCTAATTGGATGCGTACTTTGATGTACAGACGACCCAGAGAAGGCATAGTGGGTGAACTGCTCTGTTAAAAGGGATATGTACAAAGCAGGATGACTTTCAAACAGCATGCAAAATTGCAGTCTCCACAAAAGAGTCTTTAAACACCGGTGAAATATGGAGGTCAGAACACTGAAACTGATGTATTTATTATATATTTCCTTAATTCTTGCCAAGAGAAATGACCTTTTACATAAAAGTGTAGTTGTTAATGTGGCTGGCAAAAAATGAAAGCTAACAATGTGCTTATTATGTATATCTGTGACTTCTGTTCAAAAATGACAATCAGCATAAAGGCTTAGCCTGAAAAACTTGATTTGGCTAAGGAACAAATGTTAATGGGAAGTTAGCTCAGTTGCATTTGCTTCATCTAACATGAATCAGCTAGCTGTCCTTCATTAGAAATAACCTTATCAAAACTATACTTTAATCAGTTAAGTAATGTCGCATGTCAAGGCCACTGGCAAATTGCTTGCATAGTCATGCAAAGTCACGACCATGAGTCATTCTGCTTGAGTTCTCTCTGAGCATGTATAATAAATGGCAGTGTATTGATTTAGGTGATCGATGTTTGCGTGTGGCCACATCAGTAGTGGTCTCACAATGTGCTTTTGTTTGCAGTGGAGTTCATGTACCTGGACTTGGCCTCCTTGAAGTCTGTGCGACAATTTGTCCAGAGGTTTAAATCCAAAGGCCTGCCCCTCCACGTTCTCATCAACAACGGTAGGTAGCCCTGATGCATGCTTTGTTGTTCATCATTGGGATCAGCCATGAAGGAAAATATTCAGCCATAAGTTTAACCTAATTTTTTCCCCTTTTGTCCAAATGTTGCCGATCAACCAAGATACGTCTGGTATCTGAACTTTAATCTCTGCATAGGAGTGCTGACGCTAATGTAGATAAGAAGTCATCACAGCCTTTATCCCAGCACTGTGGAAATACAGTGTTTATGCATATTGGTGCATGTCAATTTGAGCTTTTTCTTGGCATCACAGCATCTGCCTGCTTGCTACTGGTTGAAGTTTCTATGTTGTTTCTGTTATTAAAATGAAGGATCATATCAAACATATGTGGAGCAGTAAACACCACGCTGTGTAGATAGGGGATCCCCCTGAAATATAAAACTTCAGATGGTCCATGGGTAACATAACAGCTGACACCATGTCATATCACAGTGTTTTGTGCAATAAATGCCCTATAGTGATGTTCATAAATAGTCAAATTCATCATTAGGATTCCCCCATATTTACATTTTACAATTTTTCCAGTTTTTGTCCAAGAATAGATAGAAAGATGTTCAGGGTTGCCAGATTGGGCAGACTGTTCATATATTCTATGTAACAAACCTTTACAATATTAGGACATAAAAAAATGAAAAAGTTGCAGGCCTATGGCTGATTAACCATATGGTATATATTATTAAACCCGGCCTACTATATTGTATAATACTTTGGTAAAGAGTATCATGCTTGTTAAGGATAATCATATTGGGAAGCTGAACAGTGAGTAGGGCATACCCTGACATAGTATGGTGCTTCATATGGTCACCATTACACGTCAGGCTAGAGGTGTCAACACCTAAGCCTTAGAAACAAAGTCAAAGAATCATCTTCCTGAGACACCCGGTCATCTTCTAACAGCTCTTGAGATGTTATAAAAACCGTGCCAAAGTTTTCTAAATTATCACTTAAGAGTCATCCACTGGCACTTGTAGGAACCCAGCACTTCTGTGTGTGTGCGTGTGTGTTTTTTGTTTTTTTTGGGAAGTGTCTGCTTCGTGTCCTCAGGGCCTTAGGGGTCGTTTGTTTTTAACTGGACAGCTCTTATTTAGCAACCCTCCCCAGGGAGCGTCTCCAAATGACAGGAACAGTCACACTCCGTTCTGTCTCCAACGGGGGAGAATTAATAATTCACGCTCCTCTCCTCACTCTCGCATTCTCTCTCTCTCTCTCTCTCTCTCTCTCTCTCTCTCTCTCTCTCTCGCGTTCTATCTCTCTCTCTCTCTCTCTCTCTCTCTCACACACTCTCTCTCTCTCTCTCACTCTCATTCTCTCTCTGTCTCTACCACTCCGGGTCTCCCTCTCACACTCATTTGTCCTCCATTGCACACATCCTTTCCTGCTGATAACGGCTGAAGGACAAACGCATTTGTGCCGCCCCATTGAGGGCCTAATGATGCAGAAAGGTCATCGCTTGACCCCCTCGGCGCCTCTGGAACAGCGGCGCTGAGGCACTGTGGTTATGCCACGAACCTTGTTGATAGACGCAGGCTCCCTCGCAGGAGTTGCACTGGTGCTAATGAAGCTTTTATGGGTTTTTTAATTTTTATTGTTATTATTTGTTGAGTCGCAGATTCCGCAGCTGCGCTCTCTTACCGGTGCCTCTCGGTTTTATTCGCATCATTTAAACAGCATAACGTTTAATTTTGTTTTTAAGTACATCATCTGACTAAACGTTTCTGTAATCCTGATTACTGTGTCCTCCGGGGAGTCCAAGCAGTAATTCTGTTAAGAGCACAATTATGTTGAAACGTGTTTTTGTACAGGCTTATACTTGCATGGGGAATAAGGCAATGCACCCAGACAATAGAGTCGCTTGATCTTTGGCAAGGGTTTAGCACAGATTATTCCAATGCTGCATTGAAATACCTCTTGCTTCTAAAATCATCCCAGATTTGTTGTTCAAAATGGCCCCTCGCAAAAGGTGAAGATCCCCAAATAGCTTGTGCTTTAAAGAACATTGAGGTCAGAGTGATTTACACTGACCTCAACATTGGACTGGCCAGTATATATTTAATTGTCAGCTGATTTCGTGATGTGGTTTTTGCAATACAGGCGTCTCAGATGTCTGCAACATGCAAAACCTTTCTGCAATCATATGCATACGTTTTGGCACCCCTTGGTCAAATGACATTTCAGTCATTTTTAAGTAAAAAAACAAAACATGTACATCCTCTACAGGGAAGACGCTCTGAGCATTTTAATATGCAAATACTGTTTATTTGCTGAATTTGATGTACTAGGAAAAATAACATAAATCATGGCCTGTGAAAATGTTACAGAGCTTTAAATTGAATTTCTAAATTTTTAAATCAGTAGGCACAAAGAATTGCAGAAAATTTGCAGAAAAAAAGTGCGTTCTCTGACATCCAAAACGCATCAAAAGTTATGGTTTGAGTCTGAGCTTGTAACTTCTTTTTCTGTTTTAATGTAAAAATAATGATAAAAACATCCGTTTAAATTATTATTTTTTTTTTTAGGAAATGTGTTTTCTAAAAAAAATATTTTTAGATTTAAAATGTATATTTAATTTTTTTTAAAATAACATCATCTTTATCTACAGACCCAAATGCTATGACCTGAAAGTCCAGAATCTCCATTTTCAACAGAATTTCAGCAGCATTTTCTACTTTCTATTTGTGTACTTGCCCCAACCCAACAGGTGAAGCCACTTCACACTTTATTTGCTGTGGCATAAACAGAAGACTGTGAAAGCAAACAGCTGTGGAAAATAACTGTGATCAGGTCAAATAATTTTAGCCTTAAACTGCGGTAGTTTAGCAGCCTTAGTGCCCATCTCGAAGTGCTAACTGGGTCAATGACATGAGAGGGCACCCGAAACAATCTTCCGGAGATATCTGACCCCCTACCCTCCTCTGTTCTCAGGATGCCCTCTTCGGTATCATCAGATTTGCCAACAAACATTTCTGAAGCCACCGAAACCCTCTCCACTTCAGTCGAGAGCCTCTTTTTCCCGCGTAGGGCCTGGATGACTCACAATTTCTCCCAGCAATTTAGTCTGCCACCTCACTTGGGCTCAAATTGCACGCCTCAGACCACTACTTTAACAGCTCCCGCGCTTCAACGCCTATTACAGCTTTTCGATTTGGCGAATCCTCCAGCGACTTGCTAGCAATTGAGACTTAAATTGACCAGGTAAAATGCTCCATGAAAAGAACAAAAGGCATAAAGCCCTTTGCCCTTTCATGCTGTCTACCCATAATGCAATTGACCATTGTGCATCTTGCAAACCCCCCTCTGAATCACTATAACAGCTTTTCTGCCCTTTTTACTATCTTCTAGCGGGTGTTATGCTGGTCCCGGAGAGAAAAACAGAGGACGATTTTGAGCTGCACTTTGGACTGAACTATTTGGGCCACTTCCTGTTGACCAGCCTGCTGCTTGACACGTTGAGGAAGTCGGGCAAGAGCAAACAGTGCTCCCGCATCGTCACCGTTTCTTCATCCACTCATTATGGAGGACGCCTCAACCTGAATGACCTGCAGGGCAGGTAAGCTTTCATATTCATATTCCAGCCTGTAAAGTGTGTTTTACTTTTGTATTGGAGTGTAGACTGCTACACATTTAATTGACTCTACGTAATTAGTTTAGAAAGTTTAATCTCATCGTTAGGTCAAACTGCATCTAGATTACATGAATTACATGTTTTTGTTGATTTTCCTATTGAAGATAAGTATGCATCCTCTATAGAGCATACACTTCTACACACTTTACTGCACAATTGCTTGCTTATATTGTCTTGTTTATTTGCTGAATTTAACATACAACAATCAGCCATAATATTAACACCATTTGCCTAAAACTGAGTAGGTCCCTCATGCTACAGAAACAGCTCTGACTGTGGTGCATTGTGTGTTCTGACACCTTTCTATCAGAGTCAGCATTAACATTTTGTGCAACAGGAGCTCCTCAGTCGCGCACATGCATCAATGGGCCTTAAATGCCCCTGACAATTCACCAGTTGTTCTTCCTTGGATCACTTTTGCTAGGTACTAACTACTGCATACCTGGAACACTCCACAAGACTTGACTCAGTCGTCTGGAACTTCCCAATAAGGCCTTTGTCAAAGTGGCTCAGATCCTTACACTAGCCCATTTTTCCTGCTTCCAGCACATCAACTAAAGGAACTGACTGTTTACTTCCTGCCTAATATATCCCACTTCCTGAAAAAAAATGACCAAATCATAAAGTTTCTCAAGTTCAGATCATTACAGCATCATCTCTTTCCCTGACAATCTCAAGTGCAGTATGGGTAGTCAGTTAAGAATCTGTGCTTTAAACAGAATTTCCTCACTTGTCCCAGTCGAAGTGATCAGCGAGTAAGAAATTATTTATGTCAGGTTACGCAATGTTTTTTCCTGTCATTTTAACTGACTGCAGTGAATTATAAGGGTTTGTCCTGATCCTGGAATGCTCCAGCAGAGATTAGTTTAAGACGCCTGAATTTATCAAGGTCTTCAGGAGCTTCTGAATATCAGTGCCAGGTGTGTTGAAAGAAAGCTGTAGAGCAGCAGATGTTTACCTTTGCACATTCATTTGCCCTGATTATATCAGTGTTTCTGCTGGGCCGAGAGATTTGCCACTGAGGCACTGGGGGCGTGGTTAGTGTTCTTTTTAAGTAGTTGACTGGGGAAGGGGTTCGTTTTATCATCAGTATAGTAAGATGAACCCTAATGTATGCTAAATGCATTCTAATTTGAAAACTTTCTGAAAATTCTCTAATCTGAAAACTGAGGGATGCAGGTAAAAAGGATGCAAATGGATGTAAAACCATTACATAAGCATATAAAGTACTTTCCGTTTCATTCTTGGCTGATTTACCACGGAAGCTACTTTACAGTGGTTATTCATATCTGGGATGAAGGTTAGCGCTTTTTATTACCTCCATTTGTGCATCCTTTTGTCACCCTGGATGTATTAAAAAGCACTTTGAAATGGCTTGGGGACGATGTTGAGAAGAAATATTCCTTTCTTATCACCCCACGTCTTTTGTGTTCGTTATCAGCAGGACAGGGCAGCAGACAGGTAAGGCTTACTAAAGAGTCAGATTTATGTCTGTCACCATAAAAAAAACTAGATGAAAGCCAGTGGCATATTTACAATACGAGGTCCTGTGTTTACAACCTCGAAACCTCCTTTTGTCCTTCAAAATGGACAGTAGTAACAGTTGTAGTATGAGCAGTAAGAGCAGTAGTAGGAGCAGTAGTAGTAGTGGAAGCAGTAGGAAAAGTAGGAGCTGTAGGAGGAGGAGGAGTAGTAGGAGGAATAGTATAAGTAGGAGCAGCAGTAGAAGTGGTAGGAGCGGTAGCAGTAGGAGCAGCAGTAGTAGTAGGCGCTGTAGGAGCAGTAGTAGTAGTGGTAGGAGTGGTAACAGTAGGAGCAGTAGTAGAAGAATATCCACACACCTACTATTGGCAGTAGGGCTATACAATTTGGAGTAAAATCTAACTCTGATTATTGTGTACCTGTATTTAATTGCAATTTTAATGCAATAATTTTTCCTGTCTCTCTGTCTATCTATCCGTCTGTCTATTTATTTATATATTTATTTATTTACTTACTTACCTGGGCCCTTTTATTAATCAACAAAGTCTATTTTTTTGGACCTGAGGCTTGAGTGCTGTATGCAACGTGCCATAGCACCAGTTCTCATG
Source organism: Arnoldichthys spilopterus (assembly GCA_037974385.1). NCBI lineage: Eukaryota > Metazoa > Chordata > Actinopteri > Characiformes > Lepidarchidae > Arnoldichthys > Arnoldichthys spilopterus. The sequence goes on along the minus strand of JBBPDA010000081.1, from coordinate 27,328,928 downwards.
CTCTGCTTTAGATTTTATTTAAATTTTTAAACTCCCCTAATTAAAAGTCATCAGTATTGGATAATATAAGATGTAATTAAAACATTGCGATTTCAATATAAAACCATTTGTTGTTCAGCCCTAACTGGCAGTGACGTTTCTGCACCTAGAGTCCTCCAGCTTCTCTATAAATGCATAGAAGTGAGCAAACGTGGCATGTTGTTGCTGTCATACTCTGTTCACTGTGTGTGTGTGAGATGGGAAGGAGAGTTTGCTTAGCATTGTGCCTTAAGAGCCATGCAGAGAGAAAGGAACAGTAGAGACCTGTATATTTGGGGATTGAAGAGGCCGGTTCTGTGCTCAAAATGAATTATCAGTGAAGGTGTGAACTGATTATCCTGTGCTGTTAACTAGTGCTGTCAGTTTATCCACCATATCACTTGCCACACATGCTGTTGTCCTGATGATTAGCGCAGAAACAGTAACACTACGAGTCACACAACTTTTTCACATCTCAAGTCTTCTCCTCAGCAATTTCTTATCCCTTTCTGTAAATGTAGCCGATCAATTAAGACATGTTTGGGGTTTGAGGTTTGCTTTTTTAGTTTTGCATTGGAACTACAAGGCTAACAGAATCTTTTATGCTACCAATTAGCACTGTGCACTGACAGGGTTTCATGGGATAATGCAGTTTATTCAGCTTACTGGTGAAGTATAAGCCTTTATAACTTCTTTAATTAAATGAGACTCATAGCTCTGGTGCAAAACATGACTCTAAACATGCCTTGGTGACTGACTAAATTTGGGGAAAGGAGCAAAGTATGATTGTTTTAACACTTTTTTTTTCTTAATCTGAAACTTTTTTCTAAGGAACGCTTTTTTCTAAGGTGCCTGGTGGTTTTGTCTTTAATTTTTTCTGGGACTTTAATAAAAAAATACAATATTTAGATGCAGTATCTGGAATTAGAAATTGTGGTCTGTAAACCTCTGCAAAAGAGGAAGTGGGCAGCAGAAGTAAAGGAAGGCTAAGCTTTAATTAAGAGCATGAAGTGAGGCAGCATTGTAACAAAAGCCAGATTTTTTTTCCATTTGCCACTTTTTTGTATAACTGCTGAAATATTATTTTAATTAACGTGGTATCCTTTTATATTAGTATAACTAAATATATTTTTGCTCTGGAATGAAGCATAGTTGATAAACTACAAGATAAAGAAAAGTAATTTTTGAAGGAAAAGTCCTTGGGGTTACTGGGTAATAAAGTGCTGAACTGTACCTACAGTGATCTGATGGCATTGGGCACTGGGCACAAATTACAGCATTTCTAACCACACTTTGAACTGGTTAAAAGTGAGCAGCATTACTTTTTCTTTAAAATTTGTCTGAAAGTCTTTAATGACTTGAAATTTTCTGTGCATTCCTCTCATACAAACTCTCTCCCTCTCTGTCTCAGGTCGTGTTACTGTGCACATGGGGCGTACTCTCAGAGTAAACTGGCGCTGGTGCTCTTCACCTACTACCTGCAGGACCGGCTGTGGGAACGGGGAGATCTGGTAACGGCTAATGCTGTGGACCCGGGCATGGTGGATACAGCCCTGTATGAAAACCTGTGCAGCCCCGCCCAGCTGGCCAAAAAACCTGTGGCCAAATTGCTCTTCAGGGTGAGAAAACAAACAAAAAATACCTTCATCTTCATCTTTACACAAGGGAACAAAACCTCAAGGGTGTTTATTTTTTCCTCTTTACCCTTTATCTCCAGTGACAGGCTTTCATTTATTACAATTGGCCCACAAAGTAGTTGGGTTGTGTGCATTGTTCATGCAATCAGTGTCACTGAATACATAAGAATCTTCATGCTGCCTTTATTGTTGGATGCATTGCAACAGTTACTGAGTATGCACACACATTCAGAATGGATCACTGCTACACAATGCTACACTGTGCGGTGATGTTACATTAGCAGCAGCTCGAAAATATGTGGTGGCTGACTTTACGTAGCTCAGAGGTAGCATGTTCTAGCTTTCACCTTCCAGTCTTGGTGGTATCATGTGATAGGGGGGAGTCCTAGCTATTGAGTTGAATTGGTAGCTACGAAATTGTGCAGAAAATTGTTTAGAGGGAAAATAATCTGTAAATCATCATCCAAGAAATGGATCATCATAATAAAGTCTTACCATTTAGTTTAACTACTTCTCTCCTCCTCTAACTGTGCTTTACCATGATAGTAACAATTAGCGAGCGACATTAACAGCATATGCTTTCAACATTATGTTGCACTTCTGCCTTACATCAGTGGGAAGAGGTTTCCCTACCTTTCCACTTTTGGGTATTTCCACCTCTTCTCCGCACAGGGCCTCTTAACTAGGCTAGTTTCGCATAGCACATTTATCTTGGAAGCATGGCTGCACCGGTTCGAGCCCCAAGGGTGGAAAGCAGTGTCCTTTAGCTCCCCCTGCATTTGGGTCCTGTTCTGAAACCCCATGTCGGCACAGTCGCAAATATCATACAGTTGCATTTTGTTTTCTTTGTCTTGGTGCATTTGTTTTTACATGGCTGTCACAAGGACCAGCTGGTCCCTTGGAATTCATCTCGAAATCCTCCAGCTCCTGAGCCATGATGTATGTCAGAGTGGACAATAATTGGATTTATTTTATCTCTGCACATCAAAAGTGTGTGTGTGTGTGTGTGTGTGTGTGTGTGTGTGTGTGTGTGTGTGTGTGTGTGTGTGTGTGTGTGTGCGCGCTGTGTGTGCGCGCTATGTGTGCGCGCTATGTGTGCGCGCTGTGTGTGTGTGCTATGTGTGTGTGTGTGTGTGTGTGTGTGTGTGTGTGTGTGCACAATAGTGTGTGTTTGCTTGTAATCACGGATGACTCTTTCAACCTTTCCGATGTATCCTGATTCCTTCAGGATCTCAGATCAGAGAGAAAAAAGAACAAAAGAAACAGAACAAAAGTTGAACAAAAAGCAAAAGGAAAGCAAAGCACAGTTGCAGTTGTTCCCAGAGGTGTAGGTTATGAATAGTTCAAAGTTCAAAAATACACACTATTTTAGGTCCCTAATCGCATATATTCACCATGAAATGCCTCTTCTTTGGAGCTCAGTGGACCAAGAGGAGAAATAGTGGAAGAAGTACCAACTCTGAACTTTCAGCCAATACCAATAAATGTTCTCTATAGGTATAATCTGACTACTCCAAGCTTAATTACACTAATCCAAATTCTACATGTAATAAATCATTATGTTTCAACATTAGGAGATATCTACATGTAAATATTGGGTTTCGGCATCTGCCTCTGTTACATATCAGTCGATCTCTAGTAAACTGAAAGTAAATGTCCATTATATAACAACCTATGTCATTAATGATGTAATTTGGTAATTTCTACTAAATTGGTTAAGTTAAACTGTAATATCTCTAGACTCAGAATTACCATATGTACTATAAAGTATCGTTCCAATGTTTGGACCCAAATCATTGAGTGTTTCCATATTCTTTAAGACATTTTTGACCTTAATTGTTTTATTCTAATGCAAATATAAAAAGTAAAGTTGCACTGAGCATGTGCGTCTTAAACCCTGTTGGAAAAGCTTCCTAGGTGGCTGCTTAAGAGAATGTAGGGCTGACCTGAATAATCTGAATATTCATTTGATATACTTCTATTCTTTTCCATATGTAGTATTTGTTTAAATTGTCTTTAAAGATTCCACAGATTTGGGAGAGATAGAAAGAGATCAACAAAAACAGCAGTACAGTTAATCGTTGAATCTGTACAGAATAAGGATAAAACACTGAATCAGCAGGTCAACCCACTAGTCATAAATTGCATAAAGCTGATGTTGGCATATTATTTTAATTTCCACCTTAAATTGAGCTTTTCGTTCACTTCCACCTTAAATATTCTGAAGCTTTGTTCTGACTTTATAGATATAGGTGGAACTGAAAAATTCCAGCAAGATGAGCAGTAAGGTAGTGAAAGTGACTGTCATTGTGAACACACTCAAGCACTACAACGAAATGTGATCTCTGCATTTAACCCATCACACGTGGAGCAGCAGGCAGCTACCAACAGCGCCCGGGGAGCAATGTAGTGAGACGGTACCTTGCTTAAGGGTACCTCAGTAGTGCCCGGTCCAGGACTCGAACCTGCGACCTTCAGGTGCCAAAGGCAGCATCCTAACCACTAGGCCACAACTGCCCACTGGTATTGGTGGTCTTAAACTTGCTTCATCATTCCTGCCAGTGTAGGTCCGCAACAATCCAGTCAGACTCATGTGATTCCTTTACTGTATATAAACTTACAGCATAATATGATATTTTGCATGTGGTTTGTGGTTAAATATGAAGCATAAGGAGAAGTGGTTCCTGAGAAATAATTATATGGATAGTCTTTTGAAAACACTGTTTGCTATTCGCACCAGCATAAATCTGCATCAAGACAAATGGAGGCTACTTTAAAGAATTTTCACCACTTTTTTCTCATTGCATTATTCAGTATTTTATAGTTTTGGTTTCAATGTCTTCACTATTGTTGCAAGGTGTGTAAAAGAGTAGAAGCAGGTCATTCTAGAGTTGGTAGGTCTAAACTTTTAACTTGCACCATAGAAGCTGTTGTCTTATTGGGTTTAGGTAAGGAGCCACTCAGTGGATGATATTATGAAGATTATTCGTATCTCTTGCCCATCACAAAGGCTGCTCCCTGGGTAACAAGGAGGTGGTTTTTTGTCCACATGAAAGGCCCTTCTAAAGTGGCCAGCAAACTGATGACCTCTCTAGTGCCCTTCATCCCACAAAAGATCACACTTATCTTTTTCGTGTGAATTTCATTTCCGTGAGAGTCGTGCCCTTGTCAGGATGAATGTTGATATGGAATTATTTTGATCTTCATTACCAGGGTGATTTTCACAAGCTTATATGTTGGTGCTGGGTCAAAGCTTTCGTGGCTTGATTAGACATTAATAATCTGATTCTTCTGACCAAGCTGAAACTTCAGGTGTTTGGACATAATTGTATTTGTGCAAAAATCCTGATATTCATGGCTACATTTACAGACCCTGTTAGCAGCTGTTAAAATGTTACCACAACTGCAATATCAGATAAAGTAAATTAAAGTGAGCTATCCTTTATATCATGTGACCATTTCAAGATGAATGGACTGAAAGAATTGATTTGGGATAAAATACTGTTACATCACAGAGCCTTAAGGATGTTGTCGTTCATAACAAGGAGTTTAAGACACCACAACTGGCCTTGCTCTCTCTGAATGGGTAGGATAGCCCTTCCTCTTACCCCACAACTCAGACGTAACAGATAGTGTGAGACTGGCAGGTAGTGTTCTCAGTCCATAGTCTAAATCCATGGTTGGTGTCTCAGAAGAACAAAGAAGAACATATGCTACCCTATGTGTAACTGGGAAAGTTCTAGCTAGCAGGTGGATATGGACATAACAGAAATGAGGAAAAATTTCAAAAATATAAAAGCAGATTATTGTTGCTCAAGGTGACAACCTTTCGGAATTGTGCTGAATGCTCTGTGATTGGTCAAAACCTTTACAGCACACAATACAAGGTTCAGTGGTTTGGTTGAGGGCTCTTTTTCATATTGCATGCTTCTCATAACAATTTAGAAACAATATGTTACGCCACTCTAGAAGTTTTTTGACAATTGATGCATGAGATTCCAGAAATAATTTTTTGGCCCCATCTGTGTTTCTGGGCAGGTTTTCGTGACAGTGTAAGAGAAAGTTGGCAGTGGGGGGAATGCATCATCTTCCCTGCAAATCAAGTGGGATTAAGTAATGATGTTTTTTCACGAGGCCTTTCACGGTTGTCCTCAGAGCTTAAATATACCCACACTTGAAACATGCTCACCCAGCAGAGAAAATGGGTGCATTTGCCTCCTTCGTTTTCTACCGTCCACATGTCATCCAGCTAGAACGACCTTGCAAAAGACAATTAAGTGCTCAAGCGGCGTATCCTGGATACTGTTGCAATGCAGATGCCAACTGATTGCAGTCAGAAATTCAATTTACACAGCCGGGCGGTCGAAGTGAATAAGAATTTCATTGTACTTCATGGTCAGTAAAGAAGTCAAATTTCTGGATCTGTTAACTCTTAGACGTCTGACATAAGTCACACTGAACAGGAAGAACAGAGCTTTAGTAAGTGGGGACAAGCAGGAGCTAAAACTGGCACAGAGGGAGCTCAAATAAAAACAGCAGAGGGAAAATTACAAGACTACAAGAGGAAATTGGAGAGTCAACTCCAACAGAATAACATCAAGGAGATGTGGAACGGAATAAGGACCATAACAGGACACACATGATCTCAATGTTGGAGTGGGGAATGTGGAGAACGCCAACGACCTAAACCTGTACTCCAATAGATATGACACCCCTTTCCTCCTCCTCCTTCACCCTCATCCAGCTCATCTCCCCCTTTCCCCTGCATCCTCTCCTGCATATAACCTGCGTCTCAATGTCCCTCTCACCTGACGGTTTCGAAAGAGAACTGTGCCGGCTTTCCCCGTCTCCTGATGGCATCCCTAGAGTTCCTAGGGGTAGTGCTACTCAGCTAGCAAGTTTTGTATCTGATCTTCAACCTGAGTCTAAAACTGCAGAGGGTCCCGACACTCTGGGAGACATCCTGTCGTGTTCCTGTCCACAAAAAAATTGCCCAGATACTCCCAACCACTACAGGCCTATGGTTCCAGATCACTTGTCATGAAGACACTGGAGAGACTAGTCCTCAACCACCTCAACACTTGCCTTGGCTGGATCCCTTGCAGTTTGCCTACCAACCCCATATCTGTGTGGAAGATGCCATTATCTGCCTAAGGCACATTGTCACCTGGGCTAAAAGACTCTTTGCTCGGAGGTGCAGAACTGAGTGCTACAGGAGATCTTTTCTACCTGTGGTCAACAGGCTGTGTAACTCCTCTCTGTTCTGTTTGAGGGACATTTAGTAACAGCTATAACATCTATAAACTCAGTACATGCACAGCATATTACTCCAACAATGTTCCATATGTTCTTGTTCATTATGGTATTATCCATAATTTATTCTCTCTATCACCTACCTCAGCTACTGTCAGTCACTGCGTCACTTTCTGCTTGTTTACACCACCTGTTTTACTGTAGATATACTGTACATATTTAAATATTCAGACGATAACTGTATATTATATTTTTATCTTTTTAATAACTGCTCTTTATCAGGATGTTTTAAACTATAGTGTAATTTGAACTGTGGTGTTTCTCTTTTTTCACTTTATTTCCACCTCTGTTTCTATCTTTTGCACTGAGCATGTAATTGGCACAAGAATTTCCCTCAGGATTAACAAAGTTCTTATCTAGACATGATGGTTTATAATCATTACCATTTACATTCAATTTCCGTTCAGTAGCGACTAATTCAAGTCTGCACTTCAGTTTCAGAACAGAACATGCGCATAAGGAGAGATGTATTTCCTTTCCACAAAAGCCATCACTTTCTGCACACACATCCATAACTTTCCAACTAATAGAATATCTCCTCCTCTGCTTGAGGAATGTGGTTGTGAGTTCTTCACATTTGTTCATCTGGTAAAAGCCCAATCCTCTATATTGTGGCCATGGCTGAACTTTACATCGTGTGACCATTTCATGACTACTGGACCAAAAGAATTGGTTCACAGTGACGTGGGATAAAATACACATGAGCACTTGCTCTCTCTGAGTAGGTAGGATGGCCATTTCCCTTCTCCTGTCACTCACAACTGTAACTTTCCATCAAATAAAATATCCCTTAGTTTTGAGGTTGTGAGTTGGCAGCTAGTACATAAGAATCTGGTAAAAAAAACAATTCCTCTGTAATTTGGCCAAGTCTGCCAGAGAACAGGGCAGTGAGAATGCCTTCAATTTTAAGTAAGGCACAGGTATGGTAGACCTTTGGGCTTCAGTTAGTACAGTACATGCTGACTGTCAAAAGTGTGTAGACATTTTGCTTTTTGAGTATTTCCTTTCCTTGGTATGAAGAGATTTTTGCATAAATGATTTACCACAGCATCATTTAACACACTGCCCGTTGGGCCCAAACATGAAATGCCTGAAAGGTTGGAGTGTTGATGGGGGCGGACATCACAACAGGAGGATAAAATATGTGATCTTAGGCGTTATGCATAATGTAGCACTGTCACTTTTTTTTTAAAAGTATGATATTGTTTAATCCTGGTCTTAAATATTTAATTAGAGTAAAATGTTGAAAAATGCTAATATGTACTAATGCCTTTTATGATCAGGATCCACTGGCTTTTGTAAGAGAAGTTCACTCAGTTATTGAATAATAAGCCTTAGGATGAAATAAGTCTGGGATTTTATGGAGTTGAAAGTACGTTGAAAATCTAGGTGTCCCCAAATTTTTGGTGAGCAGCTAACGGTGACTGACAGATTTCACAATTGTCTGATCATAATTATTTGAGCTTACTGTTGTCATTGTCTACAAACCAAATGTGAGTTCAATGTATTTTCATGTATTTTCAAATACATGTCAATATGAACGGAAACATTGTACTTGTATGTACTTTAATAGTTGCATACAACATGAAGCAGAGTTAAATTGTTATCAGTTGTTTTTCTTGGCATTTAATCATCAGCTGAATGTGCATGATTGTTACAGGCCCAGTGTAGGCAAAATTGATGTTAGAGCTGAAAAGGTACCATATTGCATTAAGTGAAATATGAAAGCCTGGTGAACTCCCCATATCATGGTGAGTGTTTTTAGCATCAGGCTCTAGTTCTTTCTAAGCCTGAAGCCTCTGTGCAGTCCCAGTGCTGACAGCCACCTCTGAGGAGGCTTTTCTCTCTCTTTTGTGTGGAATATCGATTCCACCCGGCCAAGCGCAAGTGTGTGTAAAGGCTCGCCAGCTTTAATCCAAATTCCCTTAGATGGGGAAGTGGACGGGAGGAGAGGGAAAACATTGCTTAGCCTCAGTCGGCCAGCCTCAGGCCTGGCCTTTTGAAGCCCATGCCCACTGCCGGCGTTCCACAAGAGTGGGCTGCTTCCGTAATTGATCCGTCCAGGGTCAAGAAATGGCTGACCACCTGCATAACAATCTAGCCCAGTCTGGAGTGAATTGTAGTGAGCCTGCCCTGTGCAAACAATTTAGAAAGGCCCATGAATATCAGATTTAAAGAGGAACTACGTAAAGTAATTTTAAAAGCTTTATTTAGCAGAGAGAGAGAGAGATGTCTCATCTGGAGATAGAGTCCCCCAAAAGATGTAGGATGTCCCACAGACACAGACAGCAGAGGAAGCAACAGTTTCACAAGGCCTCAGAGCATTGAAGTCTGAATCTGCTCTGACCAAAATCAAAGTACATTTTATAGCACATTTCGGTGGAACCAGTTTCAACCAGTTGTGACAGTAGCAAAAAGTCTGGATTCAGATGGAAGTGTCCTTGATAGGAGATTAATGTAGAAATAAAGCAAAGTTGAGCTAATCGGGTACGTGCATGTGTTAGAATCACTATGTGTGTGTGTGTGTCCAACTCACTATGTGTGTGTGCTAATCATTCCAGCCTACTCGTGCGTCAGAGGCGAATAGTAAATAGTAATAAAGTGCAGAATAGTCTGGCCTTAATTGATGATTAGGCGTGGAGAGACGTGCATTTTGAAATCATCTCAGTTTGTGATTGGTCAAAGAGACCTTAAGTTTTAAAGTCCTAAAGTTTTAAGCAACCTTGGGCCTGGAGTGTCCACATTCAACAGTGGTTTCTATACTGATTGAGATTTCTCCAGAATCTCTGAATCTTTTTGCAATATAATGTACTGTAGATGTTACATGTTTACCTGCTTATTGTGAAATGATTCAAAATGGTGTAGCCTTAATGTTCTATCAACTTATCACTACAATTTTGCCCTCAGACTTCTCTGAGTGAGTTGCAGGTGTCAAATTTAAAATGTATTTATATTTACAAAAAAAGTTCAGCAACCAGAAAACATTGTCATTTCTTTGTCCGTTTGTATTTTAAATTGGAGAGAATTTACTCATTTTGCTTAGTTTTAATTCTTATTTTTCTGCATTTTATAAAATGTTTATAAAACTATTCTGGAAAAGCAGTTTTTACATCACCATTCAAATCTTTATTTTCTACACAAAATGTAGACTGAAATATGCAGTCAGCTGGCAAACCTTTTGTAGCAGGCTAAATCTACAAAGCTCATCTCCTTGTAAGTCCACTTATATGATTTGATTTGAAAAAGAAGTAAATAATCTTGTGCTTTTTATTTCATCCTTTACTGCATCTTGTTTGACAAAAAGAACAATTGTTTCTTGAAAAAGGGAAATCTAGTATGAAAAATGCAAGGAGATGGCCCAGAAACATGGCTACACACATTCTAACTTGCTTTCTAGTTGTGACAGTGATATCTAACTAAATAAATCCAAATTTCATTAAGAAGCAGTAACATTAGCTTGCTAGCCTTCTCACATAAGGGATAGCTGGCGTAGCTATTGGACTGTATGTTGAATGGATGGTGTCAGATTGAATCACTAAGTAAGACAATGCTGTGGGATTTTACAGATGCTAGGAACAGGAATATGATTTCCTACCTGCTCCAACTTGACAATTTATGTTTCTTTCACATGTCTCTTCCTGAACAAGGAGAGGTAATTTTAAAAACAAAAGTTTTGGGACACCCTTGCAATACTGCTTGTACATCTATTAAGAGAAAACAAGGAAAGAACTGTATTGTAGTGGACTTTTACAGTGGTTCCCAAACCTGATCCTGGAGCTCTTCTGCTCTACACATTTTTTTGCATTTTCTGTATTCCTAACAAACCTGATCCAACTTATCAGCTCATTAAAAAGCTGGCCCAAAGTTGGTGCGTTAACATTAAAATTTGCAGAACATGGGGGCTGCAGGAGCAGGTTGAAAACCTATGCTATAAGGTATCGGGAAATGTGCTAAACTGAAAGAAATATTGTGGATACATTGGATGTAGCTGCTATTGAAGTGCCTCAAATTCATTAATTGAAAAATGCATGTGAGTTAAATTGCGCTGGCATTGAAGTTGAAATACAGCACATCCAGTACAAAATAAATAAAGGCCTCATTTTTGCTGTCTAAAGCATCTCCCAGCTCATTTTTGCTGTCGGAGTAGAAATGAGGAACTTGTTTGTGACTATAATGTTTATTCTAATTGGATTTGTGAATAGAGCTTTCTTTTTGCTACACCATCAGTTCTTGAAAACTCATTTTGTTCCGTGTGATTTTATGCCTTAAATTTAAATGAAAAGTCTGCATTGAACATTTTAGAAAACAAGTTTTAAAAAGCCTGTCGACTGTACTCTGCGATTGATATTGCTTTATACGAGCATGGAAAGCAGTGTGTGCTTGTTCAGACTGCTTTCCTCAAAGTGCTCCTTTGTCCAGTGGAACAATTCAGCTGTGTTGGTCTGATGTTACTGCATTAAATATGTCTGTGTTTAACCCTTTAATGTTCTGGTCAATTATTTGATTGAACACATTTTAATTCCCTATTTTGTGTTGAAACATTCACTGAATGTTATTGTTCCATCACTGCCATTTGGTTTAAGTCATTTATGGTTAAAAAAACAGTTAATTGACAGTTAGACAAAGACAGTAAATAGATCATTTGACTGTTTTATAGAGGCCTATTTATTTTTTTAAAAAAAAGGAAATGTATTGCTATTTTCCTTGGTGTGGAATTTAAGGGTTAATGTTTATGTGACCATGCAGTTGATTTGGTCATATATGCATCTAGATAACTGCAAATTTTCAGTATTTCACTGTGTAACAGTGGCTTTTTCAATACTTAAGTTCAGCACATCAGTTGTTTAGAAAGGTTGGCTACAGTGTTCAGCTACTTCGTGAGATTGCATCAAACCCTACCAAATTGGAGTGTTGTTTTTTTGGCCTGTTGTCAGTCTTTCGAACCTGCAGTGGTCATGTCTGTTTAACAAGAAGTGTAAATTTCTAGTGTGAATGCAATCAGGGATTTTCATCACGATTGCAAGGGTAATTACAGAATCTTATGAAGGAACCCTGTTCTGTGATTGATATGGCTCCATGTCTGATCTTATCTCATGTTCAATTTCTCCACTCCACAGACGCCAGCTGAAGGAGCCTCCACGGCCATTTATGCCGCAGCTGCCTCCGAGCTGGAGGGGGCTGGGGGGCTGTATTTGTACAACGGCCGCAAGACAGAGTCCTCAGTGACCTCCTACGATGAGCAGCTGCAGGCCCGGCTGTGGATGCAGAGCTGCGCTCTGGTGGGGCTTCAAAAGGCCTGAGGAACCGGATAATGCCTGAGAGCATGTGGAGCTCCGATAGCGAAACCTGATTTCCCAACACCCCTGTTTTTGTTTGCTGAACTTCATCTCATGCCTGATGCAGCATTAATTTGTGTGGCGGTGGGGAGGAGTATCCAGTGCTTCTCTTTCCAGCATAGAACGCACAACAGTTGGAATGGAGCAACTCGATTGCCTATATAAACGATGCCTATATGAACAGTAGCAAAGTAGGGGTGTCTAACATTAAGATGGTCGTCAAATGAATCAACATGGTGATTCTGACTGTACGGTCTGCATTATGTGAACTTCGTTTACCGTATTATTGTAGTATTAACCATAGAAGCAGAAACTAACGCAATAAAAAGTTCTACTGATTTGCCAAGCTGGGGCTGAGGTGTGCTCCAATTTTGGATTCCATCCACACAAAGACAATCAAAGTACGTCCTGATCGTAGTCATGTACTGCCTCAAACTGTTCGAGATTGACTGCTTTTCACTCTTTTCATTCTTTACATATTCCCAACTTTGGGGAATTTTTTTTTTTGCACTCTCCAGTGGACTAACTTGCCCATACGTAGTTCCCTTCTGTTTTCTGACTGCTAAATCGAACTTTCTCTAGCGCTTTCTGATGGAGACCCACCAACTGCAACTGAGAACATCGCAGATGCAATGCAGGAGGCCGCTAATGAAGAGGAAAACAGTTGCTCATTTAATCTTTTCATAGTGCCATTGAAAACCTGTGTATAGATTCCTCAACAAAAAATGTATTTCCCCATTCAGGTTGCAATCTTGTTTCCCAAGGGGATATAGTTTTATTGCGTCCATCTTTTGGTGACTGTGATGTATTTAAAAAATGGGATTTTAGTGTCTTAGTAACTACACCTGCTTCTTAAGTTAAGACGTCTGATAATACAGTTTCAGGGTCCAAGCCTCCACATGTTTGAAATGCCATATTTACATTTTCTTACTAGTTTTGAGATATTTAGGCAAATGTGAAGATATTTCGAGAAATCTTACTTACACATCAAAACTGACCTGCAACTTCAAAACAGCTTGTTCAGATAAGTATGAGCCAGACGCTGAGTAACATTCAAAACCTTATTTTTCAGCGGTTAAACTTAGGTCACGTGAAGAGTGTGAGTGGAAATGAAAATTTCTGTTCCACCTTAAATGGGGCAGCAGTAATGGTCTGGTTCGTCACTGCTGCACAGTTTAAGGTGGAACTGCAGAATTCAATTGTAAAGCTAATTTCAGCCTTAAACATGGGCATTAGGTGGAGATTTTGAATAGAGAAGGTGCTTTAACAGCCATCTGTGTAAAAGCAGAGGATGTGCTGTGTGGAAAAGTGATTAAAAAGCTATGCTACATTTCGGAGCATACACTGCATTGCTTTTGGGATCTGGAGGAGCACTTAGACCCAGGAAATGTCTATCACATGTGGCGTCAGGCTTAACAAAAGGGTGACATTCTGTTTCTTTCATTTGTTGTCTTAACCACAAGTCTGTGTGAGAGATGGAGCATCTGAAGTATCTCCTAAGCATCTTTATTGCTTCAGTGCTAAAACGCACATAGGAATCGCTCAGATTCTTTCTGAGTCATACTCTGAATGAGCATATCTGCCCAAGGTCTTGTCGCGAGTTGCCAGTGGTTGACTGATGACGTCGAGGATGAATGAGTGTTGAATCTTGCCTAAAGACGAAGACCAATGAAAAGAAATGAGAAATTATTATGAAAAAGAGAGACTTCTAGTTTTCTAGCAGAATCCGCTGCTGCTCCACAAATGCCGATTTTGAAGTGTCTTGTGTCAAAATCCTGGAACGTGGTGTTGGCATCGTGTCTGACTGCTTTCCTCAAAAGTGCTCCTTTGACCTACAGAACCATTCAGTTGTGTTGATGTCAGATGTTACTGTGTTAATATGTGTATGTGTGTTTAATTGTAAGTGACCATGCAACTGACTTGACCAAATATGTGTACAAATCTTCTACCTTCCGATGTTTTACCCCGCAGACATAAATATGCCCGACATCTACCTTCTCTTTCTGGTTTTCAGCAGTAAAGCGCCAGACTCTCTCTTACTGGAGCCTGCGCTCCCATCCATGTGCATTAATCAGCCGGAGTCATCGCATCTTCATCATGATTGCGAGGGTAATTACAGCCGTAATTGCACTTCTAGTGTAATCACTTCCTTGCTCGACTACCAGTCGGATTAATTACACAGTGATAAGATAGTGAGAAATGAATCTGGAACAATATTTGGGATCGCTGCAATGAATTGATCAGAACAGCTCAGCACAAAATATAGAGAGTTAACTATACACACAGACACACACACACACACGTTTGTGAAATGGCAAACCACCGCTCACTGTGACCAGGACAAGATGTTTTTCGTTTTTCTCTTCTTTCTTTCTTTCTCTCTCTCTCTCTCTCTCTCTCGGTTTCTTTCCTTCTCTCTCTCTCTCGCTCTCTCGGTTTCTTTCCTTCTCTCTCTCTCTCTCTCTCTCTCTCTCTCTGTCCTTCAGCCTCCTTCTATTTGTCTTTTGTTCTTCTACAGTTTTTTCACTTATTTTCTTTCTGTTTGTTGTTCTAACCTCTTTTTCTTGTTTTTTTCTTTTTCCTTCCTCTGTCTTTGTCCTTCCATTCGTCTCTTTCTCTCCTCACACACCTTCTATCTCCTCTTTCACTCTTTCTGTTTGCGTTCTATCCTTTTTTTCCCCATTTTTCTCTTTTTCCTTTCTCTGTCTGTCCTTCCATTTTTGTCTCTCTTTTTCTCTCCTTTATTTCAGCCTCTCTATATTTCTTTCATTCTCTTCCCGTTTAACACTTTCAGTTCTCTTTCTCTTGAACTTTCTTTTTGTCGTTCTATCCCTCGTTCTTTCACACACACTCATTCTCTCTTGCTCTCTTTTTCACACACCCCTTCTTCTCTCTCGGTGAGTCTCTGTTCTGCTGAGTGTTGTAAAAGTGTCTGTAATTCATCCCTTCTTAAACAGAAAATGCTTATCTTTGGACAAAGTGATGGAAATTATATATAAAAAAAGCAAAACCAATGAAAACTGTTCCTTCGTCTGTCGTGCCTTTATTTAAGGGGGGGGGGTGCTGTGTGAGAGTAGTGGTGGAAATGAACAACATGAAAATCAGATGAATATTTTATGGCTTCTAATAATGCGACACGCTGCCTGCAACTCATTTCTAGGGATGAGCTGAGAAATGAAAAATGAGCTCCGTTAACAAGTAGAAAAACAGAAAAAACAGGATATTGCTGCCATTTGGTCATCTCGATTTTTTTCCCCAGAACAGTGTGTTTCCACACATGCTTGTCCATCTTCACAGCACTGTACAGTGTGAGTGCTAGAAGCATAAGTGACACTTTTGAGTTTGTACTCACATTCTGTTACAGACTCACACAGTTGGTTAATTCAGTCTTTTCGTTTTTTGATCAAAAGGATGGATCTGCTCTGAGCATATGGCCACTGTATTCTTGAGGGAAATGCTATATAGAGGCCACAAGCTGTGTGTGTGTGTGTGTGTGTGTGTGTGTGTGTGTATGTGTGTGTGTGTGTGTGTGTGTGTGTGTGTGTGTTCAGGTCTTAATGGGGGCCAAATGTCCTCTGCATAATGAAACACATGTTGACTTTATGGAAACGTTCGACTAGGCCATGAAGAAAGGTATTTTAACAAAAGAATTAACAATAGTGTAGATAAGGACATGTGTGTGTTAGCTCACTTATTCTCCAAAATGATATAAAACATTGCTCTTTTCTTAAGCCTTTATTTTACAGGGCACAAGAGCTTCAAACCTTGTAAAACAGAGCATAGTGAAAATGCCCCACTTATGTGTGTAATTAACCCTTTTTAATCTTGGTTGGGCCCATAGTGCCCAGGATGAACGATGGAAAGATTTGAGAGAAAAATGAGCTTTTTGCCCCTGTGATTAAGGGTAGCAATGGCTTTGGTGCAGCGTTTAAACTTTTGAGCTGTCTTAGGTGGCAAACTGCTATGTCCATGTCCTCTCCCCTGCCAACTGCCTGCGTATAGATAAACCTGGTCAAATACTACTCCACACATAAAGGAATGCATGGTCAAACCTACCCATACAAATATATATTATATATATAAAATGAAATAATTCCTGCTGTTATGAACTTTCAGAATCTATATTGCAGTAGATTTTTAAAAACATATCTAAATATTTAAATTACATTAAAGGGCGGCACAGTGGTTTAGTGGTTAGCACGGTCACCTCACAGCAAAAAGGTCCTGGATTCAATCCCTGGATCGGCCATAGCTGCCTTTCTAGGTGGAGTTTGCAAGCTGTCCCCGTGTTCGTGTGAGTTTCCTCCCACTGTCCAAAGGCTTGTGGTTTAGGTTGATTGGATTGCTCGTATATGTAATTGGTTGTCTGCCTCTGTGTTGCTCTGCAATGGGTTGGCCTCCTGTCTTGGGTGTACCCTGCCTTGGGCCCGTACTCATTTGCAATTGGCTCCAGCTTCCCTGAGACCCAAAATTGAAGAAGCAGTATGGAGAATGAATTAATGAAATTACAATTCATATACAAAATTTTAAAACATTATTTGAACATATTTGGCAATATACATACGTTACAACCATATGTGTAATATATTTTAAAATATGTTAATGTATTAGTGTACTCACACTATTATATATATACATAATTTTTTTTTATGTATTGCTTATTTCAACAACATAAACACCAATATACTGCAATATATTTCATTTCTCTATGAATGGCCACACTGGGGAGGGGGGGTTAGTTTCATGAGGGTTGGGAGGAGGTGATTTATTTGTTGGCAGGGAAGAGGGAAAAATATGGGAGATTCACTGGAAAGTGTTAAAAATTAGAGGACAGCAGGAGAGAATGCTTAAGTACAGGAGAAACTGGGTTTGGGTTGGCCTGTCTGGTATAAAAAAGGGTGAACAACACCACAAATTTGGGAAAATCTGGTAGAAAAAATGGACAGAACTGAACCTGAGATACAGTTTTAAAAACATAATGCAAAACCACCAATTTGGGGCGTAACTAATGCAACAGTAAAGCCCACTCCACATCCAATGTTTGGGGCTTCTACTCTTGATTTTATTCATTTTAGGGCCAAACTGTTGTATTAAAGCAGCAGGCCTCTCTGGGCCACCAGAGCTGTGATGTCCCTGTGTTTCGTTGCTTCAGTAACTCTCAAGCCTCTATGACATCACGGTTGCACGGCTGCAGGAAGGAGAAACCTGTGAACATTTGAACGCTCACTAGTGCATCATACAAACAGAGAGGAGCAGCTTTCACAGTCAGGCGCCATCAAAAGCCATGATGGAGCACAGAGATGAAGGTTTCAGCGATGGCAAGGAAGACCTGAGCTGTTTGTGGAGGAACATGCAGTCAAGAAGGAAGCAGAGCTTCTTACCCAGAATTGTGAGAAAAATTTTGTTTCAAATATGATGCTTTTTAGAAAATGCTTTTTAGGTGTTGAGACTTATTAGGCAAGGCAATGATATTCCTACAGCACATAATCACACACAGGGGTCTTTTAGTGAGCTTTACTAAGATAAAATATACCAAAAAACTTAAAGTGAGCAATAAAATCAGCACAGAAGAATTAATGTGAGAACCATCTTCCTGTCGCCTCCTAGTGGTTTCAGACATGTGCGTCTAAGAAAACAACAGTTCTGAATGACGCGATCAGTAAACAATCTACAGGACAAAACTGAAAAACTCCACCCCAGCCCGATTCTCTACCCTCCAGAGCACAGGCGTGCAGAATTTGAAGATTTTAGCTGCTTTTGCTCTGTTATAATCTGTAAAAGCTTGAATGTAAACAAAAGGAGGTGGCCCTCATGCAAAAAGGCCTCAGAAATTGCACCAAACGCCACAGATTGCACCAAACGCAGCACCAAACGGTCATTTCCAGCATATAACAGCATTATAGGCTCCTAATAGCTTGCTCATCACAACACAAAGCACAACACTTTTACTAGCTTAGGAAACTCACCTCTAAATGCCAGTGGGGGGGGACACTTAAATCATGATTGGATAAATAAGATTGAACTTTGGGGCAGATTTTAATTCTAGTTATTAATAGAATAAACAATGGTCAGATGTACACATTTCTTAATCAAAATAATTGTGAAAATTCTAGAATGTATATAGGTGATCCCCTCTGTTGGGTAAATAGGGTTTCTGATTAGAATGCTTCTGTAAAAAAAATCTAATATTCCATTCTACATAAAAGGTCATTTACACCCCCCTCCAACACATGACTGAATTCCTCCTACAATATTTATTCAGTCACTCTGAAACTGTACATAGACAGGTGTGGAATAAACAATGTTCTACAGTGGAAAAAAAAACAAGGAGATTAAATAAAATGCGCATTTGTTTATCTCAAACTAAAAAATTAAAAAATTATACTCAGAATAATACATGAGGCTCCAGTTTTCCCAAATTAAACCTCATTGTCTTAATGGTACATTCGTATTCATCAGTTTCCAACGTGAATGATGTTTCTATCACCTTTGATCTGAAGTTATTAAGCCTTAAATACAACTATATCAACCAGGCAGAAATTGACCAAATTCAGCCCAAGTTGAAAAATCAGTTAAACCGATGAAAGTGCAGGATTTCTGTGCAAAAATGATATGGATAAGTTATATAAAACTGACAAATATTCTTAAAATGCATATTATGCTGATGTACTGTGTCTTTTCCAAGAACACACATGAGGAGAGCATCTGTGCAGTCAAAAGTACTTTCAAGTTCAACCTGGTGCCTCCTGATATTACCACAGTGCGCAAACATTTCGGAGGTAGAGGAATCCTGAAGCAGGATATGTCCATGCCCCGCCCACCTGTGAGGCGTTTGCAGGGTGTGGACAGGGCTCACCCTCTGAAGCCAATCAATGGTTAGCAGCAGCATGTCAGCAATAGCAGCAGCACTGTTTACTTCTTCTGCTCTAATTTCATGCACCGTGCCCCACCAGCTCCCACCATCAGCAGAAAGAGGGAGTATCCGTGTGTCGAGGCCCTCAAGCCCAGAGAGGAGCAGGCCTGCTTCTCGTTTAACCTTCAGGGTGCAGTCAAAGCTCAGGAGGACCAGAAAGTGATGGAGGCGATGGAAGCAAGGCAAAGGAGCTGTGCAACTTTAGACTATGAAGGTTCTTGCAGCTCCATTGACAGCCTCTGCTCTGTCAACCTCCACACCCCTCAGGAGCTCAGTGTGCCGTCAGCTCTGAGGACACCTGCACCAGAGCCTCCAGCAGAGCCCGTGAAGGCCAGAAGTGACGTGCCCAGGATGAGAGGCAAGCACATCCTGATGCAGTCACGCCTCAAAGCTACCACAGGTGCAGGTCAGTGTCAAAACAACATTGTAGCACAGGCTGTAAGTAGCAGGACCTGCTCACACTTTTAGCTGGTTTCACTCTTGACTCCAGGATGTTGGAGCAGAATTCATTAATTTTTAGTTCAAGTGGTTTTTGAGATGTTGGCTAGTGAAGCACTTGATTTTGACATTGATGTTATTCAGGTGGCTATACTCCACAAATGAGTCATTAAAGAGGGTAGATTATGCAACTTGCCTTAAAAACATTTGCAATTTTTGGCTAAACAATGCCCAAAAATGCATTATGCCTACCCTACTTCAGGGAGGTGCTAGTACAAAGTACTTAAAGATACAAAGTTCTTACGCCAATCAGCCATAACATTGTCTGTCTCATTATTTAATTACAATGATGCCTGTCAGGTGGGTGGGATATATTACATAGCAAGTGAACAGTCAGTCCTTGAAGTTGATGTGCTGGAAGCAGGAGTGTAAGGATCTGAGCCAGTTTGACAAGGGCCTTATTGTGATGTTCTAGACGACTGAGTCAGAGCATCTCTATAATGGCAGGTCTTGTGAAGTGTTCCAGGGGTGCAGTAGTTAGGACCTACCAAAATCGATTCAAGAAAAGATAACTGGTGAATTAGCTACAGGGTCATGGGCACCCAAGGCTCAGTGATGCAAAGGCTACACAGAAGAGCTACTTATGTTAAAAAGTGAATACTGACATACTGACTTTGATAAAAAGGATTTAGATCACTCATAGTCAGAGCAGCATGAGGGACCTACTCAACATTAGGCAGATGGTTTTAATGTTATGGCTTATTTGTGTATATCAGCTATATAATGGCTGTTTCTCACCATCTGTTTTGCTCAAACATTGCCACCACAAACTAACCACTGCAGAGCTCATTTGGGAGCCTCTGAGACCCTTTAGAGAAGGTGGTTTCAGTGCAGCCTCAAATAAAGTCTGGAGTGGTTTATTTGTGGAGGCAACATGATCCCACCTGACTACCAAGTGTGCTCCTCCAGTGTACGGGAAAGAAATGGTGAGTTTTGGTCCACACCCGATTGCGATTACTGTGTTCACATCTGCCCAACTTGATCAAGGGGTCAAATGCACTATGGTCAGCCTGAACCAGACTACCAGGTGCAGCTGTGAAAATAGCCTTAGCTAACTTTTCTTTGGGGATTCACAACAAATTATAGCACAAAAACAACTTTTAGAAAAACAAATGTTTGCTTTGACATTTAGGAGATCATCCACTTCAACAGCTGTCTAGCAGGCAGAACATGGAGCCTCCTGAAGGACTGCCCCTGCAGCGAGAGCAGCCCCTGGTTGATCCAGTATGGTGTCTCCTGCGAGTCTTTGACCTGCTAAGAGCTAAAGACTGGTGAGGAGGTTGACTGAGCTACAGGAATCAGACTGTATTGTTCATGTGATAGAAAAGATGAGATGCATTGATAATGGAATGTAGCACCAGTTGAGTGAGTTTAGAGGTGCCATGCTGGAGATGTTTATTGTTAAGGATAGCGATAGAGATATGGATGGAGATATGGAGTGATACAGTATTTCTATAGCATTAGAGCGTATGCTAAGAAGCATCAACCTGAAATGCTCTGAGTTAAATTTCTGAAATGTACCTCCAACAGGGAAAAGGCAATAGAAGCTCTGGCTTGTGTTCGGTCTCTGGCTGAGCACCACAGAAAGGTTTTACTGCCCAGGCTCCATGACATCACCCTGCTGGTCATACAAGAGGTAAAATGTCGCCAATCATCCGTTAGGCCTATTAGATCACTACTGTTTGTGAGTGCTTAAATTTTATTTTCACCTCTATTCAAATAGGAGGCAGTTTATTGTATTATTTTCGAATAGGTATGGGTCAGGATTTTATTCATATTAAATATTTATAATATATATTTTTAATATTTTAAAATATATATTTTCTAATTATATTATAAAATAGTATATATTAAAGAAAATATATATTAAAATATTAAAACATATATTCATCAATTTATATAAAAATATTTATATTTATAATATATCATTAAAAATATAAATAATTATACTAATTATTATGGAACTATTATTGATAATAGTGAAAAATGTAATAATTTACATTAAAATTGTAACTTATTTTATTATTGTTATTTAAATTATTTTTTAAAGAAATCTAAAGTTTATGCAACTGTTGTCTTTAACTATATATTTCCTTTGTGGTTACTGGAATCTGGCTGTAACATCTTCCTACCACCAGAAGGTGGCAGTAATGCACTTAAAAGCTGTTTGTTAACTGCCATTAAACAACAAAAGTAAAGGACGAAGGAGTTAATGCCGCAGTTACACTGCCAAAACCCTAGTAGGACACTGCGCTTGGTGCCAGTTTGTAGTTGCTGTTGACTGTTGGCTTTATTGTTTAAACAGTCATCGTCTCTGAGTAACGTCTATAGTCGTACTGTAGATACACTCATCCAAGATACTGTTAACTGTTCAAAAGTTGTCAAATCTACCTGGTAGCATCACACACCATTTTCTCCTCCATTGGATGGTGTTGGAGAAGGCGGAGAAGTGCTAACATCTCTTTTTTGTGTCTCTGGGTGTTGTGTAGGTGATGAACCTGAGGTCAGCCGTGGCTCGTGCTGCTATAGTGACTCTTGGCCACATGTATGCCTGCTTAAAAAAGGTGATGGACAGGGAGCTGGAAGCCACTGCCCGTGTGCTGCTGTGCAAGGCTGGAAGGGCCAACACCTTCATCTGCAAAAATGTGGAGCTTGCACTGTGGCACATGGTGCAGAACTGCAGCCCCCGACGTGTCCTGGGTGCTCTTGTGGCCACAGGACTCAGGTGAGGCTTCAAACACTGTTATAGTAAGAGATTTCTTATAAATATCTGGCTTAACTGTAAACCTTACAGATTTCTAAAGAACCAGTGGGTCAGGGACACTCATGTGTGGTCAGGAATCGACTTTTCTTTAATGATAGTTCCTCAGGTTTTCTGATTCCTGACCATGTGTCAGCATCCATGGCTCATGGAAAGTTGTAAGGATCACAGTTGAGATCAACTGCCTTTAATCTAAGCAGAGTTATTTTTGCTCTCACTTTCACATCCCCCCGGCCTACTAAGGGCAGCCATATTGCAGCATGTGCCCATCATTCAACAATATGTATTTTGTCATAATCTCCCATCCCTGAATCCTGAATTTCTAAGCTTTTTGAAGATGATGTATAATGAAAAACATCTGTAATACATTTGTCTGGTGTGTTTTTGCAGTCACCGTAATGCTGCAGTCAGACGTTGCACAGCAATGAACCTGCAGAGGCTGGTCGAGCTGACAGGAGCCCCCGGCATCCTCACTGACCATAAAGACATGACCAGATGCTTTGTGGTGGCTGTCTGCAAATTTGCGCTCGACTCCGCCCAGGAAGTCAGGTATCCTGTTCCATCTTATGGGGAAAATGTCTTTCCACACAGTTACAGTTGCATATAGAGTTTGGTGACATCATCACACACTGAGACTCCTCCCATCCACAGTAAACTTAAGTGAAATGCGTTGAACTTCCTTGTAGCACTCACTTGAGTGTTGCCCTGTGCAGCTCTAATGCTTGATTGTTTCCTCTTCCTGTCTTGGAAGTCACTTTGGATAAAAAGCGGCATCCAAATGAATAAATGTAAATGTAAAATGTAAACTAAGTGGGACTGTAGCCTCACATGACTGATACGTGATAAGAAAAAAAGCACTTTTTGATCACTAGCTTGACATGCTACTTGACAACTCTACTGAAAGTCAGGAACAGCCAGAAAAATCAAGGAGACTGTCTATATCAGCCCCAAAGCTCTGGAATACTCTGCCTTTGTGTTTGGGCCAGCCTGGGGTGTTGGTGATGCTCCTCCATGGTGAGGACAATCAGTGCTTATGTGTGCCACCTGTGCCAAAGCTCTTATAAGCATGGTTGTCCCATAGGGCAGGGCAGAGTTCTTGTCTCTGGTGGCAGGTGTGGCTGGCATGGTGCTAATGGTAATTTGGTAAATGCTCTAGGGTTGAGTCTCTCCCCCTCTCTCATGTTCTCAGCAGTCAGACCTCAAGCTGTGTTCATGTGACCGTCTGCTGAGACTCCTTTAGTCCTTAGAAAGGGAGGGTTTAGTCGCAGGAGGCTTGCATTCAGCTTCTCACGTGTTCCCGGGTATGGTTGGTTGTGGCAGGGGTGGCCTGTACATGTTCCTTGCAGGCTCCCGTGTGCTTTGGGTGGTGGTGCAGGAGGCATGTACTTTGTTGCGATGGTTCGCTTTCTGGTCTCGTGTGCTCCCATGGTCTCCATTCACAGCACTGAGGCCTGCACTCGTGTCCTATCATTTCTTTCCCTTGGCGAGTGCATCGACTGTATCACGGCAGACTCGGATTCAGCTTCTCACAGGCTCACTGGCTTCTCACAGCCTAATCTTACTGTGTGCAGTTCTCTGCTCAGTAAAGGTCAATAACCATATTCACTTTCTGTAGTCTCTACACACCAAACCATTACAGCACAACATGAGCTAATTATTTCTATTCATTCCTCTTCATTTTTCACAGATTCCATGCTCTGAACGTGCTGAAGCTGCTGGCCACACATAAGGACTTTGTGAAAATAGTGGAGAAATTTGCAGTCCAGCAAGACAGAGCATCAATGAAGAACATTGTGACCAAATTAAGGTGGAGAAAGTGACCCAATATGATGTCCCTGATTTGTAGTATTTGTGTAACCATTACTAACATTTTACATTCTCTTTTCTCCATTAGGGCCTGAAAATCAGATGCAGAAATTTACCAGTAAACAACCAGCCCAAACACCTTGACTTCTCAAAAACTAGTTTTTGACTTTGTTTCCTTTTTCTTATTTTATTGCTGGCATTGCAGTTGCACACAACTGTCACACTCATTTTTATTGATTGAACTGAATTGATTTAATTGAATTTTTGACTATACATTTTTACCATTTATGTTCATTTATAATAATACAGAGAAATGTGTAATAAATAACATAAATCTAACAGTAAACAATATATACACACTACTGAATATGTACATTTTTTTTTTAGAAAATATAAAACATGGAAATATGTAATATATATAAATACAGAAATAAGTAAATACAGAAAATATGGTACATAGGTCTTTTCTCCACCTCATGACATTTTCTACCGAGGTCAAGAAAAAGTGGTTATTAGCAACATAAAAACATTCAAATCATTTAAATCAATAACACTGATTTCATTACCTAATTACAATGTGTGGGGGGGAGGGCATTTTAGGCAGCAGGTGAACAGTCAGTTCTTAAAGTTGATGTGCTAGAAGCAGGAGCATAAGGATCTGAGCCACTTTAACAAAGACCTTATTGTGATGGTTATATGACTGAGTCGGAGCATCTCCACAGGGTCATGGGCACCCAAAGCTCACTAATGCATTTGGCGAGTGAAGGCTAGTCTGCTTGTTTTGATCACCCAGAAGAGCTACTGTGGTGTAAAAAGTGATGCTGACTCTGATAGAAAGGGGTCAGAACATACAGTGCCTCACAGTCAGAGCTGTTTCAGCAGGATGAGGGACCAGGTGTTCTTAATGTTATGGCTGATGTAGAGGGTGCAGTTCTGCATTATTCTTTATTTAATTGTCAGATGTAAGATCTGATTGTGGGGTACAGTTACTTTTTGGAAGAGCAGGAGGACACAACGTAGAACCAGCAGAAGGAAAAACACCATGAATAATGATGCAATTAGATGCACAAGAGCATGAAGGAATATCCAGAAGCTGTGCAGTGAAATCAGTCATGTCCTACAAGGCATTCTCAGGGTTCCCACACATCCTGGAAGTCCAGGACCAGTTTTCTACTCTTAGAAAGCACATGGAAAATGAGAGAAAAGACCAATCTCCTGGAATTTTTAGGTAGTCCTGGGAAACGATTTGAGGCTTTTTGCACTGCCGTCTCAAAAAGATCTTCTCTAATAGACTTGCTTATGTGGTTTCTGGCTCTTTATGACACACTGTCACTGATAATAAGCAAAGGACACACCAGGTATATTTTAACTGAAGAACTTGCTTAAGGCTTGTGCCTTCATCTTGCTTCTGCGTCTGCTGCTGTTAATAAAGGATGCCTCACGATAGCTCGTCTTTAAATCCAAATTCAGATCAGTTAAACACGAGCCACTAGTAAAAAGAGTGGAATGTGGAATCAAACTGTAATATCCACACTCATATTTTATGTGATTCACTCACATTTTGTGACTATTTTACCATGCACACAACCAATTAAATGCATATTGATTTTCCACACAACATGTAGGTAGAATGTGTTTCACCAAAAGTACAGGCTGAGGTCAAATATTTTATTTCATACCAATGTGGATCATCATTTAACTAGTCATACAGAAAGCAATGAGAACCAAGAGTCTTGGGAACCAACAGTCCCCAGAATGATGAAAAACATGAAAATCTGTGACACTGAGGGGCCTTTCCTCAAACAAAAACACTTTTTCAGGCAGTGGTGGCCTAGTGGTTCAGAACTTGCCCATGTGATCGAAAGGTCATAGGTTCCAGTCCAGGTACCACTGAGATTCCCTTGAGTAAGGTAGTGTCCTGCTACACTGTTCCCTGGGTGCTGTTGACAGCTGCTCCATGTGTAACAAGTTAAATGCAGAGGTTACATTTTGTTGTGGTGCACTTTCTGTGTGATGCGGTGTGTTCACAATGACAAATAGTCACTTTCCCACTGTTTTAGAATATATTTCATTAGCTGTTGTTGGCTGAGCTTAAATGTAGGGTTGGGTTAGTGTTACCCAGTGTTCTCTAGTCTCAGACTCCCACCCAGCTCCCCTCGAGACCCTTTCATTTTTCACACTGTGGTTAGGTCTAGCACAGCACCATTAGACACAACAGAAATGCACTTTTGAGGGACCCAATGTTCCAGAATGAAACGTGACTAGATCAAAGTTGGTTTAGTGCACTGAGGCATTTTGGTACAGTTACTACAGAAAGCAATGGAAACACCCCACAAAGACAGGATTACTAACTGTGTGTGTTAGGCTTCTCTCGCTGCTGTGGCAGTAGCTGACTCATTTCTGTCACGTATTCCCTCAGCAGCCTGGTAGGATCAAACTGATCCGTCTGAAGTCCTGACATCCACACTCCCACCATCACACACAAACACACACACACACACAAACACACACACACACACACACACAGCTTCCTACACTCCAGTATTCAGACACAGTAGCTCAGCTCAGACACATACATGCCCACTGACACCAACGTACACAGCATGTTCAATCACACAAGACACTTTCATTTATTACTGTACTAATCTCATTTAAGTCTGACAGTCTAACGAGGCATCATTCGAATCGAAGTCATGTGCAGCCGTGCGTTCAGTTTCTTTTTCATCTTGCTGTTTTTTTTCTGACATGCTCATTATTATGGAGGTGCAGAGTTTCACTGGCAACACAATGGGGGGTGTTGAAATAGGAATCATTTAAGCTGTTCACTAGGACACATGCAACATTAAAAATCCTTCTTTAAAATAAAAGTTTAAAGTAGTATGTAACCGTCTGCATGTGCTGCGCGAACAAACTGTTTTGAATGTATCATGGTTGTGATGTCATACACACACTGTTCTAGAACTTTAATCAAATACAAATTTGGCTTTTTTTAGCAGCTGAGGATCAGGGATGATTCTGTTGCTGTTGTTTATTGTTCTCAGTACAACTGTTCCTACTGGTTACAAAATCATGCTTTGATTGCATCTTTTTGACTGACTGCTGGCTTCTCTCTTACCTTCTTTATCATTAGTCTGAAGGCATATTATGATATGCTTACATATCTTGCATAGTGCATCTGTCTGGATATCACCAAACCAATTTTACTGACAGGCATGTGAAAGGTGTCTGCTTGGGCTCTGTAATTGCTACAGGGTGTGTGAAATCTATAATGACATCAGGTGTAATTTTTGCAAGAACATCTTTATCTTTATTCAGCATTAATATGTATAAAATATTCAATTCTTAAACATCTTAAACATATCTTTCTTTATGCATATGAATACAAAGTCAAAAGATATGTATTCTTTGAGGCACCATAACATTAATAGCCTGTTTAATTTTAAGGGATAAAGAGAGGTTGGTCTGAAATGATCATATAACAGCAAATTTGACCATTTTTTGTATATAAACCCTTATAAAGATCAGCAGGAAAATACATGGGCACGTGGGCCCTTTAAGGAATTTAAACCCTTAGTCACCTAGAGCGACTGGAAACAATCACACAAGCTTCAATTCCCATATAGGAAACATGAACAGTTGGCGAGAGTGCAATTTGGACTGTGTCAGACGGCTTGTAGACTTCTGGATGTCCCATAGCTCCACTCAATTCTACACACAGTGGGGAACAGATTAAGATGATAGATAGAGCATGTGGTTTTCGTGACATAACCCTGATTAAAATCCATAGGAGAGATGAGTAGGGTTTCTAATGCCTTCTCTCTGTGTGAAAAAGGAGGTATAAGCATGGCCATAACTAGCATGGGGACACAGAAGGTCTCAGTCGTTACAGCAGATTTTCTTCCAGTGTGGAAACAGTGACATCATGATAACGCATCAACCTGCGATGCAGAAAAGCATGCATACCAAGACTTGCAATGACTGCAATGAGTGGCTCTCAGCTGACCTCTAAAAGCTGTGGTTGCCTGTAGACTTAATTAGCTGCATTACCTTCTTAGATTAGGCAACAAGCTTCATAATTGGTCATATTAAAGATCAAATGGGAGCTTAATGGTAAGTTGTGTTTAACATGTTGTGTTGACCACTGACAGAGGATGCACTACTGAAGCCACCACTCCAGCCATGCATTCTCCTCTGGCTCACCAATATGTAATGTTTTGTTTAGCATCATAATTTAATATATTGATTGTTTTCTGGACAGTATAACATCTGACTCATCATAATGCAGTAGGAGGCAGGAGCAGACCCAGAGAGGTGTCCTGTTGGTGATATCCGATCTAGGTAAAATATATAATTGCAATTTTTTTTAAAACAGTATTTCAGTTTAATTTTAAATGTGATTTTTTTAAAAAGATTTTTTCTACCCAGGCCCTTCACCAAAACGTTGAGTACTATCCATGCAGACCACCATTTCACAACTTCTGTCTTCTCACACATATTTATTACTAAACTCCCCTATTTAAATGTATAATATTCTATAATATAATAATAATATTCAATAGAATAGTATATTTTTAAATTGCAGCCCTTGGGATTTGAAAAATTACACTCTTTAAAACTACAATTTCAATATAAAAACGATCCATTGTTCAGTCCTGCTCTGGCAGTTTGATGCTGACTGACATTTCATGGCAGTGACCCAAGTCTCTCCAGTATGTGAGCATAGCACAGTGTGAGAGAGAGATGGACAGAGACAAAATCGGGCAGGAAGTTCTGAGATACAAACACTAAACAGTCACAGTGTATTATAGAATAGAACCACACTATCTGCCCCCATTAAGAGGTTAAGAGAATTATGATTATAGAATTCATTCATGCTTCTTAGTTGTCAGGTTGGAATTACACACTAATTTCCTTTCATGGTCTACGGACCACCTGATTTACCCCTGGCCAGTCCCTGGCCACCACGTGTATAAAACTCTAGTTCCACTGCTCGAAAGAGGAAAACTGTGACTGATTTTTCATGGAACAATCACTTAAAGTGGTGAACACAATCAGTATTGCATTATTAACTGCATATGTAATTATGAACTGTGCTTGTGTCCAGTGTCTAAGAACAAGGAAAATTGTCAGTAATTTATCACCGTCCTGGGCCTGCTGGGGCTCGTTTGCTTTGGCCCTGTCGCACATCAGTCTCTGTGGAGCTTTGCTTTGGCTCTACTTGGTTTCCCACAGCGGCTGACACCTTCACTCCTCACCCTTCTCTCTTAAAAGAAGGCAGTGTATGGATTTTGTAACAGGACTTTCAGTCAATGCCCTCTTGGTGGTCAGATTTTCAGTTCTGGACACTTCTGCAAAATACATGGAACAACAGTCAGAAGAATAAAGCTGGAGATACAGATGTACTTGCTTTTTAACCATGCATCTGCATAGACCACCAGCTTCATCGTAAATGTAATTTACACACTTGCCTATGTACTTTGCATTGCTGGAGGATTGCACTAGTCAAGTCAAGTCAAGGCTTTTATTGTCATTTCAACCACATACAGTTCACACAGTACACGGTAAAATAAAACAACGTCCAGGACCACGGTGCTACATGAAACACAGGACCACAAACACTACACAACTGACAACATAAAGTGCATTGTGTGCAAATATGTGCAAACATTACGGGACAGTGCAAAGACAGACAGAAAGTAGCAGGATGTTCAAAAATGCAATAATAGAGGGCAGTCTAGTGAATAAATGAAGTGAATGATAAATATGACAACATATGAAGAGGTTAGTTTTTAGTTCATTCTAAGATCACAGGAGAAGCAGCAAAAGTGGCGCCTTTGTAGATAGTAGGTAAGACGCTCAGTCTGCCAGTGTGAAAAACTGTTGGCTTAAAACACCACTGGTATTTTTAAATGTCCATCAGGTGGGCAGTGGTGGTGTAGTGGTTAGGGAGTTTGAACCAGTGACCTGAAGGTTGCTGGTTCAAATCCAAGCACTGTTCCCTGGGTAATGAAAATTAACCTACTAACTAAATCAACAGCATTCCTATTTTTTACAGAAATCTGCACACATGCAGCCTTTTATCCTTCTTTATAGAAGTACACAAAACAAATGATCTCACATCCTTGTCAATTGAAAGGAGGGACCTTAAACATTTGATAGCACACTCCAAACACAGTCTACATTCACATCACACACACAAACACCAACCCAAGGAGAGGAGGGGATGAAAAGCAAAAAGGTACAGAGGAAAAAAAGTAGGGGAAAAAGAGGAAAGAGGCAAAAAACTCACGTTAACCTACCAACACAAGTTAACTCCCTTCTGAGGAATCAGAGGACACTTGAACAAGGGTATAAATGAAGAAAGGAAAGGAAAAAAGAAGAAGTGGAAGGAAAGAAGAAAGAAAAACAAGCAAAGACTAAAATTGGTGAGGACGAAATAAGCGATGATTAAAATTGGTGAGGAGGAAATCAGCGTTTGGATGAGAAAGGTTTATATTG
This sequence comes from Arnoldichthys spilopterus, assembly GCA_037974385.1. Classification (NCBI taxonomy): domain Eukaryota; kingdom Metazoa; phylum Chordata; class Actinopteri; order Characiformes; family Lepidarchidae; genus Arnoldichthys; species Arnoldichthys spilopterus. Next base: position 27,298,148 of record JBBPDA010000081.1, on the reverse strand, counting down.
AGATTCCTGTCTTTAGTTCAGTTGCAGGTGAATATGAGCTTTATCTTAGTCATAATCACACAAAGTGTGACTTTACTAGTCCTTTACTTAAATTCAAGAAGATGCACATGCAATTACAGAATCTTTGGATCTGGAGAAATATCTGAGCAGCAGGAGATTTAAGCAGCCGTCTCTTTCTTACCACCTGATCTCATTTTTGCCCGGAGAAACGAGAGAGATCTCATTTTTCTCTTTTGGGAAAACATCTTGGAAAACATTCCTCTCAGCAAAAGAAGAGCTTGTTAGTAGAAATTAGGATTTAGAAGGACTTTTATAGGGTAAGACTGTGTGGGCTATAATAAGCTTACAAAGTGTGTTTCTTGCCTGTTGCCACCACAAACAAGACCACTCTGATACTTCGGATCGCAGGCGGTGAGCTTAGTGCCGCGAAGCTGTAAGCCCCCCAGAAGCATGTGGCCAACCATTCTCCCCTCATTCTGCACAGCCTGAGACACAGACGGGGATTGGAGATGTTGGTGATAGTTGTTGACTGGCACAATTAATTGAATAAACTTTAAAATAATCAATTAAAATAGACCCTCTCAGTGAATCAGCAGCTAGGCAACTGCATGATGATAATTATTATTAAATGCGGCAGAATTAAATGTTAATTTTGAAAATTCCTTTAAATACCATACTTATGATTATGATTATGATTATGATTATTATTATTATTATTATTATTATTAGTGGTAGTAGTAGTATTTTTATTGTTATTATTATTACAATACATTAATTTAATATAATTAATTAAATATTAATCAATGGTATTATAGTTACATATTAATTATACATAATAATAAATAATTACAACAGAGACCAAACAGCTACAAGACCAATCACAGGGGTACAAATACACAAGTGACACCTGGGAGTGGGAGGAGCACAGAAACCACTCTGATACTCTACAACAATACTAACAATAAGGGCAGGGTTGAAACAAGACACAAGAATCACATGGCACAACAATGACACATGGCTATAGAAAGAAAACTAAAACAAAGGCATTTTACAGAGCAGGCAATATATACAATACAATGAAACAAGGGGATCTAACTGCGGCCAACTTTGTATGCTTTTTATGCAATTTAATTTCATTACTTGAAACTGAAACACTACCAGATACAACATCACAGATAAATAACAGTTTGTATAGTAAATTGCATTAAAACAATGAAAGATTCTGCCCAGTCTAGCAACATTGCACACATTGTTCGACTGTTTGAGTATTTGAGGTTGTTAGATTATGATTTTAAGTATAGTTTACAGTGCTATAGAGAATGTTAGTGTGTGAGTTGTTGAACTTTACACTTCACATGTATGCATCAGTAGTAACTTTCACTATGACACTCACAATGAAACATTTTTGCCACATTGTGTTGCCATACAGTTGCTTTATTGTTTTTTTTAATATATTCACTTTAAATGTATACACTTAATGTCTTTTGACATTTTGTTTATAAATATTATTAAAAGTATATATTCATATGCAAGCTCTCCCCGTGTTCGCGTGGGTTTCCTCTGGGCACTCTGGTTTCCTCCCACAGTCCAAAGGCTGCAGTAGGTTGACTGGATTGAATGGACTAAATTGCCCAAAGGTGTGAATGTGTGTTTTAATAGTTGTCTGTTTAGTGTTGCCCTGCGATGGGTTGGTCTCCTGTCCTGGGTGAACCCTGCCTTAGGCCCGCAGTCAGCTGGGATTGGCCCCAGCTTCCCCACGACCTGGAAATGGAAGAAGCGGTTTAGAAAATGGATGGATGGATATTCATATGCATTAACGAAATATTAAAAGAGGCTTAAATAGAAAATGAAATCAATAAGGGAAAAGGATCAACAAAATGTTGAATAACGTTAGTACTTGGTATTAGTACAGCTGCAGAGCTGTTGTCTGCAATCACAGCTTCAGTGTGACACATGTTCAGTAAGGAGTAACCTGTTTTTTGCAGCATTATGGTTCAATTTGGAGTGGAATACAAGTCAAAAGACCACATCTGCTGTATGTGTCATATTCTTCCCAGATGCAGTTTCTTCTGTGATAAGATAAAATTCTCCTCTGATATCTATCAGTACTCTGTTCTATTAAAATTTCCTTAAATGGTGTGTAATGCCCTATAACCTTTTGCTGAGACACCCTCATGTCATAATACTCATGCCACCATGCTTCTTCAGCAATATGGTGTTCTTAAGCTTATACCCTTCTCTCTCTAAACATGACAAGCTGATTCAAGGAGAAACCACTCTCATACCTTCTGCATCACAAATCTGACAGACATTTTACATACCGCACATTTCCAGGGATGATTAGTTGTGGATAAACCCATAGTAGTTGATCTCATATTGCAATGATAGTTTAAATGTTTACAAAAGAAAAGCGCAGGCTGAGATGGGTAAGGTATGCTGAGCTAGAGCTCTGGGTGTTTTCATTTCAAGTGTTTAATAATGTCCCTGTTAAAAATGTACTTGTTAATGTTTCCTGAGAAGAAAACTCATTCACTTTACATTTACAATATACATTTACATAATTTGGCAGATCAATCTATCTATCATTGCATTTACATCAATGACTTTCTTTTTTCTTTTTTAACTTCTACATAACAACAACAAACAACTCCACTGTAGGTCCATCATTCTGCTTTTTCTTTCCTTTTGCTTTCCTTTCCTTTTTTTGATTACTGAGTTATCAGTATAGTCGACAATGGCAACTCTAGTTACATATCGAAGTGCTGGAAAGTTCTTTTTCCTCTGGTGGACTAGGTTTAAAAAAGGCTGGTTGTGGATCAGTCTGCAGTGGGCCAGTTCTGCTGGGAGCTGTGAGTGCTGTCAGCGAGTGAGCCCTGACATGCAGCTATTAGCCCCTCTGAGTCCAGAGAGCGAGCTCTGCCGTGAGGCCTTATCTCCACCCAGCAGCAGGCCCTGCTTAAACACTGACAGAAGTGCCTCGATAAGCCAGAAACTCCCCCCCCCCCTCCCCTCTCTTTCTCTCTCTCACGTTCTCCATCTGTCTGTCCCGAGCAGAGGCGTGGAATACATTCATATTGAACAGGAGTTTATCGCTCCACTCTGCTCCCTTGAGTGTAGATACACGATGATAGAAGAGCATTTTTAAATTTGCGCTAAATGCAAAATTACTGTTGCACATGGGGATAGTAGGCAGGCCTAAAATCATACGTTGAATTTGTGGACTTCTCTATCTTTGCATAATATGGGGTCAGCCTGTGTATAAAGGCCCTTGTAAAATAGAGATCAGTTAGCTGATCTTGCACTGGTGAGAACATCCTTTACAGTCATTAAGTTTATTTCTCTCATTATGTCATGTTTGTTTTTACATTGTTTTACACTTTCAGTTCACATGTATGAAATTTGTCATTAAATGTTTAAGAAATGTGACTTTGAGTTCATATCTGTACAGGTTACTCTGGAAATAAAAGAAACTTAGGTAGATAATCCTTCCACCCATTCCCTCAGCTTTCAAGCATGTGACGTAGTAAAGTTTATTAAACTTCAGTATTTACAGACTTTTGCTTGTGAATTGAGGATGCTTTAGGTGTGCCTGCCCCTTTTGTGCCCTTTTTGACAAGGCCAGTGCCCCTCATCTACAAAAACAATGGTTTGGTCCCTCCCCTTTCAAGAAATTATTTATATAAGGCTCAACAAAATATTTCATTCAGGACCTTGCAGCTCCCCCACTTCCTGCCCTCACACCTTAATTACAGTAAAAGTCCTTCTAACGGTCTCTGCCCTGTTCGACTCCATAATGCTCATCCTTTTATCAGCAATCGTTTGCTAATTGCCATGAACACAAACACAGCAGGTTATTAGCAATTAGCACTGCATGTAGCTTTTCACTGAAGTTCATTGCATCATTACAATTGCTCAGGTAACTGCAGCAGAAAAAAAAGCCATTTGCTCTGGGGTAAAAAAAAAAATGTACAGCTCAGTGTGATGAGCAATACATACTAAGGAGGTTTTCCTCTATTCATAAAAAAGAGGCTCCCAGCTGATTGACCTACTTAATTTTAATACTGTATTTTTTTTTTTAATGCTCTAATCATACACATCACTGGTGTAGGTTTAATGTACTTGTACTTCTGCTGCTTTATATCTATTGATAGTAAAAAAAAGTTCAAAGTTTGGAGGTTCTCAAATGATTTCTCAAAAAAGCATGGCTGTTGCAATTATAGGAATATGTGGGACGGCCCTAAAAAAGGTTTGAGAAAAAAAAAGGAGTCTTAAAGAAAATTTCCACCATGGGTGAAAATGAACTATTTCAAATTGTTTTCAAAGCATGACTCAACCATCTCCCACTGTTCAGCTGAAGGAGCCCTTAAAAAGCCAGTCACTCATAAACAACAATTCAGTGCTGGATGAACCTAACTGATATTGATGAGAGTCTGATGTAGATTCTAATTTCAAATGGCTCTGTGGTTTATATTTGGGTTCACATTTACAGCTATTTTAATTATCATCTCCAAGGTCATGTTGTTCTACCAAAAATGCATAACCTGAACTCAAAAGCTCATTTTCATTTCAAGAGTTCAGGCGATGCCTTCAGTCTATGGACAATATATAAAAAGAGACTGTATGGGTGTAGGAGACCATGCCCTGAAAAGATTGGGACCATGAGAGAAGACTGAGGACTAGGGAGGATATGGGCAATGGTGGAGTACTGTGGAGTACAGGAACCACAAGGTAACAAAGAATATTTGTAGGTTTAGTTTGGAGGGGAGATGAGCTTTAGTCATGGCCGATCTTTAGTTATTTCATGACTTCACTCTAAGTTCTCCACTGGATATGACTTCAGAGGCTGGCCTTTTCATTTGTGACACAATACAAGTCTACAGGGTCCATGGGTCAATAAATTGTTTCCAGCTCTCCCTTTACTGACCTTTTTATGTGCCTGTGGGTTTTTTTATTTTGGTTGCACCTCTTTGTTCTTAATGAATGAAAGTTTAAACAAGCTCTGAATAACACATGCTTTGTGTAGCTGGTGTGTCGAGTGCTGCATTGACGTAAATAATCTCCAGGAGACCTGAAGACCAATGATAGCACTAGTGTTGCATTAGCCTTATGTGACTGACCTTCCAGAATCACAGGAACACACAGTGTTATATATGTGATGCACCCCTCTTGGGGTGTTCCATGCTAATGTTCATCTCTAGAACCAAGCTCAAGATCATCACTTTAACTTAAGAACCAAGCTCAAGGACAAAGACTGTGGAGGACTGAGTTCAACACTGCTACAGGAGTTCATTTAAGCCTGCCTTTGAGCCTGTCCTTCTTCATGACAATGTTGAAAATAAAAATTGCTCTTTTTTTAACAGCAGTAAGCAGTGCAGACCTGGTTTCATAAAGTGCTATAGCACACACTGCTCTCTGGTTTTGAACTTTCGCACCATCACTTCAGCTTTCAGGATAATGTAGTTTAGCATTTTACTCAGTTCCTGCAGACCAATACAGTAGTAAACAGATATGTTGTAGGACAGTTCTGGAAGCATAGGATGAAGACTTTAACTAGCCTTCACTGTGTACATGTCTCAAATGTCATTTTAATCAGTTAATATCTCACCTCAAAACAACCAAATCTCTATAAAAAACAGCAATGTCAGCATTATACCATTATGTATAGTGTACTTAAGGTGTGCCCTTTATTATAGCTAATTTGCCTATGTCACCATTACACCTCCACCGACCCTGCCCCAGGACTAGACTGTATCTGAAAATTACTGTAAGCTGGGCAAACACTTCACTACAAATGTTTAAAACCAATTGGTGCATGAACTGATGTGTGCACCCCATTGTACCCTCAGTTAGTTTTATCTGGCCTGTTGTAGTGAAGCATTTCCTCGCACACATCACACATTTATTGCTCATATCCCCTGCTTCATAAATGAAAGACTGAATTTTGCTATATCTTTCACTTGATAAAGTAAATGAAGAGAAAAACAAACTGATAGTTGCCATTTTCATTTAGAAGCAGCTCAATCAGCTTTACCTTTACCCACACACAGTCTGTAAACAAAACTGCCGTGGTTGGCAGCAGTGGGGTGACATGTGCATTTGCGGTTAGCCAGTGAGCTAATAACAGTTAGCACTCTGGCCAACTCTCCAATCACGACCAGTTAAAACATACAAGTGAACATAATTATGTATCAGATTGTTATATAGAGGGTATGCACCGGCATCACTTTCCATGTCCCTTTGTTGTTCTGGGTGGCAAAACATGAGTAAAACAGATGAATATCTGTTGAAATTTAAGACAGTTGGATTCAACAGTGATTCAACAACGCTTACTCTATATGTATCTGATTTTGACACCAGGGGAAAAAAAGCAAAATCTGAAGGCATAAGACATACAACAGCCTTGACACTTGGTTGCCTTTCAAGGTTGGCAGTGCTTCATTGCCCAGACAGAACAGGGCCTTAGAGTAACCCAGAAAAGGGTGCTGGGACAATAACAACAGTTAAAAGCTAAAATATGAGTTAGTCCGAGCATTAAAACTGGTAAAACATTTTAACTGCATGTCTCTTGGTGCTTCTTTACAAGCTAGCCTAGCATCAACTACTGTCTGTAACAACGCCACAGACAATTCAAAGTGGAAGAACCCAAAGGAACATCTAAGAGATAAGTTGTAGGATGAAGAGAAAATATTTTGCCAGTTTTCTTAAAATAATTATAAAAAATGAAGGCCAGTATTATAAAATAATAAGATATGGAGTGTATTCAAAGGTTACATAAGGCACATAGCATAAAGTCAGCAATATTTTGCCTGGAGAAAGAGCAAAGATGTTCCAGACTAATAAGCCATGCTAACAAGCTCGTTCACTGTCTAAAATGGTCTGCATTGGAGCATCTACTAATTGCCTAACAGGAGCTGAAAATAAACAGTGTTTATAGATATTACATCCTCCTTATTTACCCACCTGTTTATGGAGGAATCTGTTAAAGGAGGAGAAAGCAGACAGAGCTGAGCTGCATCTCAGGAGACGATTAAAAGCTATTAGCATTTTCAACTCATGCCTGTTGCTGCATGCCAGCGTTATTAAGGTCATTATTGCAGTAATAAGTGTTTTTATCATTGTTCTTTTTTCTTTTTTGTTGGAATGAGAACCCGATGATAGAGTAAAATCTCACTGGGGACATACTTTACCACCACTGGGAATGTTTCTGCATGTTTAGGGTAGAAGCAGGGAAGCAGAAGACACTGAGGGAGAGAAGGAGTGAGTGTGTTGATTTATTAATAGTTTTTCTTTCTGAATTAGGGAGATATTTTTCCTTCAGTTAGGCCTATTGCTGTTTAACCCATTAAAGTGGTGCCTCATCATTCAGAGATTAATCTTAAGGTTCATTATCCAGTTATTAGTAAATATAATTTAGAAAACAGATGTTTTATACAAATTTTTCTTATTAAAGAGTCAGCTTTTCTGCCGCAAAATCAGAAACAAATATGAAGCTAAGGTGTTACTCAGCAGGTTTTTCTGATGTTTTAACATTGTGACATTAAGTACAACATTGTAGTTAGTCTTGGTGTTGTGTAATGGTTGTCAGGATGCAGAATTTGAAAGATTAAACAATTAATTAACCATTAATAATGAATGATTAACATGCTCTTGTTGGCAGGCTTGTGGGTG
>JBBPDA010000081.1:27279875-27290380 GCA_037974385.1 Arnoldichthys spilopterus | reverse complement strand
GAAACAGCTGACAGGGGATGTGATACAGAACCGAGAACAGGTGTGAGGCGGGACTAAAGCATGGCTACACCCAACACATGTGAAACACAAGGGGCGTATACGTTACAGTTTTTTGCTTACTGATTTTGTCACACCAAAACTCTATATGACTGTACACATAAGTTATTGTACCCAGAGGCTTATTCTTTTTCTCTTTCATTTCATTATGCTTCTGTTATTTTTTCATTTTATTCTATTGTATTTTTCTTATTTTTTATTCTGTTTTGTTATGTAGTTTAAACTGTGAAGCAATTTAGGCAGCTGTGCATATAGAAGGACTTGGTTCCAAGAAGCACTAAAACAAGATACATTTTGCAGTAACATTTGGTGTTTCGAGTGAGCATTACACCCATGTTAAATTAATTCAACTTGGATTTTTTTTTATCTGTCTTTCTTTATTTTATTCATCTGCCTTTTGTAAATGTGTTATATTGTCTTAAATAGGTTTTAAGAATATAATGCACTTTATAACCATAATCCCCATAATATCTAATGTCAAGCTGAAATAACATTAATATAACATCACTAAGGACAAATTGGCATCCCATGGTCAGAACAGCACTGGAATCACATTGTCAGTGTGAATAGATTCAGACAGTGGGAATGCTACAAATGGGAAAAGTCTTGCAAAGATCTGCCATCATGTCCAGGGTTTAAGGGAAAATAAACATTTCATCTAGCTTATGTGTAATAGCTGCATTATTAGTAGGGTCATTTTTGGGTTAAGTATTCCTTATATATATTGTTAAAAAAAAAAGGTGTAATCTAGGCGAGTGAGTGAGAAAGAGAAGGGACTGCTGCTTACCCTCACTGGGTTATCCATCCACTCAGCTTCCTTCAAGCATATACTATCTGCTTAAGCTCAAAGGTCATCAAACATTGCACATGGGCCCAAAGGGGGTCACATAAGGACAGCTCTGGACCTTCTGTCTGAGAGAAGGCTAGTGATTCATATGACATGTTGATGCGTTTTCCTTTTATTCATTTTGTTGATGTTGGTGTGACAGCCAAGACTGGTGCCTCGGGTTTTATGTGCAGAAGAGCTGATTGATTAAGAGATTGGAAAGGTTACAGATGTGAATGCAAGGTTGTCATTCTTCCTCTCTAAATCCTTTTGTCTGAATGAGGTACGTGGGCTGCCTGGGCTCTTCTGCTCTGGTGCACTTAAAGTAGACTCAAGTGGCCTCTAAAGAAACTTCGTAAATTTGTCCAAATGAAAATCCATGCACCGTCTCCCTCTCTCTCTATATCTCAAGCTACGGACCTACAGCCCAGTGCCTTGTGGGTGAGATTAGGTTCCCTAAGACAGATGGGCAGAGGACAGAGAACTCAGTGCACAATGCATTATACGTCTGGACAGTCCCTGCTCCTGGCTACTGAGAGACGGTAACGAGAACAGGAAGCACCCAGGCAGAATGAGGGCTCAGGAGAATGGGTGTTTATTCTTTGGGCTCTTTTGCTTTCTAGCTTTGTTTCTACCCAGGTATATATTTCATAGTTCAACAAATCAACAAAAATGGAGACAAAGTCCCGCTGACCTACATGAAGTATAAATGTGGATGGTTTTGTGATTTAAGGGAAATGTAACTTTCTGAATTTGACATTTATTTTCATTGAGGCAGATTGCACAGCCCAATTATACTGGTGATACCTTAAATACTGGTGATACCTTAAATACTGGTGATACCTTAAATGTACTACACAGTTATAATAATAATAAGGCTCATTATCCATACGCCATATTTATTTCAGTAACTTACAAATGTTTTATGTAATGTGTGGTTATGAGAGTGAGGAGTCTAGACTTCTATATTGTATGAAGTCCTTCCTCTATTTTTAACGCGATTCCAGTCAGAAGGATGGCTTGTCCATGCGAGCACCAGAAACCAGTCTTGAGGCTGTATGTTTGGTAGTGGAGCGCGATACTGCAAATAAGGCATCGAACTGACACAGTGACTTTTTTTTTTGTGAACACACACAATCACACCACCACAAAATGTGACCTCATCATTTAACCCATCACATATGCACATATGGGCAGCTTTCGACAGCACCTGCAGAGCAGAGGAGGAGGAGGAGCATAGTGCACATGCGAGATGTAAAAGGGGCAGTGTTTGCACAGATATGTCTCATTTTTGATGAATCAGGCACAACAACCTGAACGTAGAGGTGAGAACCTGAACCTATAGTATCAGTCCCATCACGCTAGTATCGATCCAAAACCAAAACCAGTGTTGACATGGATCGATCCGCCCTCCCTTATGTTTAGGGTCTTATTGCTATCTACATATTTTCCCTTTTTTTCATTCCCCTCCATAATGAGACGTATAATGATGTAATGCTCCTCCACCCTTTTGCAGGGAAGAAGCCCAACTGTAATAATGCTCCCTCCGCCATACTTCACTGTATACGCTGTTCTTGGGATCATATCCGTCTTTCTGCAAACACGAAGAGCCTGTTTACTGATTGATTTATTAACTGTTCTATTTTTGTTTTTTTCTCCCCGAAGTGCATTGCCTGTGTGCAAACTGAGTATTGCTAAATAATGTTGTCCCTGAGATCATTAGGACGCTCCTTGCTGTTCACTGTGATTTCTGCTTGTCGTGTGAAATGCTCCCAGCCAGTAGGGATGTGTTTGATGCTGACAGCAATTTGCAGGGGAACATTTTTATTTTTGCAGTATTAATATGTAAATCGTTCACTACGACGTCAAGAGACATTACGTGTTTGTGGTTGAAGTAGATATACCATATGCATTGGAGTAAAATAACAGAAACAAAACTGCCTGAATCCTTTTCCCCTCATCTTCACAGGTCTGCTCTGTATGTTTTACGGGTGCATGGCATCCACAGCACCCACTGAAGTGCCGCTATAGATCAAATAATAAGTATTTCTGAGTCTGCTGCTGAAATCTTATGCTTCTTGATTCGTCACTGCAAATCGCTTCAGCTAATGCAACTCTTAAGATGGCATTGAGGATTCCCTCCAGGGGGAGATGGGGAAGACAAACTGAGGATGGCATATTAAAAGCAGTGCTGAAAGATGTTCTCAGAGACTTCAGCAGGAAAAAAGATATAAATTATGACAGAATAATTAATATAGTAGAATAGATACACTGATTAGCCATAACAATTATACTGCCAACAGGGGAAGGGAATAACATTGACTATGTAGTTATTTCAACACAATGGCACATGTCAGGGATGAGATATATCAGGCAGCAAGTGAACAGTCAGATCTTGAAGTTGATGTGCTAGATGCAGGAAAAGTAGGTGAGCGTAAGAATCTGGGGGACTTTTACTAGAACCTTATTGTAATAGTGAGACAGCTGAATCAGAGCATCTCTAAAACAGCAGGCCTTGTGGTGTGATCCAGGTGTGCAGTAGTTAGTCCCTACCAAAAGTGATACAAGTAGGACAACTGGTGAACTAGTGACTGGTTCTTGGGCACCCAAGGCTCACTGATAAACAGAGTTTTCAATCAATGCGGGTCATGACTGAAAGGTGTCAGCTCACACAGTGCACCACAGTCAGAGCTGTTTTGGTGGCAGGGTCATGGGCACCCAAGGCTTATGTATGCATGTGGGGAGTGAAGGCTAGCCTGTCTAGTCTGATCCCAAAGAAGAACTCCTGTTACACAATGTTAATGTTGGCTATGATGGAAAAAGTTCAGAACACAGTGCACCACTGTCAGAGCTATTTAAGCAGCATGAGGGACCTACTCCAGAGGTAAAGACTAGGAAACAAAGGAAACATGGGGCTAAAACGTGAGTATGGAAACACAGAGTTGTTTCAGAGAAAATGTCACTGAGGTAGCGTAGGTCTGTAATTCCAGTTCTGGGTTAATGTGTTGGTTTACATCTCTATACCTTGAAAATAATAAAAAAAAATGCTTATAGTTAGAATAGAATAGAACTATCCAATGGGTAGTTACTTTTTCTTTTGCGTGGTATTTGATTGTATGCTACAGATACAGTGAATAGAAAACAGTTTGAAGATGAATTTTCCTTTTATTTTTTTTATAAGAACAATGTTAATTCTTCATGACAGACTCAACCTTGAAAATTTGCTGGTGCACTAATTCACGGTGAAACAAGGCCGTGTAATGTGGTGGCTATTGCGTAATCAGTGTGTGTGTGTGTACAGCAATGTCTCAAGGACGTGCAGAATGAGTTCTGTCAACAGCATTGTTCAGGAGGAGAGGGTTGAAGGTTGTTCTGACCGGTGATGGCCTGAGGGGGAAGAAATCACACACACACACACACACACACACACACACACAAACACACAATACACACACACCTTAGAGTAGTAGCATTGTCAGTAGAAACGTCTGTGGATTACTGAACAGCATTACAGAAGGTAGAAGAATTGTTGTAGTGGGCTACCATGGGGGCACAATAGCTAACTTCTAGCTCTTGGAGTGCATTTTAATGAAGATGTGTGTGTGCTGGTGGGCGCTGCTTCACATTACACACTTTGATGAATGTCTGGGCCTTTTTTATGTGATATGGAGTTCTCTGCTGGTGATGAAATTGCCCCATTGATGGATGGCTGACACACCCATCTTTATATTGCGCTTGCTAATATAAAGTTGGTGTCTGTAATTTAAGACACTGGAAACTGTGTGTGTGTGTGTGTGTGTACGTATGTGTGTGTGTCATGATGCATGTTTTAAAAAAAAAAGAGATGTCAAGCATGTGTGTGGCCGATAAAATTGATCCTGCACCTACGCAAAAATTAGACCTTCTTAAAGGAGGAATGACCAGATTACACTGCTGCTCAATTACACAGCACCTCATCAGAAATATTCAAGACCGATTACCCAAATTCCACTCTCATCCATCTACACTGGCAGCCCATAATTAAAACCTATAACATATTCCATAAGCGTACAGCAGCTACTACTGAAAAAGACTGGGTTATTCCTTATCATCATCTGGGCCTGATTTGCATTTCAAATGCAGTTTGTCATGCAGGGAAGGCTTTGGGTCTTTCTTTTCCTTTTCCTGCCTTTTTTTTTTTAATCATCCCTCTTCCTTACTGTTCCACGGGACCATACTTGTTTCAAGGTTAAACGTGACTGAAGGGGCGCAGTAGAAAATGAACAGCTGAGACAATCAGCAAAGTTAGCAGCACAGCTGAACACGGCTTAGTCTGAAAACTGCAGGGAGGGTTCGCTCTTGGACATTGCTCATATAAAGCTCAGACATAATCACACACATGTTGTGTCTAATCATGTGCGTGAGTGCATGTGTATATAAAGAGGACGACACAAACACATATGTTTTGTCTATTCATGTGCGAGAGGACGTGTGTATAAAGCGCAGGGCACAATTACAGGTTGTGTCTACTTGTGCGAGCACATACAGTCACATGCAAAAGTTGTTCAAGTTGCTGATTTGGGAGTAAGAATTCTACAGATTCTCCAGAATTTAAAGAAAGTGTCAGTCAGTTAATGAAATTGATGAAAAATGCGTAAGCGTAGGGATCTGAACCACTTTGACAAAGGCCTTATTGTGATGACTACACGACTGAGTCAAAGCATCTCCATAATGGCAGGTCTTGTGTAGTGTTCCAGGTGTGCAGTAGTTAGTACCTGCCAAAAGTCATTCAGGGAAGGCTACCCTGTTTGATCCAATCCCACAGAAGAGCTACTGTGGTGTTAAAAGTGATGCTAACTCTGATAGAAAGGGGTCAGAACACACAGTGCACCACAGTCAGAGCTGTTTCAGCAACATGAGGGACCTACTCAGTATCAGGCAGGTGATGTTAATGTTGTGGCTGATCAGTGTATAATAATAAAAAAGCAGCATCACCTTCATATATTATTGCATTGCACAAGAATGTCTAGACTGAATCCCTGTTAAACTGAACTATATTATGTGCTGTCAATAGAATTTGCAGTGAACTAATATTCTTTGCATGACTTCGGATTGTTTGAGGTCACTGCATGTGTTGAAGGCGCTGAGGTCACTGTCTTCTTTGAGACACTGTTATGATGTGACCAGACTGTATTAGGTGCCCATTAATGATGTGCAGGCCTGAGGTTGTCACTGTGATATTGTTTCCTGAGGTTACTCCAAAGCCAAAATAAGCACTTCCATAGCCCCGATGTGTGATGTGTGTGTGTCACTCCACAACACAACCCGAACATGATGTGCATTCATTCACTCGTCTGCACGTTACGACACATCAACAACAACAACATCAGCCTCAGGCAAAGGGCTTTTTATCACGACCTGATAACTGATGTCTAGCACATTAGTTTATCTGCATTTTCCGTGTTTACAGCCATTTTTCAAAGAATAATGGCTGAAGAGAGCATTTTTCATTAGCTTACATTGCTGATACTACTTCAGCACTATCAACCCCTATGCAAAGAAAATCTATGTATTTTTCTCAGTGTTTCCCGATTCTGAAATGTGTTACAGATATTAAAATCAACACTATTGTATATAATTCAATATGCTGTCCATAAATCAGCCATAACATTAAAACCAATGACGGATTACATGAATAACATTGATTGTCTCATAAGAAAGGCACCTCTCAGTTGATGTGTGAAGCAGGAAAAGTGGACAAGGGAAAGAATCTGAATGAGTTTGACAAGGGCCCAGTTGTAATGGCTAGATGATTATCTCCAAAACGCTGGTGACTGGTTCATGGGCACCCAAAGCTCACTGATGAACATGGGAGGAAAAATCAATCCAGGTTATGATTGAAAGGTGTCAGCTCACACAGTCCACCACAGTCTGAGCTGTTTTAGTGGCATGAGGGGGACCTAGATGTTAGTAATAATAATAATAATAATAATAAGTTAGATTTATATAGTGCCTTTCACAGACCCAAGGACCCTTTACACATACGCAGGGGAACAAAAAAAAAAGAAAAAAAAAACAATTAGGTGGTTTTAATGTTATGGCTGAGAATATGTAACTTATACACTCTTATATAATGCAGATATATTTTGAACTGAGCAATTATATGCATATGTATTGCACTTCTGCATGCATTAAGGCTATTACAACTAGCTAAGCTAAGCCAGTTAATTTAGCTAAGCTAGCTCATCATGCTATATATTAAATTCAGGTTCTGAGTTCATCATTAAGGGTTATTCAAACTATTAGCTGAACATTTTCCTGCATTTTATTCATAAAAGGGCTCTAACCCTTTCGTTACTTACTTTATTTTATGAAGAAGGGAAGAGTATTGGGGGCAGTGGAGGCCTAGGGGTTACGACCTTGCCACTGTGAACAGAAAGTCGCAGGGTCAAGTCCCGAACGGGGTACCACTGAGGTGTCCTTGAGCAAGACACCATACTGCTACACTGCTCCCCGGGCGTTGCTGATAGCTGCCAGCTGCTGCACGTGTGCACGTTTGATGGGCTAAATGCAGAGGTCACATTTCGTTGTGGTGGTTGAATGTGTTCACAATTACAAATAGTCACTTTCACTTTACTGAAATAGATACAGTGACAAAAGTCTAAACATCACATTTTCATACCTAAAACACAACAGCAGGCTTCTCCCACTGTATGCGGCCCATAACCGAACCATCATTTACGGTTATGAATGGCCCATTACAGTGGCCAGACGTGTGTTGGTACACTGTGTTTAGTTGTAAATGATTCTAAATTGCTCCCATGGCACATGTTTGATGCTGAGGTAAGTGGGTGTGATAATATTGTGTAATATGCCCACTCCTTTGATATTTTGATATGCAGGGCTAATGCAGCCCATCTGCTCTCTCTCCGCCCATAAGCAGCCACCTGTAATGACTGAACTCTCAAGGTCAACAGCTCAGTGCTGCAGCCATTAATCACACAGCAAACACTAGCCACACAACCCTCCTCACACGCCTTTCGTACTCACTAAGGCTGTTGACCATGGTGTTGAAATGGCCTTCACCGTCCTCAGACTAGGGCTTTATTGAAAATTACTGAAAACGTGCCGCGCTTGTGAGACGACCTCTGAATATCTCTGAATTAGAAGTGTTTTGAAGAGAAAAGGTTGAACAGAAAGATTATTAACTGGCTACAAAAAATCCTGTTGTTTTAGCCAATGGGGCGTCTTACTAGATCAATCTCCAAACTGCATATACATGTGTTTTATGTTTTTTTTTTATCTGATGTTGAAATGTAATTGCACACTTATTCAGTTTATTACATTAGTTCCATTGGACTCACTTTCTGTATCAGCAGGTTTGAGTTTGCACTTTCTCCGTTTGTGTTGAGAGATACATGGCAAAAATTTGAACATAGTAATCCAACAATAAGCTTTCCTTACATTCAGATCATAATAAAAACATCTGTTCTACTCACAGACAGCTGCGTTACATTTTCTGCTTGTTTCATTAAGCTATGAGTGAATAATGTACGCATAAATTAAGGAAGGAAGGAAAGAAGAAAGGGAGTCATAAAAACTACTTGAAGGTATTTGATAAAAGGGCAAAGCAATTAATATAGGGCTATTGTGTGTGTGTGTGTGTGTGTGTGTGTGTGTGTGTCCTGCTAAAGCACTGCTAAAGCTTTATTGCTAGGCAGTGTGTCAGTACTAGAGAAGTTGGAGGCGTCAATAGTCAACATTCAGTTTGTTTATTTCACATTAGTTTTTCATTTTATCACTTTCTCTCATTATTTGACTGTTCTTTTGTTTCTCTCTCCCTTTCTCTTCTCTCTCTCTTTCTCTCATCTCTCTCTCTCTCTCTCTCTCACTCTCTCTCTCTCTCTCTGTCTGTCTGTCTTTCTGACTCAGTCTGTCTCCCTGTCATTTTCTCTGTCTATTTGTCTCTCTCTATCTCATTCTCTTTTTCTTTTTCCCCTTATTTTCATCTCTCTCTCTCTCTCTCCCCCTCTCTCTCTCTCTCTTTCTCTCTCTCTTACTCACTCACTCACTAATCAGGTACTACGGGCACTTCTTCCTGACCTCTGGCTCTAGACGTCAAGGTTAACAATTAAAAATTAATCATTTCAGAGCATAATTACAGATGCATCAGTGCAAGCAGAAGAGTCAAGATGGATTTAATATCACTCGCTTTGATTTCTGCGCACATTTCCCATTTCGATGCAAATTTCACTGTTCGCCACAGGCGTCAATAAGCTCCATGGATTCCCTGATATTGCATTGTTGACCCAAATTAGCTTAAGTTTCTCTGCTTGCAGGGTCGGGCCAATAAAAAGGCAATAACTCACAGCCAATAACCATAAACACAGTCCCATAATCTTAGTGTACACCAGTAATACTGTCCCCAACAGAGCAGAGCAGGGAGTAAATGGAAGACTCTATCAGCACCAGGGTGTTCACTGGGAACGCTGAGGTACATTACTGTTACTTTATCAATAGGGGGAATGAGCACAGATAGTTTGCTGCGAACACGATGCGAAATTGAACAGCACTTCAGCAGATGCAGATTGTATTATATGGGTGGAGAGTGTGACCTTCACTAGAGGCTGTTTGATGCCTAGGCACAGGCCTGCAGGGGCACACACACACACACAAACAGAATAATCGCATCCCTGCTATAGTGAACAGCTCAAAAAAGACAAATGCAATGAAATCCATATGGAAAAGATAAATACATGGGCTTGCACTTTCATGTCAAGAATGCATTTCAAACACAAAAATTCCCTAGATAAAAGCAACAAACAAACAAAAATTATTTTATTTTCAAATGCACTTGAGTAATATACTTCACCTATGGACATGCTTCCAAAATGCATTAAAAGCAAAAAACCTGTAACATTTGCTTTAACAGGTCCAGTGTGACCACACAAAGCCAGTTGCATATCACACAAAGGCTGGCCATACAGTGACCTTCAGTCTGGTATGGCAGATGGACAGGAATTGGCCAGACACACATGCTAATGTTGCTTACAATGAATGAAAGCTAGTAGCCACCAATCAGCCTGATGTCATTTTCTTAAGGCTATTTGCTTTCATTCATAGCAACATTTGCAGAATAGATTGAACCATTCCTTTAGCGAATGACTGCAGGCTTGTTTAGGCTAATCTAGGCTGCAGGCTATTCTCACAGTTTTTTCTCCCCTTAGGGCACCAGTCTTGTATTGCAAGTGTTTGTTCAAGTATAGCCTAACACATTATTTTACCAATTTTAAAATTAGCATTATTATGATTCAAAGTAAGCGCTGTTGCTTCACAGCAAGAAGGTTAAAAACATTTGCTGTGGTCAGATGTGGCCATTTCAGCCTATTCTCTGGAAAAATGGACATAGAGTTTTTGGTGCCCAAGACTAAATGGAGCATCCAGAGAATGACAGGTACAAAGGCCAACATCTGTTATGGTGTGGGGGTGTGTCAGTGCCCACAGCATACATCACTTACAAATTACATTTTGTTGCCTCCAACAACTTTTTTTTTATTTTTTCAGTGAAAACATTGTAATGTTCTTTCTTTGTAGTTTTTTTTTTTGTTAAAAAGGTTCCCAAAATTGGGAAAAAATTATTGCT
>JBBPDA010000081.1:27255382-27277484 GCA_037974385.1 Arnoldichthys spilopterus | reverse complement strand
GGGAAAAAATTATTGCTATATATATATATATATATATATATATATATATATATATGATGTAAAATATATAACATTTGTATATTAAAAATATGTGACAAAACAACCACTCAGGACTGTAATGATTTTTTAAAATTTCTTTTCCAGCTTTTTTTTTTTTTTTGTTCTTTGCAGTTTCAGTTTAATCCTGAACTCTGGGTTTGGGTTCAGCTCAGCACCCCCGCTTCCTGCATGCCTGGACAATTACCCTTATGTAGAAAGAATGAATTGTAAAAGAGCTGTTAGAAGTGTACTATAATACATTCTAAAACTCCAGTTAAAGCCAAACTTGAGGGATATTTTGTTTAGTTTAGTCAGCAAATTTGACAGGCCCTTTTCTTTTTTCACGGCTTCATGTTTTTGGTGTATTCAGACTCAGAAGTTCTCCTGTTCATTTTCGTCTTCATATCAAATCAAGGCCTATGAACTCCCCCTCATTGCATCCTCCATCTCCATCACTCTGAGACACGTTCCGCTAACCACAATCTAGTGTTGAATCAATCGTCCGTCCCTCCTTCACGCTCCAAGTCTTTACGTGACAATGATATATTATCAGTAAAGAATACTCTTAGCACTAGATCACATTTAGCTTTGCTCCTGCTGCCTTAAGCCTCGTTTCTCTGTAAGGGATGGCAATCCAGACGACTAGCCTAGCCTAGCCTAGCCTAACCATTCTGCAGGAGGGTTTTTTGTGGTGTGCGGCTTATTGAGAGAAAATGGAATGTGTCCGGACACATAGCTGAAGCGGCCGAGGCCGGGGAGGTGAAAATAGGATTTGTCAGTGTCGTGGGAACAGACATATTCATCATCGCCAGCTGACTGTCACCACGACCTCGTTTGTGCCCAGATACACACTTTAAGGTTTAACACAAACCGACCGGGCTGTAGCCATGCGCGAGCTGGGAGAAATTATCTTTTCCTGGCCTTGTTTCTCTCGCTTGTCAAAGATCATAAGGAGGGATTCACATTGCTCTTGTGTTTGCTGGGAGGCCTAGTTTCACATTTGTATTACACACCCCCATTTTAAAGATCAACATTGCAATAATGGAGGAAAGTAACCTAATAAATTAATGCACAAAAGAGCAAGTGAAACAAAGGGTCTAAATCACACACCAAAATCTACATTGTATGTATCAGGGATTTTTTTTATCCACAATGGGCCGATGTTGGTGCAGGTTTTCATTCTGTTTAAACAGAAGCTCATCGGATTCTACTTAATCAGCTGGAACCTGTTTTTAGGCAATATGAACGCTGCTCCTGCCTGGTTGGGATCGAAACCTACCGCACAATCTCTTTGTGGATAAGACTGAGGACCACTGTCATTTTCTTCCTCTAACACACTTGATCTAATCCCTGAGGGCATGTTGTGGGGAAGCGCAGTAAGGACTTAATAACTGCATAATAATATGACTCAGTTGCATATCAAAGGATAATATGATTTAAACCGAGGTGGGCTACAAGAGATGGGCTAAACTACTGAAGTCATTCTGGTGGCTCATACAAAAAATATCTGAAATCATTCTGAGTAAGATACTACAGTCATAGAATGGT
This sequence comes from Arnoldichthys spilopterus, assembly GCA_037974385.1. Lineage (NCBI taxonomy): Eukaryota > Metazoa > Chordata > Actinopteri > Characiformes > Lepidarchidae > Arnoldichthys > Arnoldichthys spilopterus. Next base: position 27,275,897 of record JBBPDA010000081.1, on the reverse strand, counting down.
AACATTTTCTCAAATTTTGCATATCAGTGATTATGTGTGTGAGTTTGGCTGAGCAGGCCTAAGCTTAAACTAGTAACTAGGCTGCTCTGAAATAATGTGTTGTATAAGCCACTTGTAATTCAGTGTATGGTATTTTTTCCTTCAAAAACCCATTTTTTCATCCAGCTGCAGTGTCCTTGAGAGGAAGAAACACACACACACACAAAAACATGGATGAAAAGAGTAGTCTTTAGCCTAGACTAGACAAACTAGAAGTGGTTTGTTGAAAGAATGGTAATGAGTAATGGTAATGTGGCTAACAATGAGTGAAAGCCAATAGCAAGACATTAGCCTGATGAAAATGATATAACTGTCAAGCTCTTTTTTCACTCTGCTGTAGTCTTACTGAGTATAAATCTCATGGGTCTCAAAAAATACACTTTGTTTCCCCAAATGTTGGCTCTGTGCAGCATTATCACATTAACAGTCTGGCGGCATATTTACAGGTGAAACTTGAAAAAATTTGAATATCGTGCAAAAGTTCATTTATTTCAGCAATTCAACTTAAAAGGTGAAACTAATATATGATATAGACTCATTCCATGCAAAGTGAGATATTTCAAGCCTTTATTTGTTAGAATGTTGATGATTATGGCTTACAGCTTATGAAAACCCCAAATTCAGAAGCTCAGAAAATTAAAATATTACATGAAATCAATAAAAAAAAGGATTTTAAATAATGAAATGTTGGACAGTATAATCATGCATATATACTCAGTACTTTGGGCCCCTTTTGCATAAATTACTGCCTCAATGCAGCATAGCATGGATGCTATCAGCCTGTGGCACTGCTGAGGTGTTATGGAAGACCAGGATGCTTCAACAGCAGCCTTCAGCTCTTCTGTACATTGTACCTCTAGGTTTTATTGGCCCATATGTTCCTCTCAGGTGAAGATAATGCGTTGCAAAATCAAGCAGCAGATACACACAACAGGAAATATTCAGAAAAACTGAACTGGGAAGGAAGAAGTGTGGGAATGATGTTAATTGTGTAAAGTGTGTATGCATGCTTTCAAATAGTGCAGCATTGTGTTTTTGTCATTAAAATGCTGACTGTAAATGTAAGCTTGCATCCAAAACTTTTGAGTTAATGATTGGGATCAATGATAAATGTCTGGGCTTATGGTTTTTTAATAAGTTCAATAGATTTCTATCATTAGTCTCCCTATTTTAATTAATGTTTAATTAGCAGCAATAGCAAGTAGGGCTCAGCTGCTCCTGGTTGAGAGCAACAGGCTGAAGATCACTGTTTAGCTGGCCTTTGTGTGACTGGCTATCTCACTGGACTTGAGTGAAAACCGTCTGACTGTGAACACTTTGCGCACAGTTTCAGAGGATAATTGAAATGTCTAGACAAAAGTAAAAGGACTTCTGGGAGAGAGAGAGAGCCTAATACTATGACCGAGGGGCTGAATGGACTTTGTCATTATGTGAAACCTGTAGATGCTGTGAAAGATGATTCATTTCTATGTGGTGAAATGTACTGTATGATCTACTCAGCTGCAAATTAATCCTGTTCTAATGGAACAGCGAGACTGATAGAGATAGTTGAATAAAGGCTTGTACCAGAACAAAAGTGCATACAACAGAGGAGGAGGAGAGAATCAGTGCTTTTAATTATAACAGACATTGATCAAATATTGTCCTTCTGATCGAAGCCTCTTTTCATGCATTTTCCTAACTCAGATATTAGACATTCGAGAAAAAAGACTCCAGGCTCCAGAGCATTCACACATCATTTGTTATTTAATTACAGTTTAATTAGAACCAATCTGCAGTCTGTTTGAAGGAACCATCATGACACAGATCGTTTTATTGAGGGAAATTAATGAAATCCCACAATGGCAAAATGCACAAAAATATATTCAGGGGCTGGCTGTTGGATTTCAACGCAGCGTTAGTCGTGTTTGCCTCCTAGACAGAGAGTTCCCTGTCTGCCTGTTTGATCTGGTGTACTGTCAGTTCAGAGGTTCTACGCCTTTTGCTCTTTTTGGTGCTAAATACTAAAGCTCTGACTGAAGCTTGAGCGATGCGTACAGACTGAAGAAAAGTCTACTAATACTAATACTGATCAACAAATTTTCTTTAAATATTAAACTTTACAATCTTACATTTCCTGCATAATTAAATGGTCCCACATGCTGACCTGTCTGCTTACTCTGTTGTGAGGGAGAGAACAGAAGAGAAAGAAAATTGAGAGACAAGGACGATGTAGCAGAGAGAGAGAGAGAGAAAGAGAGAGAGAGAGAGAGATACCTCCTTCATATGGCCTAGAGCGGACAACCTCAGCTGGCCATCTTGACACAGCTGTAGCAACGCAAAAGCAATCACTCTGTGCATATCAATGACCACTAATCAGACCTGACTAACGAATGACCAGGTGGGGGAACGTGATGGAGGGCGACCAGTGCGTGTGTGTTTGCTCCTGGATTATTGTCTTGACCGTCGTGGGAGTCTTGGAAATTTCCATTCTCCTTCAGCACGTTGACCTATATCTGCCTGGGCATGGGGACTGGTACCGGGTTGTGTAAATAGCAAGCTTTGTTTTATTAAGCTTCCTCCCCTTCCACGATCTGCATCACAGTCTTACACTGAATCCTGCGCCATATGCTGCCAGTTCAGCTCCACCTTTTCTGCTGTGTTGAGTGTAGATCTGTTGCGCAGCCATGTTTTCATTTACAACCAGAGTGTCAGAAGACCTCATTACTACTGAGCCTGGGTAATGGGTCACAGGTGAGTCATCACTCGTCTTCCTTCAGTGTGTTAAGCTCATTTAGCCACAAATAAGCCCACAAAGCAGGCTCTGCATCTGGAATGCTGGTACACAGATGAGGACAGATTTAATTGATTTTAGCATTTTTATTGTGGCAAAGTCAGAACTGTCCTCCCCTTGTTCCTCCCCCATGTCAGCCCACAAAATAATCAGCTTCAGGCTTTTGGTGGAGCCAAAGAGGTTCTTGAAACCTACAGCACTAGAGGTTTGACATGAATTTATCAAAGAAAGCAGCTGACGGGAGCTGATAGAGATGTTGCTGCATGTTGTTTTATTTTATGGAATGAAAATCACAGTCTGGATTTGAACTGCAGGTGATTTGAACTGCAGTGGATTTGAACTGCAGTGGATTTAAACTGTGGGTGATTTGAACTGCAGTGGATTTGAACTGCAGGTGATTTGAACTGCAGGTGATTTGAACTGCAGTGGATTTGAACTGCAGGTGATTTGAACTGCAGGTGATTTGAACTGTAGTGGATTTGAACTGTTGTGGATTTGAACTGCAGGTGATTTGAACTGCAGTGGATTTGAACTTTGGGTGATTTGAACTTTGGGTGATTTGAACTGCAATGGATTTGAACTGTAGTGGATTTGAACTGTATGTGATTTGAACTGCAGGTGATTTGAACTGCAGGTGATTTGAACTCCAGGTGATTTAATCTGTAAAAACAGCTCCATTCAAACACATTTTCATCTTCTCAATATTAGAAAGCAAAATGTTTTCTGTAGTGGTGATGGATTCAAATCATGATGAGATTTTCATTACATACTGATTCGTTTATCACCTGTAATTGAATCCTGCTGATATTACTTTTAATTATGCAGATATTACAGACTGTGAGGCACTGACTCGTTTATTAATTGTAATGTTGCTAATATTAGTGACTGTGAGGCACTGACTTATTTATTAATTCAATCATGTTGATATTAGACAGTTTGTGAGGCACTGACTCATTAATTGTAATTGTGCTGATAGAGACTTTATGAGGCACTGACTCATTAATTAATTAAATTATGCTGATATAAGACACTTTTTGAGGCACTGACTCGTTTATTAATTGTGCAGATAGAGACTTTGAGGCACTGACTCATTTATAAATTGTAATTGTGCTAATAGACTTTGAGGCAGTGACTCGTTGATTAATTGCATTATGCTGATATGACACTTTGTGAGGCACTGACTCTTTTATTAAGTAATCTCGCTGATATTAGAGACCGTGAGGCAGAGCGGGTTCTTACTGAGGAACACGGGGGAAGGTGCGTGTCTGCAGGCTGCGGTGCCTCTTTATGCCGCATCTCATCGCGCCATCTCTAATGGAATCCCTCCCCGCGCGAGGACTCCCCCGTTGCCGTGGTTACTCGAGCGGCTCTCGGCGGGAGCCTAATGTTGTGTGAGATGCGTCGTCGAGGGAGCGCGTGCGCGGCTGCGGGCTAATACCTCCCTCACCTTTAAACGTCTTCGATCTTCAGACGGGGGTTGGGGGGTTAAACATACTTACTTGCCTCCTGCAGTAGCACAGTGGTCCCTGGTGTCCAGCAGTGTGGTGAGGTCCCTGCTCATTGCCTGGTGCAGCGAGTGTGAGGAGGGGAAACGGTGCTGGGCCGGGGGCTCTGCAGGACCAGATTGGGGTTCTCCAGTTCTGAGAAGCCCCCCTCTGAGGCGTCTTACAGGTGAGAGGAAACACTGAACAAGCAGAAGCACTTTAGGACGGACACGCGCAGGAAGGCTGGACAATCTGGGGGGAAATTCTAATGGCATTTAGTTTTCTCTGTGATTTTGACTTAAATTCAGAGACTATTCACATTAAACTGATCTTTTTCGCCACCTGGCTCAGAGGCTGTGTGTGTCGGTTCTCCAGCTCTACTCGAGATTTCATCATTTTTACCAAACTCCCCCAATTAAATCACACACCCCTGTGACATGGTTCCATCCTGGGCTCTGGAAGCAAGGGGAGCGCAGGCCTAGGGGTTAGGACCCTGACCTTGTGACAGGAAGGTTCCAGGTTCAAACCCAGGCCGCATAGGTAAGGTACCGCCCCGCTACATTGCTCCCGGGCGCTGTTGATAGCTGCCCGCTGTTCCACCTGTGCGGAGTTAAATGCAGTGGTGACATGTCATTGTGGTGCACAGTGTGTGATGGGGTGTGTTCACAATGACAAGTCAGGTTCACGATTTTTAAGCGCCCGCTGCAAAGGCTCTGCAGACGAGCATCTTGGGTCCAACATTTCTACAGAGATCAATTTAACATATGAAGGGAATTGAAGTAATTTGTCATTGTGAACACACCCAAGCACCACAACAAAATGTGACCTCTGCATTTAACCCATCACATGTGCACACGTAGAGCAGTGGGCAGTACTACCAGTGCCCAGGGAGCAGCGTAATGGGACGGTACCTTACTCAAGGGAACCTCAGTAGTGCCCCAGCTGGGACCCGAACCTCCGACCTTCAGGTCCCAAAGGAAGTCCCGCTCCAAAACTAAAGATCCTAACCCCCTAGAGCTTCATATAAATCTACATGGGACGATCAAAGAGTGTGAGCGAGTCGTCTCACTGCAAGGTGGTACCAAATGTTTTGGGGCGGGGACAAACAAAACACACACACACACACACGTGCAGTTCACACGTTCGATTAGCAATAACTGGCAAATGTGTAATTACTGAAGGAATTCTGCTCCATTGGCCATTTCTGCATGGTATTACACAGAGGCGAAAGGTAACGATTAAAAATACAACGTATACACAAAATAAATGGGGGGGAAAAGCAAAAAAAAATCTTAAAAATAGGATGCATATATTGTTACAGATGGCTACATTTCATGGCAGAAGACAGAAGTAGAACATAGCAAGGTGTTTCATTACAGCAATGAGATTCGGGTACAAACGTCTTTTCTTCCTGATCTGGGGTCGGTCGTTCGACAGCCAAACCTCCGGGTTAACCATCGCAAGAGGGACCACCTTACTGATCTGTTCAGCATGTACAAAGCACCGTTGGCAGCCTCGCAGGTCTCCCCCTCGGATCCATGGCATGAATGAGGACATTGGTACATTGTTCTCCGAAGAACTGGCGTATGTGAGTCAACGTCTTCGCGTTAAAACGTCCGAAAGGTTGCTAGTGACCTAGCTTGCAGTTCTAAAAGGGTCAAACCCCCAACCCCCACCACCACCCCCACCCCAGAACATCCTCTGGAAAGCTTATCGTGGTCGTATTCAGTGCTTCGCAATGGTGCACCAGAAACCGCAGAACCCCTCGACGTCGTCTAGACAGAGGCTGATTTGCAGATACCCCAAAGTGACTCTGCCCGTTTCTCGAAAGGGAAAACGAACAACTACGCAAGGGCGCATATCAACACCGACTCATTCGAGGCGTACGTCATAATTTCATTACAAAAACAAAGGGTTCGAGTGTAACAGAAGCCATGAAACGACAGGAACTGGGCCCAGCTGCTGAACGGCTGATGCAGCTCATTCGCTGAAGTCCCCCTCAGTGAAACTGGACGATCTACATCCCCATTAAAGTCATGATTGGTGGAGAGTGGTCATCCGAAACCCGGTGCATTGTGGGAAAGCCTCGGCTGCGAATCTACGACGACCCGCCGCCGCGTCCGACCCTGACAGGGTGCTTTTGGGTTTGCCTGTTCTGCTCTTCCTCGGAGGGTCAGACGTCCGCTTAGCGTAGCCCCGCTCCTCGCTGACGATCGGCCGCCTCTCGCTTGGTCTCGTCGGTTTAGCGCGTGTGAAAAACACCGGTGCTTGTTCTTTTAAAAAGGTTCGCTCTCTCTTCGCACAGGACACGATAAAGGAAAAACGATTAAAGAGTCGCCCCCACATCCGCTGTAGTCCACCCCCCACCCACCCCCTTCTTACACACCAATATTATTTTTTCTTCTTAAAAAATTGTATAGATAGAAAAAGAGAAGACTGCCACCCAGGTACCTGTAAAAGGCTGCAAAGAGTCTCTGTCTCTGAAGCACCTGGGCTGGAAAGCCGCCGGTCTGGCAGCCGAGGCATGGACCTGTGTGTTTTTTGTGCATGTGAACGTCTGTGTGTGAATGTGTGCGTGGACGAGGAGCAGCAGAGTTATTCCGATTTGTGACAGTAAAGGTCCTTAAGTGCTTTGAGCTCCTCGATGAGGGTTTTGTTCTGGTTCTCCAGCACGGCCACCCGGTTCTCCAGACACTTCACATACTCCTTCTTCTTTCGACGGCACTCCCGCGCTGCCTCCCTGTGGCCAAAACACGGCATTACAGTCAGACGATGCTTGAGGATTTCAACAGATCTGTGCTAATACACTCTCTGTAAACTGGACCACAATCCCAACACTTACAGTAGGAAACAGAGACTGATGGACACAATGCGCCTTTCTTTTATAGGTTTTAGAAAATGACATGCTAGAAAGGATTTAAAAGAAATACACATATGCTAATTTAAGGGAGGAGGTTCAGGAGGCCTTGTTTTTCTGCTGGCCAAATGATGGTGAATGATTTAGTGAACTGCTACGATAGCCTGAGCTTAATTCCCCCAGAAAGATGTGTCCATTCACCTCATTTACAGCTTTAAAAAATACAAACCTTCAGTACTGTGCAGAAGTCTTACAGCCCTGAGAAAATGCTCATTAAAGCTGTTTAGGGCAGGGAGTGTTTCTGTTTTCTCCAAAAACACTAATATCACAATAAACACAAATAACAGTAAAGCAGTGAACAGTGATTGTGTGCGTCAGTGTTTTGGTTTCCATTCCCAGTTCTCTCCTAGTATTACTGTAGTTCCCATCAAATCGCTGGTTTGGGCTCAATCAGTCCTTCAACGGCTTTATACTATTAACATGGGCACCTAAGGCTTTTGCTCTGTACTGTGTGTGTGTGTGTGTGTGTGTTTGAAATGTTTATAAAAATACACAGTTACTGAGGGGAGAATTTTGGGAGGGGGGAAAATTTTTGGGGCAAGTAATGCCCCCAAACAAGGAGCAACAAGCCTACTTTAAAAATACTGTGCCAAAAGTATTGTTCTGGCCAGTTTTTCAACAGAAAGTCAATGTTGCAGACTATGGGCGGGCTACTCATGTCAACGTGCTAGTCACTTTGAATGGGAACGCTGATGTTCCAACCACCACTGCTGAAAATAATCATTATGGCTTTCATTACAAGAACCCTGGATGCATTTAACAAGCACAAAACAAATTCATAGACAAAATGTACATTGTGGGTGTTGATTTTACTGTCACTGACATCTAGCACTGTGCACAGGACTATGTAAACGCTGTTTTCTTGGGCAGTAGGTGGTTTTTTCTCTGCTAATAGAGTAAACAGTGATTATGTACAGTTAGGTGCATCAGTATTTGGGCGATGACAATTTCTTTGTAATTTTACCCCTGAACATCACCGCAATGGATTTCAAATGAAGCAATCAAGGGCAGTGGTGGCCTAATGGTTAGGACCTCGCCCTGGGGACCTGAAGGTTGCAGGTTCAAGTTCCAGCCCAGGCACTACAGAGGTACACTTGAGCAAGGACCATCCCGCTACACTGTTCCCCGGGCGCTGATGATAGCTGCCCACTGTTCCACGTGTGAGGAGTTAAATGCTGAGGTCCAAGCAATTTCCTCCGGATCAATAAAATTATTTTTTTTTAAATCAAGCTGTAAGGGAAGTACAGGCTCGACTTTAATTGAGTTTAGAAAATGTAATTGGTTTAACAGAAAGGCATTGCATTTCCGAACCTACAGCCTTTTTCACACAGTCCCTCCATTTCCAGAGGCTTGGAGCACGTCAAGCCTGAATTATCACCTCTACAGGCTCAGTGAACCGGTTTTGCCCCTGAAACTCCTGTAAGCCTGCGGTGAACAAGTTACTAGTCCAGGGTCTGTCCCAGCATGTGACCGCAAGGACAGGCGCTACCCCTCTATGACCCAGGTCAGATTTAGCGGCTCAGAAAATGAATGAATGCTAACATGAAGATCACTGGACCTTGGTAAGCAATCGCAATTAGCACGGTGACATCACGGACAGTGAGTGGACACAACTACGAACAGCAGAATGTCCTAATTTAGATCCTTTAGATCAGGGGTGTGGAAACTACGGCCCGCGGGCCACAGCCGGCCCGTTGGGCTTTTTAATATGGGCCGCCGAAGATTGGTGTCTAATCCATTGCTTGGGCTGTGAAGTCACGGGGCAGGGGCCGGGTATGCAGTATGAAGTTACTCAAATAAGGGACATTTGCGCTGTGAATACCACATACGCCAATGCATACGGGCAAACCACTTATACCCACTAGTGATGAAGTTCGGCTCTTTTCAGAGAGGGGCTCTTGTGGCACGGCTCCCAAAGAAGAGCTGGTTCTTTCGGCTCCCAAAGGGCTCTTAGTTTATCATCTTCAGCCTCATATTTTAGCTTGGCAAATATGATGCTTTGTATGTTGATTAAACCTTTGGCATTTAGTGTTTTTATGAGAAGCCTTATAAAGGGCCTAATTTTGTGTATTTGTTAGCAGGATTTCTTACTTTTGTTTGATATTTTAATCACATCGCAAACAAATCCACAGAGCAGAAATCCACAAACAGTATGTCCTCAGTGCAGGCTGACATTCTAAATCCAAAAAAATGACTTTTATAGGATTATTTTCCTCTTCCACCTACACCATAATTCATACATTTACATAAATATTTACTGAGTATTCTTATACTTCTGATTATCAGTAGCCGCTTATCAGAATATAATTCACTGCTTTTAATTGAGGAATATGTAAATACTGTGCTTGGGTTAGTTCACCTGTTTCTAAACGTGTCCTTGAGGAAGCCCAGTATTTACACCTGGTCGAGTCTAATACCTGGTCGAGCTGATCAACACTTGACCTAACCTCTTTTGTGCTAATGGTGAACATGAATAAACCCATGCAATGGCTGGATGTGACTCGAGGAGAAAACATCAGCCCATGTGGTTTTCTTCTAACCTGCAAGATCCTCAACTTACAACACAAAGCTTTTTTTAATGCCAGTGGAAATATAATTTAAGGCCAAACCTGCAGTGACGATCTAATATTAAATATTTAAAGTGAAATATATAAAAATACCCATTTCACAGAGGTGGGATTTGCAGGCCAATGCCAACATCCAAGATTTTTTATGAACATACCTGCCCATGCAGATGCACTTTAAAAATGGAGAAATGAACACTACATCTACATGGACAAAACATGCAGAAAATGAGGTAAAATGAGAAGTATGAAGAGTATGAAAGCACTTTACAGCATTTAAAGCACACTGTTGAGTGCAATAAATGCATCATGTCCACATCTGTCTGATGAAGACATGATTTGTTCAAGCGAACATCTGCTGATGTCAATATTATTCTGGTATGACTGCGCATCTCTTTTACCCACTCAGCAAAATAACATCCGAAACACATCTTTTGAACATTCCACATTGGAAAGATGTTCCCTGAGAAGCAAAACGGTCATGGCATGAAGTAAAATTTGTGCAGCACACGAGGATTAAACAGGTACATTATGTTACGAACTGCGACCACTTTTGCTAATTCCCTGCACCAGTCTTGCCTGTCTCTCTTAAAATCTCCTAATGAAATACTGACCTGAATAATCCAAGAGAGGTTTATGCACTGAACCTGATTTTTGGGCTGTGCAGACATTCACATATGGTCCTGGATCAACTAACGCAATATAGGCGTAAGCTGCATTTCTGGCAGATGTCTCATGTTTGCTGGGTAACTAGAAGAAATGTCATCTTCCAATCCAAACTGAGGATGAAGATGCAAAACTACTGATGCCAAACTGTGTAAAACTTCCCATAGTGAGTATAATCTGCCTTATCGTTTGCTTTTCTGGTCACATGCAGAGCCTTGTAAAAAAAAAAAAAGGCTTATGTGTCTAAACCCTCATGTGCTTTACTGATCCTGCTGATTGATGACCGCGCCTCTAAGTGACACCAGAAAGTGAAAGGTCATTGTAAACAAACACCATCACCAGTGCACCACAACGAAATGTGACCTCTGCATTTAACCCATCCACATGTGGAGCAGCTGGCAGCTATCAACAGCACCCAGGGAGCAGTGTAGCAGGCAGTACCTTACACAAGGGAACCTCAGTGTTATGGGCAAGAGCAAGTCCCTAAGGCCTCCACTGATACCAGTCTATTAACATACTATAAATTTTATGACGCCAAAAAAGCAACATTTTTAGACTCGAGGCCTTTAATATGTAAAATATAATTTCAGACCAATTAAGAGCCTTAAGATTGCAGACCCTGTATTTTCAGAGAAAGAAAACAGTACTTGTTACTGGTTTAAGATGTTTGTTTGTATTCTAGTCATATATGGGCTTTTACGAGTAAAAACACTAGGAATGCACCAAAACGAAATGCTGGCCAATACCGAAGGAGAACGGAGACATACCTGTTCTTCATGAGCCGCACCTCCCTCTTGCGTGTGGCTTCCTCAGCTCCTCCTTGGCCAGACAGGACAGGAGAGGAGGCCATGACCACTCCGGGAGCAATGGTGCTGGTGGCTGCAGTGCGGATTTGGTATGCCTGAACGTCCCCAGAGGCAGCTTGAACAGCGTGAAGACATTCTGTTAGAGATGCGTTTCCATATGTAGCGTAATGTACACTGCTCTACATGCACTGCTACTCCGGAACAAATGAATTTCGCTTCAGGCATCAATTAAAAAGACATCATCACATCTATTAGCATATTATTCAGTGCAACATTGTTACAAAGTGCAGAAACTGATTCTTGGAACTTTCTGATGCGAAATGTATAGAGAAAAGACAGGAACGAGGCCCTTGTGTTCTGCAGTGTCTGACGATCTGAATCTGTGTTTATACTCTGAATCACATGTGTATTTTTAATCCAAATGGATTTTCCCCTGAAAAAAAATGGCATCTTTTCATTCCATTGGACAAAAAAAGCCAACTGGCTTTTGAGGAGCTGAAAGATCTGATCCATGTTCACCAGGGTCTTATTGTGGTGACCACACAGGTCTAGTGGAGTGTCCCAGGTGTGCAGTAGTTAGTATTTAGTAAAAGTGACCCAAGGAAGAAGTCATGGGCATCCATGTAAATTTAATGGCTGATATGGTTCCGGAAAATAAACATCATATAGCTAAAAACAGAAATGTCAGGGATGTGAATGCCACTCGGTGGGAAAACACATACTCAAGTCTACTGTAGACGGTGCTACAGTACACAGCTTAAAGCAATTGTGAGCAATTACTTTGCACAATGCTAACTAGTGGCTTAGCGTCCAGTTGTTAAGTAAAAGTGGCTATTTGTCACTGTGAACAAACTCAAGCACCACAACGAAATGTGACCTCTGGATTTAACCCATCACACGTGCACACGTGGAGCAGCGGGCAGCGATCAACAGCGCAGTGTAGTGGGACGGTACCTTACTCAAGGGTACCTCAGTAATGCCTGGGCCGGGACTGCGACCTTCAGGTCTCAAAAGCAGCGTCCTAACCACTAGGCCTCCACTGCTCACATTGTTGTTTGCTACATTTGCCTGCCATAAAGCTTCTTTACAGAACTAAAGAAGCAAACTAAACTGACCAGTCCCTAAACTAGCCTAAAAAGCATTTCCAGTGGTGGTTGTGTCATTAACCACATACTTTAGTCTAATACTATACATTTGGTGTAGAAATTGTGTCAATTTTTTGTCGAATGAACACACTGCACCCTGATGCGAGTCTGATGTGAGTGTGTGCTTCAGTTTTTTGCCATCAGTACTCACCTTGTACAACTACCTGGTTGCTGGGCAGCAGGATTTGCTGGCCATCGCTAGTCTGGGCATACTGCAGAATGGTGGTGCCCGGCTGGGTGCCAGCCGCATTGGTCATCGTCAGTGTCTGGAGACCCTGAACCCCATCTGTTCCGTTATTGGCCAGCTGGATGGCCCCACCCTGTGTGATGGCAACTGGAAAAGGAAAAGAAAGCTGTTAAGTGAAAAGATGCATGTAATGATGCGATGGCTGGTCACAATACACTTCAGTACGTACTACACAAGCCTGGCAAAATAAAGGCAATGCAGACAAACAAAAAAGCTTAAAGTGTAAATCTTAAACAGAATGGAACATTTATTTAATAGGTGTCAGGAGTAAGGAGGTTAAACTTAAATACTTAAATAAATTAACACAAGAGTCAATCAAATTCTTCTACAAACTGCACATGCTTTATTGAAAATGTGTATTTTGTTAATGACTGCTGATATAATGCACAGTGACAGCTGTAATGAATTCCTTACAAATGTGCGTGCATGTTCAGGAACCCCAACACCCTCCCTTAAACGATACCCTACATCAGTTCACTTTAAATGACGGTCATGCACTCACTGTACTGGCCACTGCTCGTCTGGTAAATTGGCGTTGGCACAGTGACCGTTGTTATGGCCGGGGCAGAGTCTTCCTCAGATTTCTCTTCCTCTATCCGTGGAACTGCGGGAGCGTCCGATGAAAGGTCGTTTAGGATCTTTCTGTACCAAAAACCACGAAAACACAGATTCAAGTAACATGAATGAGTAAAGGTTGACTAAAATTAGCTGCGGTAAAACAAAAAATGCACCCAAAACCTTTTCAATACCAACCCGAATTCACTTCCTCGTCAACAACGCGTACACAAAAAAAAGGGACGTGGCAAAGCCCGTACCTGTAAGAGGGACGTCTAGAGAGGATCTCCCGCCGTTTCTGAGAATCGGTCACGCTGTCCACGGACTCCTGAGAGTCCTCACTCTCAGCAATGGTAGAGATCTGATAGAAGACGCAAAAGTTACTTCAAGAACATTACGCCAAACTGTAGTGACGGTTCACTGGAGTCATACTGTACCTACATCACCCCATTTTATCAGCAGGTACACTATATGTTCAGACACCCCTCTGAATTAGTGAGCTCAGCGACTTTAAGGTGCACCCATAGCTGACGCAGGCGTTCAATCCCACGCTCAGCTTGTATCACCACCATAGCAGAAAACCTCTATTAGAATTAGAAGCTGTGGAGCAGCCACACACTAGGCTTACTGTAAAACACTGTAGTCCATGGCTACTTAATGTATGCATGCACCACATTACTGCAGTATTAATGAACTGCCATAAAGGGCTGAAGTTGTGATGTGTTGACGTTTCTTCAAGGAGAGGTCGCCCAAACGTATTTTAAAGTTTTTTTTTTGAGAGAGAGAGAGCAGATTACAAGGCAACAGTAGCTAAAATACAGCATCCAGGTAAGAGGGAAGTGGAAGAGGGATTCTCCCTATGGGGGATCCCCTAGAGGAGGTTCGGAAAGGTAGAGAGCAGAGTCATGACAACGGGTGTCTTTAAAGCTCTGTGCTCCCTTGGTTTCTGCCATGCGGGACATACACCTCAGGGTGATCTGGAATGACCCCCCAGTCAACCAGTTTCAACCAGCGTCAAGATGGTCACGCTGCCAAAGATGAGGCAGATGATCGCCTGGAGAATGTTAATGACAGCTGCATGTGTAAAAAGTTTAGGAAGACAAGTTCAACATGTCCTACAGTGGGGTCACTGGGCCATACATAGTTATGGAGTGGTAATGTGGATTCCGATTTTATCAGGGCAAAGTTTGCCTCTTTTAAGAAGATATCTGGCCTCATCGTATGGTCAAGCTCTCACCTGTACAGTTTGCACTTGTGGGGACTGGATGACGGAAGGCTGGGCAGCCTGGATGACACCGTGAACCTGAACTGTCTGACCGTTCGGCAGCTGCACCAGGGTCACCGTGGGGCCACTGGCTGAAGCCTGCCCTGCAGCCATTGAAACCTGTGGGACAGAAAGCATGCTTCTTAAACTTGGACCGGACAACAAACTAACAGGATTAAAAACGGTTTCCCAAAAGCAATGGCTGGATGGAGTCCATCGGTCATGAACTGATATCAGAAATCTGACTCTGAGGAGCACAGGGTTGATACAACGAACATGCAAGTGAAATAAACGCCTCAGCAATAAACACTGTGCAAAGCTGCACACACATGCCTCAAACTAGAGCTGGACAATATGACATTGTTTATCGTTATTGTGATAGACTGTGGTCGCTCTACGCTTTTCTGAGCATATGTTGGTATCGTTAGTGCAAAAAAAAAAAAAAAAAAAAAAAAAAACCACAATCAAACTTCCTGATGAGTGTTAAGGAGCATCGTCGGTCTCGCTTAAGTGAACATATTGCACTGTGGTGAGAACAACACTGAATAAAAATTATTTGTTCTCATTCTTTGATTGTTTAGAAAATGTGGCCCTGTCGAATCCTTTTCCTTTGTTCCATCTTACATATTGTTAAATATCGCATATCGGGGGAATTTTCTTAAAATATCGTGATAAGATATTTTTCCCATATCGCCCACCCCTACCTCAAACTGTGTCAAATTCTTAACCATCTCCACTGGACCTGCTTACACAGTTTCTGGCACTGTATGACCTCTTACTCCACCATATTTTGTCACAGACTGTACTGGTTAGTTTATCTGTAAAGCAATGGGGGAAAAAAACACTGCTAGAATTGAATTTCTAGTCAAGTGGCTTAAGGATTGTTTTTTGCCTCCATGTACAAAATCCGCTTCTAATGTTTGGGTAGAATGTGGAGATGACAGAGGGATTACTTGCTCGGGCTGAGGCACAGGCACAATTTCTCCTCATCTGTACTGGCTCACTCTCATTTTGGCAGTGTAACAGGAAGCCCAGCGGTTACACCATGGCCTGCTCACCTGTGCCAAAGTGGCAATCTGCTGGGTGTCGGTCTCCGAGACAGCAGTGTCGCCACCCTGCTGGACGTCCGCTCCTGCCTCCATGGTCATTTAGAAAACCTGTAGAGAAGTAGAGAAATCGATGAGTGTGTTCACATTACTCACTAATCAGAGAACCAACATCCGATCTGAAAATACCAGATTCAATAACACCTGAATTTAAGTCCAATAACTGGATTATATAATCTGATATTTGTCTGCATCTGTGGAATTAAAACCAGATATAGAAAAGCTGCCCAGAAGCAATAAACAACACAGGCCTAATTCAATGGCAAAACAAAACCACAGCACTATGCACAACATGGGGCCATGATTTGCTGATAAATATCTGACCTCAAAAAATAAATAAATAAATAAAATAAAAAACATTTTAATAAATTAAATAAAATTAAATAAAAAAATAAAATACAAAAATATTTTTTATTTAATAAAAATCTTTTTTTAGAAGCAGGTGCAGAATTGCACACATCATGTATTTAGAAAGCAACATGATTATTGATGGACTCAGCGTCTTCTATAGTCCTTATAAACATGTTACTGCACTTCTGATAAGAGTATAGGGGGAAAACCAGTATTAGGACACTAATGATCCATGACAGCTCCATATTTAGTTTTTCTAATGGTTGATAAGTTATATCACAAATTACAACACCAGTGGTTTAAAGATGCAGAATTAGAATCTACGATTAGTGGTTTTATTCAACATTTGACTCCTCTAGTTGCATCAGATCTGATTAAATGGGATTACTTAAAGAAAATGCAGTTGGTCTGTGTTCTTTGAGCACTGACAAAACCCACGATGTGTTAAAGTCTACTGTAACATGACAAATTACCATAATGCTTTCAAACGCTTTGGTAGTGCCCATCCCTCTTGTACATGTAACCCTGCTCATTTACATATTGCATATACTCATCAACATTACAATGTGCAGCTGATGAACGACGTGCGCTCCTGCTGTAATGACAGGGCAGATTTTAGTCAATGAGTCACTGTTTCACTAAAGGTTCTTTAAGACTGGAGATGAACTTGGGGCCAGAGGCTCAATATTTCGATCAAAACTGAAACATTTTTGGTTTTCCACTTGCAACACAAGGCGCAGCGGCCTCAATCAAACCCACTCCCGGTGGCCGTCAAAGGACAGAAAACACTGTGCAGCTAAAATATTACATAACGTGTTTACAAGGAGGCCAATGGTAATTACTGAGACACTGCTTCGGTCAAGTGTATGCTCATCCCGACTCCGTTTAGGACACAACCCATGACCCACTTCTAATACAGCTCTGGATTCTCACACCCACTCAGCTGCTGTAACTTGACCTTTGCTTAACTGCAGGGTCACAAAAATCAAACGGGTGTGTGCTCATACTGATTGCTACACCATTAGAAGCAACTGAGCATCCTCAGAAAGAGGAAATACGATTGGCTTGGAGGAAAACAGTCCGACAGAAAGAAACTGCAACATCTCTGTTTGTGACTCCTAAACAGCCCCACATCGCACTGCTAAGAGAGGTTCGAAGATGGCCTCTGTCACGGCCTTTTGACCAAATTCTGGCAGACTCCACAATCTCAACAGCTGTTCTATCCTATGTCCACTAACTGACCACCCACGATGCAGCATGGACTCAATTCTGGCTTAGCTTCAACGTTTCCCAGTGTAGCCGCACATATGGATGATGCACGCTGGTGATGGTTTATTCTCGTACACCGACTTGTGTCTTAGCCTAAGACTAGGACTGCTGAAACCTCACAGTCGGCTGGCGCCTTACAAGCTTCCTCACAAAATTCACACTCTTGAAGGCACTGTTGCTTTTTTGGTATGTTTCTGTATTAGGGTTTTACCTAAACCTTATTTTGAAAAAAATGCAGAAAAAATGGCAGAAAACTACTTTTATGACCATTACAATCAGCATTATATATAAAAATGCAGGCATTACATTTGCTGCTTATTTTGGATACGGTGTGTGTGTGTGTGTGTTTATATATGAACACTATGCATATGCATGCAAATCACTCCAATTTATATCACTTAATATGCACATCTTAACATATAATCTGTATACACTGCTCTCTATAATGTACACACTGTCTATTGTTTGGATTCCTGGTTTAGGTGCTAATCCTATGGAAATGACTATGCACTTGTACTTTTTAAATATGCACGTGTGTATGGGTGTGTATGTATATATGTATCCATTACTGGGGGAGATAAGTCTGTGAGACCCCCCTGTAAGTCCCCTGACTAACTGTGCTTTGTGAAATACCCATCGGGACTGGCTGTGGGAAGTTGAGGATCGCACCATGTTTATTATAGTGTGTGTATGTTGTGTGGGCTATAGAGGTTTAGTGTTTGGTAGCACACGTGAGTGTAGATCGCGGAGAAAAGTGCACATGTGCGCCATGAAGACAGCACCTCCCAGCCTCCCCGTCCACTTTACCGCCTTTTTCCCTTCCGCGCGCGCACGCACACACACAGTGTGCAGGGGGGGGGCATGTGCAGCTTCGGCGGGGTTATTCACATCCAAAGATGTGGCGGTAAAGTAAACGGAGGTGATAAATGCAACAGATCCCTTTGGGGAACCTAAATTTGTGGGGGGATTAGGGCAACTATGTAACGGATTGCGATTAATAAAAAAAAATGTACAACGTTCGCTGTTTATCACTTTACTAGCCCCGTTAGCAACTTTGAATTAAAATTTAACACGCTTTTTTTCACTCACTGCATTTTAAACGCACACACGGACTTTAATTTAGCGTGTTTCCAAACTTCAGCGCGGTAAACGCGAGCGCGTCCCAGAGCCGAGGCTCTTAAGCTAGTTCGGCTAACTTAGCGCTTTGCTATGTCGGCTAGCAGGCTAGTGCCGCAGGCCCCCGCGCGCGCTCTCTCTCTCTCTCTCTCTCTCTCCCCGAGATAAACAACAACACTGCGCCCCGACGCCGTTCGTTTTCCTCCCCGCTGGCTTTTCCCTAAGCGCACCGGCGTCTGTTGTAAACGCGCAGCAACCCCGCGCTCGCTCCTTCCCCCCTCCCTCCGACCCGGTCCGGACTCATTGTGCCAGCTTCGGCAGCGAAACATGCCCACAACCGCCGCCATGATCTCTTTGTTAGAAACGCTTCGGCCGCGACGGCGTTAAAGCCGCGCCGCGCATGAAAACTGTGCTCGTCGCCGCACGCCGAGTCTCTCTCTTCCTTCCTTACCCGACACGGACTCTCCCCGTCACTCGCAGGCCTTCGGAGCTCCACTTTTATTCGGTCCGACACGTAAGAGACCGCGTCAGGCTACACCTCCGTCGCGTCACCGAGGACAACAACGCCAGAGAGAAACGAGGGGGACGGGGAAAAAATATTCACCCTCTCCGATTCACTGCCGCTTCTGCCGCGGAAAGAGTCGATGCCGCACGAAAAAGCACGAAGCCGGGCGGAGCCGAACGGACAAAGCAACTCCATTGAATGACTCGTTTCTCCTGAACAGATTCCTTTTTTAAAGTAAACATTTGAAGCAAACCCAAACTGACTTATGTGGTTACATGCGATTAAAAATGCATTTTATAAAGCCGCGCGCGGAAGAGGCGATGATACAATGATATGAAAATGAAGATGGCTTATTAAATTTTTGAATCGGAGCAAAACGGAGTCATTGGAAAGAATCGGTACGGTTGAATGAATCTCCACAAGGGGACGGGCGTGGAAAGTCCCAACGTAATTGGACAACTGCTGGTGTTGCTTTTATTTATCTCTATCTAACATAAATTCTCTCATATGACAGTGACACGCACTGTCGATTGTATCGACCTAGTTCCCTTGATTTTTTACCTTTACAGTCTACTGTAAACGACTTTTTTTGTCCTCTGACGGCGCATGCGCGGTGAAAGCGTCGACGTGATTGCGTAAACGCTTAAACAAACAAAAACAAATCTCTTTTTGTTAACTCGTTTTCCGTGTGTGTCTTTTAAAAATACACATTACGGTGTGACTTCGCGTGGCATAAAAAAGGCTTTTCATTTTAGATGAAGCGCGATTACTTTAAAACGTGACGCATGTTTGCACCAATCAGAGACGCACATTCACTTAGCGACTGGTTTGACCCGCCCACTGACGATGAACCAGGAAGCGTTTATGACATTTTATTTGGCGTTACACAGGTGACATAAAGTCTAACAGAAATACTTTATTTTGTTGTGTTTGTTGTCACGAGCGACACTGTTTTCTTGCCATGGCTTCGCTGTTCAAGAAGAAGACGGTAGATGGTAAGTTTACCCAGGAAAAACAGACTTTTGGTGGTAATGCCAGTCGAAGAAAAACAAGAGGAGCGTCCCCGTCAGTCAGTCATCAGCTTCGGCAAACTGACCACAACAACAACCGTGGAAGCGGCTTTCGCTCATTTAGCGATCATTGCATACATATTTTCTCCAGTTACAGCCACGGATGTGTCATGTCAATATTAGACACCTGGACCCAGTGTCAAAGTGCTTATTACTTCTCTTGACTCTTTGACCGGTTTGGTAAACACGGCGTTAGCTACAGCGCGCTAGGTGCTGTTTCTGCTGTGTGAGGGGTTTCTAGAGGAAACATGGGGAGTTTACATGAACACAGTCGCGGAAATGAGCCTCTGTGAATAGGAAAAGAACCACATACGTGTTTTTGCTTCGGGGGAGATGCACTTTGCCTGATAGTTTCACTCGAATAACGTTT
The DNA here is from genome assembly GCA_037974385.1 of Arnoldichthys spilopterus. Classification (NCBI taxonomy): domain Eukaryota; kingdom Metazoa; phylum Chordata; class Actinopteri; order Characiformes; family Lepidarchidae; genus Arnoldichthys; species Arnoldichthys spilopterus. The sequence continues at coordinate 27,255,650 of JBBPDA010000081.1, read as the reverse complement.
ACTTCTTATTTCCAGACGTGATAAAGGAGCAAACTAAAGAACTAAGGGGAACTCAGAGACAGATCACGCGAGACCGAAATGCACTGGAGAAACAGGAAAAGCAGCTGGTGAGTGTGTGAGTGAGTGAGTGTGTGAGTGAGTGAGTGTGTGAGTGAGTGAGTGAGTGTGTGAGTGAGTGAGTGAGTCAGTGTGTGAGTGAGTGAGTGTGTGAGTGAGTGAGTGAGTGAGTGAGTGAGTGAGTGAGTGAGTGTGTGAGTGAGTGAGTGAG
>JBBPDA010000081.1:27227665-27245628 GCA_037974385.1 Arnoldichthys spilopterus | reverse complement strand
TATATATATATGTTGCATATATATATATGCAACACTTCACTGTACAGCACTGACAGGTGAAGTGAATGTGATTATCTCACTGCAATGGCACCTGTCAAGGGAAGGGATATGCTCTATATATCACTGATGTGCGTAGGGAGTGATTGCTAGTCTATCTGGTCCAGTTCCACAGAAGAGCTACTGGTGCATAAATTTGGAGAGAAAAAAAATAACGCTGGGTAGTGTCAGAACACCACGTGCACTAATCTTAACTTGCTGTGTATGGGACTGCGTAGCCACGGATTGCCCAAAGTGCCCATGCTGACCCCTGTCCACCCCCAAATGCGGGAAAGAGATGGCACTGGGGTGCACTATGGGACGGGAGCAAGTCAGCTGAGGCAGTGTGATGCTCAGGGCAATGTTCTGCTGGGAAATAGTGGGTTAAATATATGTAAATTACCTTTCCTTTGGCTGGCTGCCGTTTCTTTACCCCCAAAAAGCTGTTTAGGATGAGATACTCCTTAAAACTTATACCACTAATGAGCGGCGTCAAACTGCCAGATGTGTGGATTTTTTTGACATCGCAAAATATTGCAGCTTAGTTTCCATGTATGGGCTGTTAATTCCATGTCTGGACTCTAGGAAAATATTCTGTTATATATACAACCTAGAAAATTTTACTGAACATCTGAAATATTGGCTTTGCTCCTTTGAGATATTCACATCCATACTACTGCAACACATTGTCCCATATTACCTGATGTCCTGTAATAGATGAATCCACCTGAGATGGGATATTTTCCATTTGTTTAGACTTATTTAATGAGGGTATTACTTATAATATACAGTATAAAACTTAGAGCTGAAATCTGAAAAAGTTAAAGATGGCTTATTCGGTTTATTCAGTGTCTTTCTGTTAATGCTGGAATTCTTAACTTAATTTCTTAAAATTAGATTTTTTACCTCTGCAGTATTATTATAATTTGATGTAAACAGTTTATTTTTGTAATTACATTTGAATTGTTCACCTTATTAGTAATAATCCGGCATGGGATACTAGTCTAATTTACATTCACCTTGTCTGTTTGTTTACGTTTGATATGTTAGACCATTTGGGCCAGTGATGGGTTGGCCTCCTGTCCTGGGTGAACTATGCCTTAGGCCCATAGTCAGCTGGGATTTGCTCCAGCTTCCTCATGACCCGGAAACGGAAGAAGCGGTTTAGAAAATGGATGGATGGATGGACTAATTGGGAATTTTAGAGTCAATATATTCCACATATTCTAACCCCCCCCCCCCCCCCCCCCCCAAGTTAGAACAAGGTAAACATTGGGCTCTGACAAGTTGTAAAGTTACTGCATAAGGCAAACATGTGAAGGAAAATTAGAGGGAAATGTAAGAAGAAATCTGGGGTAAATTTGGGTGAAATGTGAGGAAAATTTTGAGGGGAAATGAGAGGGGAAAATTGATGGAAATGTGAAGGAAAATGTGAGGAAAATGTAAGGTTAAATATGAGAGGGAATTTGAGGGAAATGTAAGAAGAAACGTAAGAGGAAATGTGAGAGAGAATTTGAGAGGAAATGTGAGGGGAAATATGAGAGGAAATGTGAGGGAAATGTGAAAGGGCATTTAAGAGGAAATGTGAGGGGAAATGTGAGAGGGAATTTGAGGAAAATGTGAGAGGGAATTTGAGGAAAATGTGAGGGGAAATGTAAGAGGAAATGTGAGAGGGAATTTGAGAGGAAATGAGAGAGAAAATGTGAGGGAAATGTGAGGGAAATGTGAGAGGGAATTTGAGAGGAAATGTGAGAGGTAATGTGAGGGAAATGTGAGAGGAAATTTGAGAGGAAATGTGAGTGGTAATGTGAGGGGAAATGTGAGAAGAAATGTGAGAGAATATGTGAAAGGGGAATTTAGGAAAATGTGAGAGGAAATGCGAAAGGAAATGTAAGAGGAAATGTGAGGGGAAATGTGAGAGGGAATTTGAGGAAAATGTTAGGGGAAATGTAAGAGGAAATGTGAGAGGGAATTTGAGAGGAAATATGAGGGAAATGTGAGAGGGAATTTGAGAGGAAATGTGAAAGGAAATGTGAGAGGGAATTTGAGGGAAATGTGAGCGGTAATGTGAGGAGAAATGTGAGAGGATATGTGAGAGGGGAATTTTAGGGAAATGTGAGAGGAAATGTGAAAAGGAAATGTTAGAGGAAACGTGAGGGGAAATGTGAGAGGAAATATTGGGGAAATGTGAGAAGATATGTAAGAGGATATGTGACTGGAAATTTTGTGAGGGGAAATGTGAGAGGGAATTTGAGGGAACTGTGAGAGAGAATTTGAGGGAAATGTGAGAGGTAATGTGAGGGGAAATGTGAGAGGGAATTTGAGGGAAATGTGAGAGGTAATGTGAGGGGAAATGTGTGAGGAAATGTGAGAGGAAATGTGAAAGGGAATTTGAGGGAAATGTGAGAGAAAATGTAGGAGGGAAATTGAGGGAAATGTGAGAGGTAATGTGGGGGGAAATGTGAGGGAAATGTGAGAGGGTATTTAAGGGAAATGTGAGAGGAAATGTAGGAGGGAAATTGAGGGAAATGTGAGGGAAATGTAAGCGGGAATTTGGGGAAATGTGAGGGGAAATGTGAGAGTAAATGTGAGAGGGAATTTGAAGAAAATGTGAGAGGTAATGTGAGGGGAAATGTGAGAGGAAATGTGAAAGGGAATTTGAGGGAAATGTGGGAGGGAATTTGAGGGAAATGTGAAAGGAAATGTGAGGAGAAATTTGAAGGAATTGTTTATAGAAATGCGAAGGGAAATCTCAAGGAAATTTGGGGAAATGTGAGGAAAAATTTAATGGATATGTAAGGGGAAATGAGAGGGAAGTGTAAGAGAAATGTGAGGGGAAATGAAAGGGGAATATCTGATGGAAATGAGAGAGGAAATCTGGGGAAATTTGGGGAAAATGTGAGGGGAATCAAAGGAAAATATAAGCGGGGACTTGGGGGGAAATAGTAGTAGTAGTAGTAGGTTTATTGTCATTTTCACAGTATACACAGTACACAGTAAAAACGAAACAACGTTCCTCCAGGTCCAAGGTGCAACACAAAAGCAAGACAGATATGAGATATGAGATATGAGAGCAAATTAAAAACAAAAAACAAAAAACACGGAACTGCCCACTGCAGAAAGTGTTCCGACTATAAAAACCCACTGACCTCACCTTTCATCCCAGCGCCGTTTAGATTGGCTACCTTTTGTCCAGGGCTTCCCGCCTTTGCACGAGGGCAGCTCCTCCCCACCGCAGTGCTACGCGCGCCTTCACCTCCAGCACCAAACCGACGCTGGGGTGCGCGCGCGCGCGGTTCGCGGAAAGCTGGGGGAGCTCGCGGATTCCAGCGCTCGCGAGCGGCGACCAGTCTGAGAAGAAATTACGGGATTTAAACCGCACGCGCTCGTAAGTCTTTCTGCTGCCTTGGCTTTATTATACTCGGAATGTGTGTGGAGGAAGAAACGGCGCCGTGTGAATAAGAAGACTTTGGGTAAATGTGACATTAACTCCGTTGTGTCAATACAACGGCTGTTCTGCATCGCTGCTCACCGCGCTTTATCCACACAGGCTCGACTCTGAACACCTGTGAGCGCGCGCTCCGTCTCTGCTGGAGCGGGGTTCTCTGTGGATGAGAAGACGAGGATGTTTCAGCACTGAGGGAGGAAAAACGGGAGGTACTGTTCTTCTAAAGCTCACATCACCCCTTCAGACCAACAGCACCTGCTGAGATCTTCAGACTCTCTCTCTCTCTCTCGCTCTCTCTCTCTCTCTCTCGCTCTCACTCTCTATCCCTGTCTGTCTGTCTGTCTGTCTCTCTCTCTCTCTATCTATCTCTCTCTCTCTCTCTCTCTCTCTCTCTCTCTCTGTGTGTGTGTGTGTGTGTGTGTGTGTGTGTGTCTGTCACTCTCTCTCTTTCTGTTCTCACTCTGTTTTCTCTCTGTTCTCACTCTGTTCTCTTTCTATTCTCACTCTGTTCTCTCTCTGTTCTCACTCTGTTCTCACTCTGTTCTCACTCTGTTCTCACTCTGTTCTCTCTCTGTTCTCACTCTGTTCTCACTCTGTTCTCTTTCTATTCTCACTCTGTTCTCTCTCTGTTCTCACTCTGTTCTCACTCTGTTCTCACTCTGTTCTCTCTCTGTTCTCACTCTGTTCTCACTCTGTTCTCACTCTGTTCTCTTTCTATTCTCACTCTGTTCTCTCTCTGTTCTCTTTCTGTTCTCTTTCTGTTCTCACTCTGTTCTCTCTCTGTTCTCACTCTGTTCTCTCTTTTCTTTTTTTGTTCTCTTTCTGTTCTCACTCTGTTCTCTCTCTGTTCTCACTCTCCTGTTATTTCTGCTGCTAAATCAGTGTCAGTGTTACACTACAGTTTCTCAAATTCTGATCTTTTTACGTAAATATTGGACAATGTTTTCATTTTTCTGCTTTTAAAATGTCACAGTTTCTTCTGCTGCATTGAACGAGCTCAGTGACAGAGACTCCTACACCACACGCACACACACACACACACACACACACACACACACACACACACACACACACACACACACACACACACACACACACAGTGGAGGCTGTCAGTGTGGAGAGTAGCCTATAGAAGTCACACTTTCCAGATGTGTATGTGTATAACAGTGTCAGCAGATTTTACTCATGGCAGATAACATAGAGAATTATTTAGCGACTCTTGCACTCCGACATTTAATTGCACATTGGGAAGCAAAGCTCTGCTCTTGTAAGGAGCTGCTGGTATTCATGAGGGAGCGTAAGTTTCAGCATCTCATCTGTCGAGGAACCTCTCACTGGAACCCACCACAAGTGCTGAAAAACGCCCCTTAAACCATGTTAAAGAACGCGCAGTGCCAGATCTGCTGACCACATTCTGCAGCTACATTTTCTGCTGTATTGCTGGAAAGCTCAATGTATGAGCAGGACATTTAGACAGTGGTCTTGACCAGACAGGCCAACCTTTACTCCCCACATGCATCAGTGAGCCTTGGGTGACCGTGACCCTGTCGTTGGTACACCAGGTTTCCTTCCTTGGATCACTTCTGTTAGGTTCTAACTACTGCACACCTGGAACACTCTACATGACCTGTGGTTATGAAGATGCTCTGACTCATCACAATAAGGTCCATGTCAGAGTGGCTCAGGCCCTTACGCTCACCCATTTTTTTGTGCTTCCAGCCCATCAACTTCAAGAACTGACTGTTCACTACCTGCTTAATATATCTCATCCCCTGACAGATGCCATTGTAATGAAATAACTGCGTATCCAGTGTGACTGACTTCACCTGTCAGTGGTGTTAATGTTATGGCTGATTGATGAATACAATAACAGTAATGATACATACACGCTGGGGTCTGAAAGTCTGAGACCACTGGTGGGACTCAAAAAGATTTTGACCTTTTTGTTAAAAGGCCTGAAAATTTTGCTAAAATTTGAATAGTGACCTAGAAATAGTGCAGAGTGTAATTTATTGTCATTTTAATACTCAGACTTTCACACTGTACATACAGTGGTGCTTTAAAATCTGTGAACATCTTTTCATGAACTGAATCTTAAGAAAAGTGGGTAATGAAGCAAGACAATGACCCTAAGCACACACGTCATTCTACCAAAGAATGGCTAAAGAAGATTAAAGTTACTGGATTGGCCAAGGGCGGCACGGTGGTGCAGGTTAGCGCTGTCGCCTCACAATGAGAAGGTCCTGGGTTCGATCCCTGTGTCGGCAACGGGGGCCTTTCTGTGTGGAGTTTGCAAGCTCTCCCTGTGTTCGTGTGTGTTTCCTCCGGGTGCTCCGATTTCCTCCCACTGTCCAAAGGCTGCAGTAGTTTGACTGGATTCTCTAAATTGCCCATAGGTGTGAATGTGTGTATGAGTGGTTTCTGTCTATGTGTTGCCCTGCGATGGGTTGGCCTCCTGTCCTGGGTGTACCCCGCCTTAGGCCCGCAGTCAGCTGGGATTGGCTCCAGCTTCCCCGCGACCCGGAAACGGAAAATGGATGGATGGATGGATTGGCCAAATCAAAGTCCTGACCTTTACCCTGTAGAAATGAGGTAGAAGGACCTAAAGCACTTACAGCATTCATCTTTTGCTGCAAAGGGGGTCACATAAAGCAGATTTTGCATTTACCTCGATTATAACGTTAGAAGGTTTTGTACTTGTCTTGTAAAGTTGCCATTTTGGAGATAGAAGGTTTTTGTCTGACAACAATAATATGTTATTGGGGATCATTTTCCTCAACATATAAATGGCTAAATGATATATATATATATATATATATAATAACATTTGTTTAATTGGGTTTTTTTAATCTACTTTGAAGATACCTTATCAATAATAATAAACACAGCAACTGCTTCTTTAAATGATGTGCTGAGCTATAAACAATACAAGGAGGTGTGTCTAACCTCAGTGTCTCCCTCGCTGGTAAATTGTCCTATTTCTAGTGCATAATAAAAGCACCTGATAGCACCCAATCTTTTCTTGGTGACTTTTGGTACATTAAGGCTTGCAATGCACATCTTTAGCAAAATGACTCAGCATACAGTCAGCCCAGGAAGAATGCTGGGCGAGATGAACAGAATGCTTTAAAAACCAGTACCAGTTGTCATAAGTCAGAAATCAGGTGTGCTGGCAAATTCAAAATCACTTAAGGGTTAGATACCAAAATTCATGCCATAATGAGTAAATTTGATGTGCTGACAATAATGAAAATGCTATGGAATCTGTACATCTGCTTTTATTAGAATCTTGTTCTTAGAACTGCAAATAATACTGAACCTGAAAACGTGCTTTGTCATAACTAAGTACTAACCTAGAGCTACATATACCAGAACATATCCAACCTGCACATTCATCGCCATGATAAGGTGGCACGATGCAGTCCATAAGTACCTGTACAGTACAGTACAGTTTATTGGCCATGCACTGTATGAACCAGCCAAACTGAAACAGCCACAGCCTGAAGTTGGCATCCTCAGTACCAGGTGTCAGAAGTATGAAGCCCCCCCAGCATTGAGCTGTGCAGCAGAGGAAATGAGTTCTCTCTAGTGATGGAGCACCATCCACTACCTTTTGGATGTGTTGGAATGGTGTTTGTGATCTTGAACTAACCATCCAACACCAGTCCAGATGTGCTCGGTGATAGTCCAATGTTGGTGTCAAAGGCCAAATTTTGCCTTACTGACATGGTCAAAGCATCTCCAGATGGGCAAATTGTATGGGGTGTTACTGGTATGCAGTGGTTATTCCCGACCAAAAGTGGCCCAAGGAAGGACAGAGGTCATGGGTGCCTAAGGTTCATTGATGCACGTGGCAAGCGAAGGCCCATCTGGTCTGAGCTACTATAACACAAATCTCTGAAAAAAAGCTGAATATGGTAGAAAGGTGTCGAAAGACTGGTGACCCCTGGCCACTGCCAAATGAGCCTACAGTTGGTTTGTGAGAATCAGATCTGTACCATAGAGCAGTGAAAAGTGACAGGACTGGCAGGAAAAGGCCTGGGTGTGTAATGAATCCCTATGCATTGGTGTTCAATTACCTCTTTCTTCCATAAATGCGATGATTATTTCAACAGAAATGTGACTGCATGTACTCAGATTGTCTTCATCTAATATTTAATATTTAAGGATCTAAAACAACTACGCATATATGAAAAAAAAGTATTCACTACAAACTTTTTCACAGCGTGTAACCTATGAAAATTGGTGTCAAAGCAGCAAAACGTGTCACTATCTAGTTGCTTGTGGGCCGCACCATATGTCCTATTCAAAATAGCACACGTCAAGAGGCTCACCTTATGTAATATGTATGCATTTATGAGACACAGCTCATCAGAGATATGAAAAGGCTGAAATCACTAATGCACTGACTGATGGAGCTAATACTCCCAGAGACGCAGGACTGGATTTAAGCGCGGCGCGATCTGCCATGGTAACAGAAAACTGCCGATTTAAGGCTAATCTTCCTTTGGATAAAGTTACTGCATTGCTGCCAGAAAGGACTGGCAGCGGACTCTGTCGGGGTTGATTTGAATGATGAAGTTCAGCGAGGCACGACGAGAAAAGATGCAACATGGAAGTGTACATGACTCTGTTACTGATGACAGGAAATGGCCTTGAGGTGCACCGGATGATGAATTGGCTCGCTTCTACTTAAAAAAAAAGTGCCGGCAGTGCTTTTTCCACATTTCACCTCACAAGGTTAGAGTCAAACAAATGACTGGAGAGGAAGTAAATGTATGATGTGCGTTAGAACACCACACGACAGTGATGCATTCAACAGGACGGAGCGTATTTATTCGCCTCTTCTTCTTTGCTGCATGTTTGCGCGGCATATGCATTCAGACACTTACTCATCCTGTTTCCCGAACGCTATTAGGCGTAAAAAGTCTCCTGGACCGCTGCATTCCCCCAATAACAAGATAACCTACTCAAATATTTTTATTCAGCGCTGTCGGTTCCTCAAATGATTTAAGGGCAATAGCTCTGCATGGTAGAGATTGGCAGATCCGCTCCACTCCCTCCCCACCCGCACCCTCTTAAGACAATCGTCTCTCCCACACATCGCTGCGTGTGCGCGTATGTTGAGTAGAGACTACTGTCTGATCTGTTCCGCCCTCGTTAGCATAACTTGCACCGTCTGTACGGAGAGTAAAGCTGTAAACATCGCTTGCACCCAAACGTCGGTTATGAAACAGAGGAATCTGTGAAAATGAGTCAAGTCAACAGTGATAAAACAGTGTCTCGCCGACCTAAAAACAACTTTAACCGTTTGTCTTCACCGCAAGCAGCTACAAGCACTGAAATGAGTTCGGATAATGAGTGCTTTTTTTTTTGAGGATTTACTTCAAAATGGTCCTTTTTATGAACTCGAAGCGAAGAAGTCAAGTATGTTCCTGTCACGCCTGTAGCAATGTATCTGAGTCTCTTACGCTTACTCATAGACCTTTAATAGTGACTCATATCAATGCCGTGACCATGAAATGCAGTCGGTGCTGTGACTCAAATCAAGGGTTGAATTTACTTCCAGCTAATTGAACAACATAGGGGTAGAAACGCAAACCGGAGGTTGCCATGTTTGAAACTTTGTGTGAAACAGAAGTTACACATTCAGAGGTTTCGCTGAAGACCACAAATTAGAGATGAATATGATAAATATGAGGTTTCAATTCTTTTCCGTCTTTTTAAACAGTGTTTAATAAGATTCAGTACACCTTCTCGGCCTGTGGCACGGTGGTGCAGTGGTTAGCGCTGCCGCCTCACAGCGAGAAGGTCCTGGGATTGATCCCCGGGTCGGCCACGGGGGCCTTTCTGTGCAGAGTTTGTAAGCTCTCCCCGTGTTCACGTGGGTTTCCTCCGGGTGCTCCGGTTTCCTCCCACTGTCCAAAGGCTTGCAGGTTGATTGGATACTGTAAACATTGCCTGTAGGTGTGAATGTGGGTATGAATCCTTGTCTGTCCATGTGCTGCCCTGCGATAGGTTGGTCTCCTGTCCTGGGTGTACCCCACCTTAGGCCCATAGTCAGCTGGGATTGGCTCCAGCTTTTCCGCAACCCAGAAACAGAAGAAGCAGTTTAAAAAATGGATGGATGGATGGATGGTTTGACAAAAATGTACATGCCATGATTACACAACGTAACAGAGTTCTATTTTATTTTTGTTCCTGGGTACAAAGTTTTCCAGTCCCTTATGTTAAAAAAAAATAGAATGTGGCTGTTGTTCCACAACATCTTTGCTTCTGTGCTCAGGACAATGACATTTTGAAATGTATCTGTTCAATTCACTTCAAATGCTAAGTAGACCTCCATAATATTCTGGAACTGTGAGAATTGTCCAGAATTTTCTAGAACTTTCTGGGACTGTTTTGCCACCCTAAATAAGAATATCGTGTGGGCTGTGGTCAAGGTTGTGATGAATATGGCTGTTGTAACATAGGGTTTGCATAAGCAGTTGAAATGTAACACTTAGAAGCCAGAAACTCACATTGTGTAACATTGTGTTACCATTACTAATACTGATATAAATATAAATAGCTATATATTCATATACATGGCCCAAATAGCATTTTAGTTGCAATTTTAGTGTTTTACAATGAAAATATTGTACTTTTTCAGAGTTTTACACATGTACATCCCCTTTTACAGAAATGTCCGGTGAAATATTAGGAGGTAAGGGAGCATGAGATTGGATTTTTCGTCGTAGGTAGCACTGACGAAGAAGAAATTTTTTAGTGTCGGTTTCACCGATTTACTGAAAGATGAGCCAAGTTTCTATTTCTGTTGCTAATGTAGTGCTCCAAGGTCCTTGGCAGTATTTGTCATTCCACCTTAAATGATTCATTATTAAAGGCAAACCTGAAAATAAAGTTCCATTTAAGGCAAATACGAAAACAAGAAGCCAATTTCAGCTCAATAAATTACACAAGTGCAGTAACTTCAGTAGTCGAGTGACTTTGCAAGTCATTACAATGTTTTATACTCAATCTGCACAGATTTACTGATTAGCTGTGCTGCAATTTGTCTGTCGGCTCTGCAGTGTCTGCATGATGAAGATAAACTACCCAAACGCTAAATATGGAAGCAAATGCCAACATAAACAAATACTCTGACTATTTGGCCCAGCATTAATAAACTGATTGTTTATGACTGTCATTGCATTGCATTATTGTGAATGCCTGATTTAGCAGCTTGCAAGTTGTGGGTAGAGTTAAACTTACTGTGTGAAAGTTGTGTTTACATTTAGACCAAATTAAATTGTTGTAATTGCCCTGAATTGCCTCATAAAAACCCAATGGTGACAAAAATATTCTTGTTACAAGATGCATTACGCTGGTTTGGTTTATGAGGGCAGGAGCATGATATAATTGTTCACCATCACCATCACATTAGCCAATCTGTTGCTCTTTGAATTATTTGTTCTTGCCATATCTGGTGAGGTGCCATGTTGGACATTCCTTCATGTGTGTATTTTTGGAACACCGTTTACAGGCAAGTGGTGTCCCTTGGCTTGCCCTGATTGTCCGCTAGGCATTCCTCTAATAGAATCCTGAGGTCACAGAACCAGCAACTCCTCATTCTAGACTTAAAACTCCATAAATCTGTAGCACTGAAGTGGTGTCAAAAATAAATAGCAATTAAAATATGTAACAAAAATGTTTGTGTAAATTTTACTGAGGTATTAAATGTTGATATTTTTTTTTTAGACAAAACAGCCCATAATATAAATAGATGTACTAGAGATGCTTGATCATAGATTTGTATGGCAATTCAATCCAATATTTTACAGCCAAACTGACTGATGGCTTCCTTTGGCTGATGTATATAATATTCTTTTTTTACCCCAAAGTTCACCCTGTGTGGGCTGATTGTACACATGAAGCACTTTTGAATTTCCAGTACTTTTTATTAGTCAACACTTTCTATTAGTGGCAATAAAAAACAACATTATTTGCTATAAATCATTAAAATTGGCCAAAATAAAACATCCTGGCTAGTACTGCTCAGGAATCCCTAATATGTTCTATGCAGTGTGTTTTAAACAAGTGCTGGGTGATAACTGATTACTGATGCAGTACAGTACTAATATTAGTTATTGTGAAATTTATATTCATAAATTCCCAAGATCACAAAGTAACAGAAAAACAAGGTTTGGGTTAATAAATATAGATTTATAAATATAGAAATGATGAAGATCTCAATGTATGAAAATCTGTAAAGTTTTCTTTGTTTTGTTATTTTAGAAAAGAAAAATGAACCAATACAACCATGAAATGAAGCTTTAGAAGGTTTTTTTTAGACATTTTGTGTGGAATAGAAGTGCTCATAAATCCTGGGTTATTTAATATAATTTATGCAAACTTAAATATTCTCTTAAATATTCACCTTAACATCATGATACTATGATATGTTTCACAAATATTGTGGTACTGAATTGTATCAGTACCATACAGCACTACTGTAAATTTGAGAGCACTTCTGTTAATTTCAGTGTGTGTCAAATGGGTCATTTCTGCTCTGTGGTTTTAGAGGGGCTTGATAGAAGGTCTTTGGTATTTTACGTCAGTGCGTGGGCTGTTGATTTTGTTTGTTTATGAGGCATACAAACACTGCCAAAGATTCGGTTCAGGTGCCTTCTGGTTTTGGATTTGATGGGCTTAAGGAGCTTACAGAAGAGGGCTGATATTGCAGAAGCACCACTTTAGTTTCTATATCTGTAGTAGTTCTTCAGTCAAGTGTAGGCTGTGGATAATCATTTTTGCTCTGATCGGTCAAAATGCTGTGTTTTACTCTTGAACCAAACAATGAATAGCTGAAAATGTGGCTATGCTGTCAGTGATGGCCTTGTAGCCTTTTGTGTGACTTTCTATACAATTTTAGGCAAGATAAATGAATTACCTCATACTCTGCCTACCGCAGACATGGGTGAGAAACAATCGAAAACCAAGGCAAGCTGATAAATACATGTCATCAGTTCTGCTTCTGGATGCCTAAAGTCCAGAATAGTTTGGTGATTCCAACACAAGTGAGTACCAGTTTAGCATGTGTGTAGAGCAGGGAAATGACCTTCAGAAGTTAAATTAATGATGTACTGTACACTCTCACAAAAAGATGCAATAAAGTGTTCTCTAGAGCAGTGCCATAGAAACAACACTGAAGTGTTTTCCTTTACAGAACCTTTTAAAGAACCTACACATTTATTCTAAGCAAACCTACATATAAGAAACATACACATTGAAGGTTTTTTTTTTGAAGAACCGTTTGTTCAAGTCAAGAACCGTTTGGACTTGGATGTGTAGTCCTTGGAAAACTGATGATATATTGTCCCAGAAATCATGGTTAACAATATTATTGTCCTTTTAAGACTATTTCACTGATATAACGTGTACGTTTTGGCCTTGGAATTTTCTTAATCTGTTGCTGTTATTTTTTCATTTCAGTGATGCACACTAAATTTAAAGACCAAAAACGACACAGAACCGGAAATGGAACAGGACCCAGAAGCAAGGCGAATGGCTAAAATCTAGGTCCTAGGGCCACTGCAGTTAAGACTTTGACGTTACCCTTCTGTCTAGCTATTAGGGATGTAAAAATGAATCGATCTATATCGATGCATTGACCAAAAATAGCACATGATCCGATATATCGATGTAACCCATTAAAAGTGAATTTTACTGTCAGCAGTGTTTTGTACTGAGAAGCTGTTGTTTCTTATGACTACACTGCTGTATTTGACCTTTAATAATAAAAATGTTCATATTATAATGTGTTTGCATGTGCGAGATCATGGAAATGTAGCAGATTGTGTGAAATGTTTATCACATTTCATACTGACAGCTGCAAATGTTGAGGTATCGAAAATGTATCAGATGGTTGGCTAAAATAATCGGACTGGATAGAATCGTGATGATTTACACCCCTACTAGCTATCGTGACAGGTCTAGGCGAGGGGGTCATTCATTCTTATTAACTAGATTAATTGTATGTAAACTCAGTTTTTTAATATTGAGGTTAGAAGGAATAAGCAAGGTCATGCACATGTGCGATAAGTCGATAATTAATTATGGTGACAGGCAAATAGAGAACCTTTTTAAAATTGAAATAACCTCTACATGTTATCCACCTCCACTGGTTCAGGTAGGCTCTACACTACTTGAAGGTTTTCCCAGGCCAGGAACTGTTATTTTGAACACTGAAAACAATTTGGAATAGTATCCAATGGTAATGTACCAAACTGTATCCATAAATAAATTATTTCAGGTGTTGTAAACAATAAGCATATTCTGTAGACGTTCCACACATCCCGCTGGCATCTGCGCCAGAGGAGCGAATTTCATTTTTGAAGAAATCCAGTCTGTGGTCATAGCCCTACTGTCTAGCATGTCAGGATTCTGGATGCCTGTAGAGCTCCATCTGTTGAGTCCCATTGGACTCAGGATCAGATAAGAGAAAGCATGTGTTTATGGAGCTGTTTAAACACATCCACCCCACTCACTAGGTTGAAGTGTCCCTTTTGTACTCACCACAGATAAGTTTTTGCCATTTTTCCTCTGATGTTAAAGACTGGGATTTGACTAATAAAAGCCAATCCTGAATCTGCCTTTAAGGTGCAGGTTCACTTGAGTGCTGCCAGACTGCTGACAGCCTGGGGCTTTGCCACCAGCTCAACACCCAAAGGGCCTTTTGGCTCAGTTTGCACTGGCAGCCCCAGTGTGACAGATCCTTAGTCACTCGTGCATCTGGCGGCGCACTTTAGAAAACTCTCAATTTTTATTTCGCTGTTTTCCTTCCCTGACAGTAATCGTTAAGGAACACCATGACTTCCCTCGGCTGGTTATATAAGGTATGTTTGTTTGAAGGCTTAAAGTTCTTTACTTGGGTGAAAAAAAGTCACAAGGAAGTTGTGAAGGAAAACTAGTTTGCATTATGAAGTCAGTGCTGAGACTTTCCACCACAAATACCGGATTGGATTTCGTTTTTGCTTTCATTTCTCATGGAGGGCGAAATGAGGCCAGCCATTAATAGTCAGATGGAGGTCCAGTCACTCCAAAGAGGACTTGAGCACGTCATTGTAGCGTCTTATTGTAGTTACTTATAGCACGTGATAATCTGTTTATCCAGTCTCTAAATGTTCTGTGGCCATCATACTTTTCTTTCATGTTAGACATCTAGAATTTGTAATCTGCAAGAGCTTTTTTCCATCACACACCCTTTTTTGTTTCATTTATGTTTGGGATGGCAGTGGTGAGCACTGTCACCTCACAGCGGGTTCGATTCCCGGGTCGGCCACGGGGGCCTTTCTGTGCAGAGTTTTTGCGAGCTCTCCCTGTGTTCTCGTGGGTTTCCTCCGGGGTCTCCGGTTTCCTCCCACAGTCCAAAGGCTGCAGTAGGTTGATTGGATGTTTTAAATTGCCCGTAGGTGTGAGTGTGTATGAACGGTTGTCTGTCTATGTGTTGCCCTGCGATGGGTTGGCCCCCTGTCCTGGGTGAACCCTGCCTTTGGCCCTCAGTCAGCTGGGACTGGCTCCAGCTTCCCCGCAACCCGGAAACTAAAGAAGCGGTTTCGAAAATGGATGGATGGATGGATGTTTGGGATGAAGGCCAATTCTATTTTCTGCAGTCAGTGTGTTTGGAGACCACTCATGCCAGCTGACAAAAAAAAAAGCAGGATTGAATACAGCATTCCAGATAAGTACCCTCTGACTGAACAATGCATTCTCATAGGTAGAGAGTCAGGAAGAGAAGGAAAAACTCTTCAAATAATAAGGAATTTATTTATTCTTTCTTTATTTATTTATTTATTATCTGACTCTTTGCAATTATTATAATCTTGTGGCCTTCACTGAGGAAAATCAATGGCCAGAGATTTTAAACGACTTAGATGCATTGTATATTTGAACTTGTGTAATAAATGTGGGGATTAAGGCATGAGAGACACACAGTCCCACCTCTGTATAAACCCTCAGAATGAGGGATTCAGGAAAGAAATGATGAAACATCTGCTCTTTTTTGTAGGGTTAGAATACTTTCTAGCTCTTTTTGTAAGCATTTATCAGACCTGAACACAACATCGAGAATAAAAGTCAACATGTTCTTTGGGACCTTGAGAATTCTTTCACAGATTAAAAACTTTCCGTCCTTGTGGACGTCAAGGTCGGTGACAAACACTCTTTCTGAAGATTGTCAGCATGAAGAGTAACTATTCTTCAGTGCGGCTTACGATTAGCGTCATTGCTACATGAGCAAACGTGAGTTAAAGGAATTTAAAAGAGAGAAAAAGAGCCAGAAAATATGCTAGAAGACTACTCTTAATGAGGCTGATTAGAGCAGTGTGATCCAGCTCTCCGAAGGCACAGGAAGTAAGAGGAGTGATTGGCAGGAAGGAGAGCAAGCGGATCATGATCTCACTAGCTGGCGCGGCATGGCATCGCGAACAGCAGCTTTCTCCATCCATCCCTGCTGCTTCTGCACTTTATCTCGTCGCATCATTAGGGCGTTTCTGCAGCACTGCACAGAATGAGTCTCTTAACATGTGAAAGAAGCATTTTGATTGACAGGGCAACTGTAGCATCTGTCTGGCAGTGTAAAAGGTGTGCTTTTTTAAAACCTGGACTAGTGATCTGTGCTGGTAGCAAAAATTACTCTTAGAAATAAGCTATTTAAGGTCTCCCTCAGGTTTGCACACAAACCTCGAAAATGTTGTTTACTGTTCAGTTTTGGAGACGCAACATTCATTTAAGTGAAACGGCTGAACGAATCTGTCCCAGTTTTGATAGAACCAGTGTTTGAGAAGCAGATATAGAAAGTGTGAAGTTGTAAGAGGATTAAATATTGAGGTTCCTGGGCCTATGTGAGAAGGTAAAAATTCAAAGGGTGCGAGAGAGAGAGGGAAGGCAGACTATCAGTGTTTGTTGAAAATTTGATAGGAACCATCTTCTGTAAAGTTTGCTCTGAATATATATGACCTACATTAATTCCAGTGTGACTGAAGCAAAGGCATCTCAAAATCATGTTATGCATCGCATGACTCTTGGACCGAATGTGCAAAATCTTCCCAAGGAAATTTTGCAGTGCACAAAGTTATGTAGGCAAATCAAACTCAAGTGTAGTCTGGGTTAGAAAGGCTGCAGTGTTTCTTCTGCATCTGTGCAACAAGCCATTGAATAGTATCACCAAAAATGTAAAGATTATGATGCACTTGGTGTAAGGGTTAGCACAGCAGGACATGCTAGCAGGGGGTGGATGAGAGCCCTGCCTTCACAATCGCGCCATGTCGAGGCAGCTGGTGGCACCCCACCATGGTTTGGGGCAATCAGTGCTTATGTGTACCATCTGGGCCAAAGCCCTCATAAGCATGGTTGTCCCACAGGGCAGGGTGGAGTCCTTGGTCTCTGGTGGCAGGTGTGGGTAGCATGGTGCCTAGGCCACGGACTCTTGCAGGAAATTTGGGAAAGGCTCTTCGGTTGTTTATCCCATGGGTCTCCTTGTCTCTCCCCCTCTTTTATGTTCTTAGCAGTCAGATCTCGAGCTGTGTTCGTCTGGTTGTCTGCTGAGACTCCTTTAGTTCTCTAGTGGGTGCAGTTGTGGCACGGGACATCTGCATATGTTCCCCGCAGGTCCCCATGTGCTGGGAGTAGCGGCGTGGGAGGCTCACTTTTTGATGTTGCGATGACCCACATTCTGGTTCTTGTGAGCTCCTATGTCCCCCACTCACAGCACCAAGGTCCCTTCTCGCAAGTTTTGTTGTTTTTCTCCAACCCAAGAGCCTCGTTACTAGCATCCATAGCTTGCTGCTAACAACTAGTGGTCTATGCTACCAGCGTACATTAACATTGCACCATTCTTCCGCAAATCCGCAGGAAGTTTTCTTTTTCGGGCGCAGGGCCTCTTTAACTCACCCCTCCCCTTCTCGGTGCCGCAAACCATAGTGCGCTCGCCTTGTAAACATGCCAGTGCAGGTCTGAGGTCCGGGTGGGAGCCAGCGTTCCTTAGCTCCCTTGAGTTTGTGTCCCAGTCTGAAAGCCCTGAGACCTGAAATGCCGGCGCATTACACTTGGACTACATAACACAAATAATAAATCTTATCAAGTAGTTCAGTTCGGAATGAAATGTGTTGGACAAGAAGAACCAGTAAATTTAGCAGTAAGTACATGTAATATTTGGAGTGTATGTAAAAATGGAAAAAAGGGTTTAATACTCAAGGTATTCATCCACAGAGGAGGAAGGAATGTATATAAATAAGCACATTACAGTCTAAATGTAGTTGTCCATAATGTGAGGTGTAGTGACAGAGAAGTGACCCGCAATGGTGGGCAGTGGTGGCCTAGTGGTTAGGACGCTGCCTTTGGGACCTGAAGGTCGCAGGATTGAGTCCCGGCCCGGGCACTACTGAGGTACCCTTGAGCAAGGTACCGTCCCACTACACTGCTCCCCGGGTGCTGTTGG
>JBBPDA010000081.1:27196710-27209540 GCA_037974385.1 Arnoldichthys spilopterus | reverse complement strand
TTGAAGAAGTTTCCAAACCAAGGAATCCCCCCCCCCCCCCCCCCCCAACAGTAATGTCTCAGTGAGCAAGCCCAGGTGGAAGTGTAGCCGGTGATGTTGCAGGGAGTGAGCCCACCCTGCGCAGATATCACTGATGGGGAGGGGATGAACTGTCCGGTTCTGGTAACACGTGTAAACACTCACAGTGGAATTAGTAAAGCAGAAAACAAAGCACTTGATGATGAGAACATAGCTTTAAGAGTGATAATTAATGTTCAGTTTATATTTTATGGGCAGTGTATGTGGTGTGAACAATTTAGTCCAATTAACAGCTCTGAGCTTCAGTATTTCTACACGCACACACACACATACATGTGTATATATATAGAGCAAGGTATCATCCCACTACACTGCCACTGCTCCCTGGGCACTTCTCATAGCTGCCCGCTGCTCCACATGTGGACGTGTGATGGGTTAAATGCACAGGTCACATTTTGTTGTGGTGCACTTTGTTTGAGATTGAGTGTGTTCACAATGACATTTAGTTTAAAAAGCAATGCATTATAGTTATTGTAGTGCACATGAACTTTTTGTTCATGTGCACTACACGTGCATTTGCATGTGCATTTGTCAAGTTCAAAAGTTCTTGTGTATATATATAAGGAAGGAGAAAATATTATATTTATACACTTTAGGGATGCACCAGTTTGGGATTTGTAGGTCGATATTTTCAGTCATTTTCATGTACATATCTATCGTTGCCAAAACTGCAATTGAAAATAATAATAAATCCAGAAAATCACAGAAATGGAGACTACAGCTGCCTAGATTATTATTTTTTCAAGCAAAAATCTGCCAAATACAGATATGATTGCAGTATTACCGTGCATGGTGTATGTATGTATAATATATGAATGAATGAAGAGTATCCATTATATTTTGCATATAATAAAGTGTAAGAACTGGTGAATAATGGACTTTTCTCTCTGATAAATGTGGTATTAATGGTAATACAGTGCTGAAAGTTGTATGTGTGAAGGTCACCCATATGTGTAAATCATGAGCAAAAAAAGGTCTGTATGCAATTATTTTGCCGAGATGCACAATATATGGGTATAAGTGTTTTCTCAGCTAGAGAGAGTATATTAGTTTTTGTTCTGCAGTGTACTGGAGAAATGGAACAACGTTCTTTCCAATGATAATTGATATTTGCCAGTGGTGGTGGAACAGAGCGTTGTCTATCACATTCTAAAATCACGTGTAAGCGTTCAGTTGAGTTGAGAGTTGATGACCATGAAGACCATAGTGTACATGTTCCATCATTTTCATGCTCCTCATCGTCGAATCTTATTACTTCTTCCCCATATCTGTAGTCCCGTACCTGTGGTTTTTGCACTGCTAAAGTCTCAGATGTGCATTCATGTTTGTAGAGAGGGGTTTATGAGCTGCAGCTCTACTGTAATATCCCTCTCCATGTGGTTATTGCTACTGTTCTTGCTAACAGTCTAATCCCATCCTGCCTTCCCTTACTTACCTAATACAGGACCGTTCTGCTCATTTCACCACATTTCAGCCGTTCCTGGTGAAACACCAGCTTGTTGAATAGTCTGTGACCGAAGCGTCTGCCATCCATGGCACAATAACGGACGCCAGTTTCCTTTGTTTTTCCTTGTAGTTGGTTGAGGAACACACAAGCCTTTGGCAGGTGCCCCTGCCACAACTGGAGGTTCTGAGGAGTGCCCTATGTGCATTTGTCCACGGTGCTGCTTCTTTCCCCTCTGATTGTGAGCATGTGCGCTACACTCTGAGCAGCCTTGCCTTGTAAGTATGACCCATTAGCAGAATGTGATGGCAGCCATTGCTGTCTTGTTGTATTCAGAACATCACAACAGGAATTTGTGGTCTCATTTTGCAGGTGTTGCACCTTGTTTCTGTTACTTGTTTCTATTTATGATTTGTAAAACAATTTTTGCCACCACTGTTATTGACCTGGCGACGATGAATGTTGAAGCAGCACTTTAAGTGTATAAATGAAAGGATAATTGATTTAAACATTTTGCAGGAGTGTCTTTGAGCTGCTGCTATTTTTCGGGAAGGATGAGTTCCCCGAGCACCCTTTAAAAGATATTCTGGACTCATTTCAGGTAGGTCCATAATCTTTCTTTAGCTGTAGCCTGTGGAGATTGCTGGAGAGATGGTTGATTAGAGAGATAGACGTGAGCTGGCTGTAGCCAGCTGACTGCTGTTGCTGTTTGTAAAGCAGGTAGAAAAGAAACAAGGTGGTGAACTGTTATTACAGTGAAACCTGTGTGTGCGATTTGGACACATTTTTTGTACTGCATAATGTCTAACAGATGTTGATGGTATTCTTTTTCAGGAATGTCACTCAAGTCTGGTGAGGTACCAAAATGTGTACCTACTCCAGGTAAGACAGATTATAAAAGATGGAGGGCCTTGGGCAAGCCCTGTGCTGCAGGGTATCCTAAAGGAATTGGACCAGCCACAAGTGGAGGGTGTGTGCAGTTTGTTTTGGCCCTTTTCTCAGCCAACATTGTCAAACAGCTGAGGTGGATTTAGTAACCATTTGCTCATGTTACTGTTTGCTTCATAGTGGACAGATATCTGGGTTCTGAGATGTCCGTGTTCTTCGAGTTGCGGGTACGTTACCTGCTGGCCTGTGAACGAACCCAGGAGGCCATGGCACTGGCTCAGAGGTGCAGTCAACATTCGACTGCAGGCCGACACCTTTTCTTCAAGCAGGCCTACCTTTCCTGCTTGTGGAGAGCCTCTCGGCATGAGCAGCTGTTACAGGAGGTGAGAAAATGTGTTTTGGCTTTTATGAATATTCTGGCAACATCTGGGTTTTTTCTGATTTGGTCTTTCTACCTTCATTGGTCACATTAACCCCCCAATTAAGAACTACAAATAATTACTCAGATGTGGCTTAAAAGGTTCTAAAAAAAGTTGCATTTAGACAATGTAGTCTAAAATTCATGGAAAGAAAATGTCAGATGTGAGAGGTTAAACTTGCTTATGAGCTTAGACTTGCTAACAGATGTCTGCTCTTTTTGTGAAGATGGCTGAAATTGATGGAAAAGATGCTGTGGACATCCTCTGCATTGCGGAGAAGGAGGAGAAGGACGAATTGCTTCTGGACCTGAGCAGAGGGTTCCTCTTGCAGCAACTCAGGAATGGAAACATGTACTATCTTTGGTGAGCACCAAAACGTCCTTAAAGTCCAGCCTATGAATCAGCAACAGTTAGATCTCACACTTCCTTGCATGCAGAATGATACATTTGTCATGCTGCACTTTACCAGAAAACATATGCGTTTACACTGGATTAAAGGTTAGAAATCCTTAACAGCTGCCTTACAGAATCCTCCAACTGCACTAATTCATTGGTAGACTTGGAAATGCTTACTAATAATTCTACGTGGTGTCTCCTTTTCTAGGGATTTGGTCTTCATATGGTGTAAATTGTACCTCAGAGTGAAGGCCTGCAAACAGGACCTTTTGGAAGAATGCAAACGGTTGATGCTGTCAGCCACCAACATCAAGGCAATCTTTCCATTTATGAAGCTGATTTTAGAAGTGGTATGTTTATTCATCATTTATCCGTTATATTATGTCCCACACAAGTGAAGTCTGGTCTTTGATTGGTCATTTCATTGATGAGGCTAAACTTTTATGCTCTTTATGTACGGACACCAAGGCTTATTGTTTAGTAACGACAGTGTCTAATAATTGTGTTATTGATTAAGTTTGTGTGTTAGGAGTGTGCTTTAAGGGTAATGGAAATCTGGACCAGCTGACCAGTTCTTTGAGTTTAAGGGTTTAAGATGCGTGTGGAAAAGCTATCCTAAAAATATCACAAATTTTAAATATTAAATGTACAGGTTAAGTGATATATTACTTAATGACTTTCCTGAGATTTTATGTATATCTTAATCTTGCTTGTTGCCTTGTCTTCATTTTTAGCATTTTGGGAAAGACGGCCTGACATTTTGTGTGGAGCTCTGTGCCCAAGCCCTTCAGACTGACCTCAAGAATGATCCATGCACCAAGTCTCTCATTTATAAAACCATTGCATACCTGCTTCCAAGTGACCTGGAAATTTGCAGAGCCTGCGCCCTGCTCGTGTTCTTCCTGGAGCGCACCGTTGAGGCCTACAAGACCGTGTATCTCCTGTACACTCATCCTGATCAGGTGTTCCACATGGACACCAGTCCTGTTGGGAACCACATTCGCTTTGAGGTTATTCAGATACTGAAGAAGGGCCTGTTGTTTGACCCAGAGTTCTGGAGCCTTCTTAACATTAAAACAAACTGTCTG
This sequence comes from Arnoldichthys spilopterus, assembly GCA_037974385.1. NCBI lineage: Eukaryota > Metazoa > Chordata > Actinopteri > Characiformes > Lepidarchidae > Arnoldichthys > Arnoldichthys spilopterus. The sequence continues at coordinate 27,205,227 of JBBPDA010000081.1, read as the reverse complement.
AAGCTCATGAGCGACCAGGTAGCCAAAGCTGCCCTGTGTGAAATTATGGAAGAGGATAAGTGGGTGCCCAATTACTGTGTTCGAGGTCATTGCAAGTGCCATGCTGAGCAAGATAGGACCGTTTTCAGACCGATGGTAAAACCTGCCAGCATAAACAAACAAGAATCTGGGACAGTGGAAGAAAGGTCCAGACTTTCTTCTGTTGATGCATCCTCCAAAGTTCTTCTGCCTAAGAGGAGGGGGAGGAAACCAGGATCGCAGATTGCAAAGGATCTGGAGCCTTTTCCTGTCCGACGTTCTTTCAGACAGTTGGATTTGGCCCAGAACCTTGCCAGGCAGCTGACCGACAGACGCCAGAGGTTCCTCACCAGGCAGGCAGAGAAGAAGACCCTAAAACGCAGAGGTAGGAAACCCCGCTGGCTCCTGGAGGAGTTGGCTTCCCAAGCTGAAAACAGTGTCCCCAGGCAAGGCAGGAAACCGGGGAGGAAGCCAAAGCAATTAAATATACTGAAGGACATTGTAGTTGACGTGCCAGTCATCGAAATTACAATGGAATTGTCTTATCCCGATAACGAAGTCGATCTCCCTGCTGATATTCCGAGTCGGCCTGTCTCCGCAGCGACTTCTACCACAGGGTCCAGTTTTGATGACTCTAAATGTTCATGTCCGTGGACTCCTATGCAGCCTTGCGATGAGAGTCCAAATTCTCACTGCCAGGTGCTGTCAAATGAATCTCCTCCTTCATGGAAAGAAAAAGCAAAGGCCGCAGAAGAGTTTGTTTTTCGGGCACAGGACAGCATTACCTTTCTAAGGAAATTCCACACCTACTCAAAAGTGCCTGAGGAAGAGGACGTTTTACGTAATGACCTAGATGATGAGAGAGTTATGGCAACTCCACATGACGTTGAACAGAAAACACAAGACACTGCACCTGTAAGGAATGATCTTACTGAAACAGTGAAGGTTAACCCAGCGGATAAGGCAGTGGGGCCCTCAGCGACCCCTGCAGTAATACGGGATCCTCTTTGCCCTAGAGAGCCCCCTGTACCTCAAGAGGGCACGTTTGATGTGAATAAGGTATCTGTTATGGAGACACATGCTAGTCTGGAATTGTCATCAGTTACTCCCACTGAGGATGTTGTAGGCCTGAAAAACGTGCTCAGCACACAGAATATCACCGTCAATCTTCCTAGAGATGAAGCTACTACCTCAGTGGCGGACACAGTTTCTACACCTGATAATGCAGCAGTCACAGCAGGTGATACGACGTCTCCCAATAACACACACAACAAATGCACTGATCATATCTGCCCATCTGAATTTGGGCTTAAAAAAGCGACTGACAATGCTTCTGCACCTGAAAATTCACCCCAAACAGCCCCCAACACTACTCCCTCACCTGAAGTTGCCCCTCAAAGGACAACTGACACTAATTCTACCCCTGAAAAAGGACCCAATGGTCTTATGGAAAATGCATCTGTTGCTCCCAGAGACATGACACATGCTTCTGAAAATGTGTCTGTAATTGCAAGCAGCCCCGGTATGTTTACAGAAGAGAAAGTACAAGAACCTGTGGTGCACCACTCTGATGACGACGAGGTGCCTTGTACTAGATCTCCAGTAACTAATAGTTCTGATTCTGCGCCCAGTCCTCAAAATGTTGTGCGGCTCAAACACCGCTGTGGACTTTGCAACAAAGAGTACAGAAACGCCTCGATTTTGAGACATGCATTTTGGCATTACCGGCTTGAAAGGAAGTGCATGTTCTGTCAGAGCTTCACTTATGTCCGCGGGCCATTGTGTCATTTTAAGAAGCACATTAAACAGTTAAAAGATTTCTGTGGACTCGCTGGGGAAAAGAAGTGCAAAAGTTTGCCTGATCTGCCTGCAAAACCAGACCAGACCGTCCAGGGGGCAGTGCCAAAGAAAGCGAGACCTGGGTTAGCACAGATAAAGTCGAGTCTGCTGATGAGGCTAAACTTTAGAAGAAAGACGGCACCTCATAAGGCAGAGAACAGCACAGATGCTGCAGATACTGACAAAAGAACGTTCAAGCAGAGTATAACGAACAAATCCATATCCACGCAGAAGCCTGACGAGAAGGATGATAAAGAGGAGAGCAAGCCGAAGAGTACGATCCGATATTTCACAAGGGGCTTAGTTAGGAAGTCAGAGTCCAAGGGTAGGTTTCTTAGAAAAAGGTTAGCTAGAAAAGCAAAGACTAGAACGTTAAGGGCAGAGCGAGATGTCTTGGTGCCTAAAGATAATCCTGCTCACACGCTAAATGGAGTAATTCGGAAGAAACGAAAGCTGAAGCATGTTCAGGACGAGAGCAATCACGCAACTGACAAAAATGCACAGGGGACAACGAAACAGGAAAACAAAGAGCAAAAGACTGATAATGTGGAATCGGAGGAGAAAACTGGTCATGCCAAACGGAATAAGGCAGGCACCACAAACGCGGAAGAGAAAACCTTGAATTCAACAGAAGCGAGAGAACAGTTGTTGCAGAGATCAGGGCTAAATAAGAAAAAGAGTAAATTGGCAAAGCAGAAAGAGGATGTTGGAAGAGTAAAGAAAAGAAAGGTAGACACTGGAACAAAAGAACGAAAGCAAGACGAATCAAATGATGCGATAGGAAAGCCCGCAGAAGGACAGGAGATCACTGAAGCCGGTGTATCAAATACGAATGGGACGATGACCGAATCGAATGAGACCTCCCAACCATTGCGGAAGAACAAAAAGCAGATGAGAACTGCTCCTTCAGTTGTCAACTGCCCCGGGGAAACGTGTACGTTCTATGGGAGGCCAGGCCCTGTTCTCTCACACATACTTATCCACCATCCAGGTGACACCAAAGCCTTGGAGTTCTTTTACAACTTTGCCAAGCAAAAGTGTCTTTTCTGTGGCAGGAGGATCTGGAGCCCTCAGCACTTTTTCGACCACATCGTTTCTCATCGCGGTAACCTCAAGCACCCGTGCTACCATGTGGACTGCAAGGAGAGATTCAAGACACGGCTGGAGCTCGGCGACCACATGCTGAAAGACCATCATCCGCTTCGGGCAGCTTGCTGCTTCCCCGGATGCACCGTGCAAGTGTCTAACCCCAAGTTCTTGTACAGCCACGAAAGGGGACATTACAATGTGGTCCAGAAGAAGGTTGTGCACAAAAAGGACAAATCTGTCACTTCCAAAGATTTGCCTTGTGAGAAAGGTGTTGAGATGAGTCCGACAGCTGCAAGCCCAAAGACTAGCCTTGAAACGCAGCCAAAACCCGAAAGCATGGACACTTCCACTCCTCAAACGCAATCGCACACAGGTACAGCAGTGGAATCGAATGCTGCGTCTGCTAAACAAGAGGATGAAATGTCTTTGACATTAAACAAAAGTTCTGTGAACTATACCCATAAGACCCCCAGGCTCGTCAATGGCCACAGTGACCATGAACGAGAAGCTCCAGCTAAAACCCCCGCTTTACCCCCAAAAGAGCAGGACACGGAATTTGGGAAGATGAGCACAAAGCCCTTCGTCCGCCCTCCTCCCTCGGCGTACCTGGACGAACTGTACATCAGCATGCCCAAACGCTGGAAGGGGCCCCAGGTGAACACTAAGGGCTCCCGTCCCAGCGAGGTCATCCCCATCAAGAGGCAGGTCTGCCCCCGATGCTCTGCGTCCTTCAACAGCGAGCAGGAGCTGCAGGATCACAGAGAGAAATGCACATCCCTCTTTGGCTTTGATTCAGATGATGAAAGTAAGTGTGTCCAGGTATTTGTGTTTTTAGATGCTTGTGTCTGTGGCCATGCTGTGTGCTATGCATTGGATGAACATTCAGGACATAAATTTAATTTATTTTTTGTGGTTATGCTATAGGTTTATTGGGAGAAAAGGCGAAATGGTTTGGTAAAATATAAAATGTATTTACATTGACAGCATTTAGCAGACGCTCTTATCCAGAGCGCCGAACAACAGTGCTTTGTAGTCCATGTCTGTTCTTTTATCTGTTGGGCTAAACCCATCAACAGCTGTCATTCTACAGAGCTAGTCAGGCTGAAATCCAGTTACTGTGCAAATCGGCTCATAGACAAAGTACTATTCTGTACTATTCAAAAGAAAAGCTCAATTTTGTGACAAACTTCATATTTTCTTATACCAGCAGGCAGTGTTTACAAGAAGGCTGCTGTTCAGAACAGTAAGCCCCCTGTGTCATTAGGGTCATGAAGCTTGAGCGTTCGAATGCAGTGTATTGTAGCAAGAAGGGGGGGGGGGGGGGTGACAAAACAGGTAAAGGTTAAACTGGTACTTCAGTCAACTAGCTCAACTTCGACTCCAACATTACCCTCTCCCCGCTTTCCAGCTCTAGTTACATTAGCAAATTGTGCTACGTCTGAATAAAGTCCTCATTTTTCTCATCCAAATTTCATCATAAATATTATGAGAATGGTGAATTTTGGACTTAGTATGTAGCTGAATCAGGTCATGGAGTGTATCTTTACACTCTGCAGAAAAGGGGGGGGTACAAGAAAAAATGTTTTGTAAGTGTACATTAAGGAGTAAATAAGAGTGTGAGATCTTCGTTTGTTGCGCTTTGGTGGGTTCATTCTTTTTTTATCTGATTAAACCTCATCGCTCTTCTTCCAGACAAACTTCAGACCTCTTGCCTTGTTTTTGGTGGTATTGAGAGAAATGGTCCCATCTCATCTTGTGTTGAATCCAATCAGATAAATATGATGGAGGTTTGCTTTGAGCACCTTGGCATAGGCCTGTTTTCTGACTCACTCCTGACTGCTTTGTGTCCTCATAGGTGCCTCCTGAAGAAACCGCTTTCTGTTCGAGTGCTGGTCTAGGAAGCGGAAGCCCAACTGAGCCGTTGATGAAAGCTGCTATTGACATTCTGAAGAATGTGTGCATAAGAGGCCCTGATGTGGAAGGAGCCGTTTTGAGCGTTTAAGTGTTAAAACAAGCGGCCAGTTGACATTATCAACCCGTTTGGACATTCGACCCTTCTGAACCATTTGAACACTTCTCTCTGTCAGTTTCTTTGCCAAGCGAATGATCAGTGGACTTGGGAGTATGAACTATATTCTGAAGTAATAAATGTGGTTCGACGGGATGATTCTGAACTTTTGCGGCTGGACACGATATTCAGCATCATTTACAGTTCCAGGGAGTGTGGGTAATAAGTTGCTTGCCATGCAAATGATGCGTTTGTTTAAAGACAAAGGAAGAACAATATATCATGTAGGACTTTCCTCCTGATGCTGATACATCCTTGGCTTATGTGCTTGGTGATTTCGCCCAGTGTAGAGGCCGTTTCAGATCATGGTTGGTAAAATCGCTCATTGACCTTGAAGAGCGGGATCGCTCATGCTCATTTCTTCTCATGTAGTCTGCATTTGCTATGTCTGTTGAAGGATACAGCCAGACTTTTCAGTGCCAAGAGGGTCATCGGGATTCTGTCTCGACCCGTTCAATGCGACTGTGACTTCAAGACATGCAGAGAATAGACTCAACCGTACCGGCCGTGGAAGCCAAAAAATTTCCGGCTCACACGGTTGGTCCAGCTTAATGATTTGTGAACTCTGTGAATAATTACATTTTTCATCACTAATTTCCACTAACTTTTGCTCTCAAACATGGATGTGTTTAGATTCAATGAACTCTAATGAGCAGATGTGGTGCTCAGGGGTTGTACCAGTCGGTTTTCTTTTATATCCTACTGAATGCGTATGTGGATGCAGGCCCAGGTCTTAAAGGCTTAATGAAGGACTTGCAGAATGCCAGGCAGTGTCATTGCTGGAAAAAGACTTTAGATGGGGTACAACCAACCGAGCTGAGCTGTTTCTTAACCCTTCAAGCTCAAGACAGGGCCTCAGATGTTAGCAAGTGGTGTGTCACGACTTCTTAAACATTGATAATAAATCTGTTTCTAATGGACTTCTCTTCACGTTTAAGAGAAGAAACATCTGTCTCAAAGGAGGCATGTTCAAGCTGTTCCGCATGGGAGCAGTGACTTGCATATTTAATTTATTTTTCTTTTTTGTATCCTCTGTAAATGTTTGGAAAGTTTGAATGGTATATAATTGGGATGGGTTTATAAATCAAGAGTTTTTTTTTTGTTCTAAAAAAAATAAAATATGTATATGAAAACAGTTTAACATTTATATTCGTTCATGCAAAAAAAGGATTCATCCAGTACAGCACGACTAGACCGCAGAAGGACACGCAGATGGGCTCTTCTGGACATGCTTACTTTGTTTTATATAGAGAACTGCTAATATTTTGTAGTAGCTCAGCACAGTGATATTTATTTACAGGGCTCATTCTACCCAACGGTTGTTGATCCAAGGGCTGATGAAGTACTTCAGTCAAAAAGACTCACTGGAGTCACATCACACCAGACATCATTGATCATAACAATGGTTTCAAGACTAAAGTGAAAGTGACTATTTGTCATTGTGAGCACAGCCTATCACACAGTGCACCACAATGAAATGTCGCCTCTGCGTCTAACCCATCCACATGTGGAGCAGTGAACAGCTACCAACAGTGCTCAGGAAGCAGTGTCCAAAGGAACTTCAGTGCCTTTGAATGATCTTGTCTTCATAAAAAAATTCAGACTGTAGCATGAACCTGTAAAGCCCAAAGCAACTAGCACCAACAAAGACCTGTGTTTGATTCTGGCGTGCTCCATTCACACTGATCTACCATGTTTTCCTTATAGATACATATTTATAGCTAGATTCTAGAAGTCACTGCTTGACCAGCGTTAAATAACGGTTCCCATAGACCCATATTCCTGATTTTTACTTCCGCTCGTGTGTCAGGTTTTTCCCCCAAGTCTCACAATACGACCAGCACTGGGAGGGTGAAGGCTAGCACATGCTTCCACTGAGTGACGTCAAGCCAGTCACCGCCTTTTTCCAGCTGCTACTAATGCAATTTGGAGTTGCCAGTTCTGCTGCGTGAGTCGACAGACTTCTGTGAAAGGTGGGAGTCACCTTTCCCACCCAGAGAGCGAGGCCACTTGTGCTCTCTTAGACTTCTGGGTACAGGTGGCTGTAGCACCATCAGGGATCGAACCCACAACCTCTTGATGGTAGGGCCAGAGAGCTTAGGCCACTGCGCCCATCGGGAGCCCTTATCTTCTGAATATGGTTTACAATATATTCTGTTTTCCATTCTTTACTTGGAATTCTGAACTGCGCTGAATACTACTAAGTGTTCCGAGGAACTGGTTGGCCAAGGCTTAGGTAAACGATTTTTACAAAGGTGATGTTTCATGAAGTCAGTCTTCATGTAAACATCACTTGTGTTTGCAAAAACAAGGTACACACATTTCTGCTCAGTCCAAAACCACAACTCATTAAATAAAAAAAGTTAATTATATATAACATTAAAATACCTATTGTGCAATTTATTGTATAAAACATTAAAAACATTGCTACAGCCCAACAGCTGTATACTGTTGCAGGAAAAGATGGTACAAATCAGCATTTTTGGAATTATTTTTACATTTTACTTAATATGTCCCAATATGGCAACCAAGTGGCTTCACGTCAGTGTGGTATAGTGATAATACCAGCCACCTTGTCCCCTATACAGTCTGCAGGACACAAAAAAAATTGCGGATGACCTGAAAGTTACCACAATGGGATAGAGTCAAACTACAAAGCACGAGAATCAGATATGCATTGATTGGCAGAATCCCATGATAACAGAGAGCGACTACGTTGGCAGCCAGATGCAAGATGGCATAATGTAGTCACTGATAACGTTTCTAAGATAGAAATGATAAAGTTTCAGTCTCAGAGGAGAAAGTCTCGACACTTTCCAAAGCTACATTAAAACTGGGATGTGAATACCACTGTAGTCGAACATGGAGTGAACAGATAAATGAATCTGTGGATGGCATTCCAGGCAGACCACTACTGGGTGAAGGACAGAGATATTGTTTAAAGTAATGCATAAAGAAAAACTAAAGACAACAGCAATTGTTTTACAGAAGACTGTAATGATGTTCATGACAGACTGGACCTGCTACCTAAAATGAGAGGAGCAAGAGGAAGCTGGACATGGCTTTTCTGAGGTATGACTAACTAATCCTCCAGCAAGGGGAGAGAAGGACTGAACTCATATGCGGACATGTGCAGAAAAACAAAGGATGTAGCATTTTATAGCTGTGGATGTTGATTACTAAGAGTGGAAGTCAATACACCTCATGCAGAAGTACATCTTAGTGCGTTGTTATTGTAGATCCCCAAGCATTTAGCAAGAGTTCCTCTTTAGGATTGGACCTGGCCTTGGGCGCCCATGACTCTGTAGCAGTTGTCCTTCCCCTGAACACTTTTGGTAGGTACCAACTACTGCACACCTGGAACACTCCACAAGCCCTGCTGTTCTGGAGATCCTCTGACTCATCTAGCCATCACAATAAATTAATATAATAATAATAATAATAATAATAAGTTAGATTTATATAGCGCCTTTCACAAACCCAAGGACGCTTAAATGAGGACA
>JBBPDA010000081.1:27178349-27193402 GCA_037974385.1 Arnoldichthys spilopterus | reverse complement strand
GCTAAAACTTTGCTAACTCTTGATGTTAGTGAGTGTTGACGTGTCTTCAAGGAGAGGTCAGGGTTCACAAAAGTATGATGTTTTCAAGTTTTTATTTAAGAGCGAGAGAAAGCAATTTCAAAGTGTGTCTTCTGCTGGAAAAGTGCCCCCCCCCCATAAGTGGGACGTCCCAATAACAGATGTTAGGCAGGAAAGTCAGAAGCACAGAGTCTCAGTTGGCATTGAAGATCTCAGAGCACTGAATAATGGTTAACAAGAGATCATATAGCAGTTCTGAAACTGTGGGTGTTTGCCACGTATGGAACTAGTTTCAGCCGGTCGTGACCGTCATGAGGCCGTAGCGGGGAAAAGTCTGGGTCCTTACGGAGTAGAGTGTCCTTGATTGGAGATTAACACAGAAGCGAAGAGACGTTTCATCTAAAACGATCTGTTTAGTCTCAGCCAAGTGGTTTCAGGGCCTACGGATGGGGAGGGGTCAAGGCTCCTGGAGTTTAAGGGACCTTGAACCCTGGGCCGAATTCACCACTTTGAAAAGCAATATCAGAGTTACGGTGTGCTGAGGTATATGCAGAGATAGTTCACCCAGCGCTAACTGCAGTCCAAGAAGATAAAAGCCTGTCATAAATAACTAACTGAACTGGATTCTGCTTTGAGTCCATGTCACTGTGTGAATCCTTGCTTATAAATGAGCATTTCAGGCCTTTTTCTTGACTTCTTCCATTTGCCCATTGGAGCATAGGAGCAGTTGTCGTTAAAGCCAGTTCAGGACACCTGAAGGATATGACCAATCATGGAGCACCTGTCAACTTTAGTAAAGCTTGCGTTTGGATGAGTTGAGAAATGGCAGTGCCGTGTAGGAAATGGCACATAGCTTTTAGGCGCTGACAAGCACTTTAAATGGACTCCATTACATTCTCATGGTCCCAAGATTTAGGCTTATTGAGTGCTTCGGTGCTCAAACCCTCTCACCAAATGCGATCACAACAAGTGACTCACACCGACGCTGTCGGCTTTAAGTGATAAATCTCCTCTCTGACTCATCGTCTGCTGTGCAATGAGCCGAGATGCTTGATTAGCCTAGACTTGAGGGTTTGTCAGTAGCTTTCACTGTAAAACCGTAGACACTACATATACATTTATCTAGAGCGAATTCCAAGATGCGGAGCAGTGAAGTGAGACGGTACCTTGCTCAAGGGTGCCTCAGTGGTGCCCGGGCTGGGACTTGAACCTGCGACCTTCAGGTCTCAAGGGCAACGTCCTAACCACTAGGCCGCCACTGCCCACCTGTTAATGTTTACAACTGCAAGACACTACTGGATGTAGGCTCACTAGAGGGGAACTCTAGGGGCGTAAACCATGAGTTTCATCACGATTCAATCCGATTATTTTAGCCAGCGATCAGATACGTTTTCCATACCCTCATAACACGCAGCAGTGGGATGCAATTTTGGTGGGAGTCTGCGGTCGGTATGAAATATCGGCTACATTTCCATCAACTCACACATGCGAACGCATTCTCGTTTTATTATTAGGGATCAAATACAGCAGTGTCGTCATAAGAAAAAGCAGCTTCTTCGAACAAAACACCGCTCACAGTAAAATAGATTTTTATGAGTTACGTTGGTGCGTTGGATCGTATGCTGTTTCTCTCGATGCATTAGTACTGATCGATTCAGTTTTAGAGCCCTAGGGAGTTTGAAAAATAAGTGAAACTATACTTAAACATTTTTGATTGGCAAAGCCCACTGCAGTTAAAAATCTGATAGTAAAATGCATTAATAAATGAATTAAATTAATCTCTTCTTCGAGGGAGACCTGGACATATAACGTCAAGCATAAAAACCAGACAGAAAGCAAATTAAAACAGACAGGATACATATACTGTATACAGTTATAAAGTAATATAGGAGATAAAATGAATACAGTGTAGCATAGACATATCAGTACAGAGTGAAAGTGACTTTCCTGTCATTGTGAACACACTCAGTCACACAAAGTGCACCACAACCACGTTTAACCCATCACATGGGCAGTGGAGGCCTAGTGGATAGGACACTGCCTTTGGAACCTGAAGGTCGCAGGTTCGAGTCCCGGCCCGGGCACTACTGATGTACCCTTAAGCAAGGTACCGTCCCACTACACTGCTCCCTACCAACAGCGCCTGCTGCTCCACGTGTGGATGTGTGATGGGTTAAATGCAGAGGTCACATTTTGTTGTGGTGCTTGAGTGTGTTCACAATGACAAACAGTCACTTTCACTTCACTTCACATGTAGCAGCGGGCAGCTATCAACAGAACCTGGGGAGCAGTGTAGTGGGATGGTGTCTTGCTCAAGGGACCCATGAGCAAGGTCCTAGCCTCTAGGCCACCACTGCCTGACCAATGTATTGATAGTATTGAAATGTCAAAGTCAAATTAATTTTGTGCTAAAATTTTGGTAGATTTTCATTATATTTTCTACCGGGATGTTTTAGAAAGTCATATTGCTCAGCCTTACTTTTGGTAATCCCTAATAAATAAAATATTATACATTTAAAGCACTGTTTATGTGTGAAACTCCAGCTCCTGTAGAGAAAACTCTGAAGGAGAAGTGAATGATGGGACCTTGTGATTGTGATAATTATGTTGTGGTGATATGACGTGTGTTTCTGAGCCTATTGTGGAGATCAGTTCTTAAAGAACACTACACCCACTGCATGTTTCATCAGATGAGGTTTCACACTGGTACATGTGGTTCTTCCAGACTGGATCTGGATCAATATGATGAAGATTAAGACAGAACTGTTGGGATTAACGCCGCCATCCAAACTCAGACGGTCATGTACGATGGCGATGTTTGATGAATGTCATACAGTTATGTTTTTGCTGTACTGCTCACCCCTCATTCCTCTGAATGGAGCCATCAGGCTCAGTGCTGCAAAGAAACCAACAGAGCTCACTGTCTCAGCCTCTGCCTATGTGTGATCTGGCAAGCAGGGTTTGTCCTTAGCACCCTGGCACTTATCCTCTGGGGCTGAAGTGCAAATCCTCAGATAATCCCAGTGTGAAGGGGCTGACCAGGGCCAAGACAGGAGACGGGTGCGGACGCGTGCGATTTTCTTTGGTTTGTGGGGGTGTGTGAGGGAAAAGGGACACTTTCCTAGTCTCCTGGGCTGTCTCGAATATCGATGAAGGCCTCTTGGCTACAGAAGACGGTCACCTGGATAGTCCGGTTGATGTCCTTGCGGCGCAAGTGCCGTAGTTAAGTATCTGTATAGTGGTGTGTGTCTGTGTGGATGTGTGTGGTGTTAATGCAGGCTTTTTTGTGTGTGTTTCCAATTTGTATCTGTAAAGGGGAGGGGTTTGAATGTTTAAGTTGCTTTGTACCCATGTTTGTCCTGCCTTCTGGAAATCTGATGTAACCTGGGTAGCTCAGTTAGCGAAGGTGCCGAGAAATCTCATCCTTTTTATAATGTCCATGAACGTTTCAGCAGCTGTGCTTCATTTCCAGCACCGCTGCTTACATGTGAAGGTTAAACAGACATTTTATTTTTATTTTGGCCTATTGTGTGATGTAAATCAGGGGGTTTCGATTCCGGACCTGGAGGGCCAGTGTCCAGCTAAGTTTGGGGACCCCTCATGCATGTGCACTTTATTTGAATGCTGTTTCTTTGCCATAACAAATGTGTCAGGTGAGTTATCCTGAAATTTTGCCAGATGCATCAGTAAAAGAGGACTGTTTGCGAGTGTTTGGCCAGAGAAAGCCACTTTTAAAATTTTGACTATTTCTCACTCAGTCCAGTCATTTATGAGAAGATGCATTATCCGGCTTCTGACTCAGCGTGTTTTCGCGATTACTGTTGTGACGTTAAACCAGATCCCACCCTGAACCTGGTCTTCACTGCGGAGAAGTGTTTCCAAGATGAAGCGATCTAGTTGTAAATGGACAGTTTTGTGTCTGTTCTTGGTACAGTCATATCAGCGTGTGTGTTTGTATGATTACAGGAAGGTGACGCTGGTAATGGTGGGACTGGACAATGCCGGGAAAACTGCAACGGTTCGGGGCATCCAAGGAGGTAAAGCCCACCTGTTAATCCATTGCAGACGTTTTGAAGTTCTACTGTTAAGCGCTTTGGGTACTGACAGTCAGGGACAGAATTTGTGATAAGGTCGACCTTTTTAAAGGCCTTTACAGTATTTCGTTTGTGCTCCACTGCTGGCATTAATTTAATAACAGGTTTCTATTGTTCTGCAACTTACCATAAATCTAAGAACCTAAGTATTAATTGCTTAACTGACTACTTGAACAATTCTACCTTCTGTGATTTAATGTCAGTTTGTCATCGCCGTCATCAGTTTGCAATATTGTTGGCTATGTTTGTGTAGTATTTGTGTGTAGTCAGAATACTCACGTCACCACCAGTTGACTTTTTAGAATTTTTGAAAGCTAGCAGCTCACACAGCTTTACCCAAATGTTAGTCTTTGCAAAAATGGGTGAAAGCTGTTCTAGGTTAGTGCTCTATCATAAACATACAGTGTCCACTTCCTTATTTTGTGTGAATCCCTCACAGAAAGCCCACTCGATGTAGCCCCCACGGTCGGCTTCTCCAAAGTGGACTTGAAACAGGGTAAATTCGAGGTCACGATCTTCGACCTGGGTGGAGGGAAGCGGATCCGAGGAATCTGGAAGAACTACTACTCAGAGTCCTATGGCGTGGTGTTTGTCGTCGACTCAAGCGATATCCAGAGGATCCAGGAGACCAGAGATACCATGGCAGAAGTCCTCCGCCACCCTCGCATCGCTGGCAAGCCTGTGCTTGTGTAAGTAAAGCACACAGTTCCTTAATCCTAACCCTGGCATTTAAAGTGTCTCTTGATTCAACACTCCTGGTCCAGCTCATCAGCTGACTTCGGTGCCTTTTATGAAGCGGACCAGGGAATATTTGAAGCTATGTAGTGCTGTGGGTCAATAGAAACAGAATTAGAAATATTGTAATAGTGGGATTTTGACAGTGAGAACAGTACACCAAAGCCTTTTTGTTTACGGTTTTAACATTGCCATAGAATTATATTCTGGCCAAAAAGTGAATGTTTACTTTTAAAAATGTTATTATTAATCATAAATAATTATATTATTATGTTGATCCCTACATTCCAAAATGGAGGCAGCTAAATTGCCACCTTCATTTATTGGCAGTGGAGGCCTAGTGGTTAGGACGTTGCTCTTGTGAACAGAAGGTCGCAAGTTGAAGTCCCAGCCGGGGCGCTACTGAGGTATCCTTGAGGTATCAAGGTGCCGTCCCGATACACTGCTCCCCGGGAGTGAAGTGCGCTCACAATGACAATCACTTGCACTTATCATGATAGACCAACAGCCCATTGCTATTATAATGGTACCACCAATTTCCTTACAGAAGAACATGGTATATTTGGTACTGTGCAAAAGTCTTAGGCCCCCAGGGAAGTTATATTTAAACGCTGTTTAACTGAGCAGTAGAGGTATTTTTAAATATTAGAATAAATACAAATAACATTAATACAGTAAATAGGCTTGATCATTCCCAGATCTCTTCTAATGGACGGCCAGTATTTCTTCCATCAAATTGCTGGTTTGGGCTCAATCATGATGAAATCATGTGCTGATGGAGCTTCACACACAGAAATCTGGAGCTGAACCTGTGTCTTCTAACCAGTTCACACACCATCAACTACTGTTTACACACAAATCTTAATTCTTTTCACTTCCAGTCATTCGCCTGGGCACTTCTTACTCTTGAACCATGCATTAGTGACATCACACACTTGGCCCTGTCACTTACAGCTCCCTCTTCTTGTTCCCAGACTGGCCAATAAGCAGGACCAGGATGGGGCGCTGGCTGAAGCGGACATCATTGAGAGTCTGTCGCTGGAGAAGCTTGTCAACGAGAACAAGTGTCTCTGTCAGATTGTGAGTCTTCATGTAGTGCATATTCTCGTAATTACAACACACTGCTGCCAGCTGGGTTCACAGGCCACACTGTTTTCTTAGGAATAATGTGCTAATTTTATTAATTTGAGGGCTTTGTGAATGCCATGCTTTGGTAATTGCTTGCCAATGAAAGCATAATCCTAGTTATACCCTGACTTCTACTACAGATCTATGCAATGCTGTTTTGTTTTGACAGGAGCCATGTTCAGCAGTTTTGGGCTATGGTAAGAAAGTCGATAAGTCCATCAAAAACGGCCTGAACTGGCTTCTGAACAACATTGCCAAGGACTACGAGGCAATCACAGAGCGCGTACAGAGGGACACAGCGGAACAGCGGGCGCAAGAGGAGCAGGACAAGAAGGAGCGAGCAGAACGAGTGAGGAGAATCCGAGAGGAGCGGTCAGTAAATGGTCAAATCTTGAGAACTTAACTTTGAAATCGAAGGTTGCATTTTCAGTTTTGCTGAAGAATTTCGAAGCCAGTTTAGCAGAAGCCCTGTCCACACATATGCATTTTTGAACACGAAGCTGTCTCTGTTGAGAGAACAGAGGCGTCAAAATGTGCTACACAGGTCCGTTTCACATCCAGCACTCCTGTGACACTCCTACGAGGAGATGTTGCATCTGAATAGCTGAATTAAGCTTTCTTTTCTACCTGCTTACCCTAATTTTGTCTGATCTGTAACCCATGGCCTCGCTAAATATAATGTTAGAGCTCACTAGCATGTGGAGTCACTTGACTACGCGATCTACACAATTCATTGCTCTTTTGAAGCATTTACTGACAGAGTTGTTCTTCCCACAGGGACAGGCAAGAGCGAGAGGAGGCGGAGCAAGAAGGGAGACAAATAAAAGAGGAGGAGTCTGAGGACACGAACATGCCCAGCCCATTCCAGCCAATAAACAATGTAGTTACTGAGGTGAGGAACCGAGAGATCTATTCTGATTTGACTTAAAACTTAAAACAATTTGTGCTTGCTTTGCATTTGTGTGTCTGTCTCCTCGTGACCTTGATTAGGTAAGCGGCTCTGGTAATGGATGTATAGATGGATATTTTGTGTCTGAGTTTCCTCTTTAAAGTTTGGGTTACAGCTAAAACAATGTGTTGGTTTATTCTTTCAGAATGAAGATAAATTGAAGAAAGAAATGGAGAAGAAAAAGCACGAGGGCCAGCACGCTGTCCCTCTGGAGCAGAACAGCAAACAAGAGGATGATGAGGAGGAGGAGGAAGAAGAGGAGGTAGATGGAGAAAGTGAAAGACAGACACCAGAAAGCACAGAATCAGGTCAGTCTACCATTTGATTCTGATAACTCCATCATGGAGCAGTGAGAAAAGCCTTGTTTGCTTTGGTTAAAACTAATGGTGTAATACACTCAAACTTAATCGTTGTTCAAGTGTAATTGCTGTAATTGTAATTCTCATTTTCTCCTTCCTCCTGTGGTTGCTTGTCATGGCAGTCTAGTTGAAAATAAAGCCATTTTGTGTCCTAGAGAGCCTCAGCGCAGCACTGGATAATTAGCCCTTTTTTATCAGAACGTTTTAATTGGAGAATTCAGCATGGCTTTTCAAAACTAGAGGGATTCTATTTTATTTTTGTTTCTGGGTACAAAGTGTGTTTTTCCAAGCCCTTGTGCCTAAAATAAATAGAAATGGCTTTTGTTCAACAAAAACTTTGCTTCTGTGCTCAGGATAATGAATTTTTATTTATGTATCTGTTCTCAACATTCTCGATTCCCGTTAAATGCTGAGTAGAAGTTTCTAGAATTGTCCAGAATTTTCCACACCCACAATCTTTTAGAACTTTCTGGGTCTGTCCAGAAAAGATAAAGATTGCCTGTTTGATGCTATAAATCTGAAACTTTTATGGGTTGTGGTCACAAAATCAAAGTTTGTGATGAATAGAGACATTTTTTACATAGGATTTAGACATAAGCAGTTGAAATATGACACTTAGAAGCCAGAAACAAAAAGTGTGCAACATTGCGTAAGTCGTAACTGAATTACATTAACTATTGTCGCACAATAAATGATTTACGATTAATAATTGAAACTACCAGGTATAATCAAAAAACATTTTGAAGAGCGGAGTTTAAAAGAGAGCAGTTCCCAACCCTGGTTATGAAGGCCCCCTGCCCTGCTCATTTTAGTGTTTTTACTGCACTAACTCGGCCACTTCAACCCCGGGAAGGTTTATCAAGCTGATTAATTGGACGCGCTGTGCTGGGAGCAGCGAAATCCTTATGTGCAGAACAGGGGGAGGGGGGCTCCAAGATCAGGGTTGGGAAGAGCTGGTCTAAGAGGTTCTAAGATGTCTGTCAGCAGTTTGATCAATGTCTAGTGAAAGGTGTTCGTTTATTCGCAGGTTCTGCAGACCAGGCCAAAAAGAAGATGAGAAAACTTCGACTTAAGCGGAAAAATAGAATTGACCCTTTGAGAACAGAGGACTCTGCCAAAAGTCCCACTCCACCTCCTGCACCAGGTAAAAAATAAACCCAGATTAACCGTAGTAGGAGTAGATTGCCAGAATGATTAGATTCATGCAGTTTTCATCTGAAATGTAGATGATCATGATTTTCTGAAGTTTACTTCATTAGTTTTACCCTAATGCTAAGAAGCTAATGTAGCTAACATGTAAAGGAAGCTCATAGCTCACTAATTAGCAATGTACAAACCGCAGACATCAACACACAAATGCCTCAAACTGTGTTGAAAATGGATGAAACTACTGGCCAAATTCAAGCTTTTAGAGGAGTTTTTCATTTTTAAAGATGACCAAGTCAGAATCCAGATAAAAATATGCTTAAAATGACTAAACACTGTGTTGATCTTTGCTAATCACCTACATTTTGAGGTATTTGTGTAAAGTAGATTTTTAGTTGAGCTGTTCCTTTAAACATTACCCAGATTCTGAGGGGTCTACTGTATGATTTATTCATTTTTAAAATTGTAATTATGCCCAGTTAAGAAAAAAGATCTCTTGAAACTTCTGCATGGCTTTAGAATGCTTAAAAGTGATCTGGTAGTTTCGGAGCACAGACGTCTTTATTCTAACTTCATTAAAAAGATTTAACCAATGTTATTTTGACTTTCGTTTTTAGTTGGATGGGCTACTCCCAAAGTTTCTAGACTCCCTAAGCTTGAACCACTTGGAGATTCAAGGCGTTCTGGTAACTCCTGGTTTTATTTTCGATGTTTTCCAGCATGTTCGTCATACCATGAGCTACTAACAACCATTTTTCCCGACTGGTCTTGTGTTCTAACCAGGTCTCTTTTTTTATCACTAACAGCCAACTCACTGTCGCTCATGTTTTCCTGTTCTCTCTCCACTCCGGGAGCATGCTTCATCTTCATCTTCATCATGCCTGCTTCACCATGCCTTGCACATGTGTACTTTTAACTATAGAAGATCTCCACCATAGGCGTTTTGTAGCAGCACACACTACTAATGAAACCACCACAACATGAAAACGTTGCGTCTTCTTTGTGTAACATTTCAGCTCTTGCATGTACTGTAAGGTGGGGACGTGTGCAGATTGGTGGGGGGTACTTTGAAGGGTCTTAAACGGAAAAGATCTTTCCATAAGTGTTGTTTCATATTTTAATTTTTTCAACATTTATTTTAAATGGTCATGTTCAGTCCTGGAGGGTGGGTGTCCAGCACAGTTTAGTACCAGTTTTGCGGCCCACCTGAGTCAAACATCCATGTTCTAAAATACAGAAAATAATCAAAATACACTTTCCAGACTTTAGACTAGTACTGTACTTTTTCTCCATACAGAATATTTCAACGACAAGCACTGTTGTGTTTTGTATTACTTGTTGTAATACACTGTTGTATTACTTGATGACCCCCAAGCCATTACCAGTAGACTGTAGTGCCGTGGTGGGTGCATAGGGGCATGGTGGAAGGTGAAGAGAGTTTCCTGAAGAGAACAAACAAACAAACTTTCCCATGATGGAATGAGGTGGAAAGGATGAGCACTGGCAGCACACTGTTTGAGAGCATTTTCAGCATGCGTAGTACAAAAGAGGCACAAATATTGACTGAGATGCTGCTCTCACACAAGGAGTCTGCCAACAAATATTTGCAGCCCTTGACTTTTCAGCATGGCAAGTAGGACGGTAATACCACAGTAAAGCCTCTTGTGTTGGGGAAGAATAAAGTATAATAAAAAGCTTTAGTTTCTGGTCTAAAACTGATTAGCTGATGTTTTCGTCTTGCTGTAATTTTATGTTTCTTGGTTTCGGTTTAGAAAACCACCTTTTAGTTTTAAATCTCTTCCTGACAAAACAATGAAGTGGTTAAAGCTTACTGGGCTACATTAGCCTACACGTTACCGTCACTGTAGTCATTGGTATTGTGAGTCACTGACATTGGACCAAGCTGTATTCACATTGAAAGAAAAACCTGATTGCAAAAAAAAATATGATTTGTGTATCTTAATGCCGTAGGTGTGGACTGTTACAATATGTCCAGCTTGATTCTTATTGTGATGAATGCAATCTAGCAGTGGTTCACAGTGCTACTGCCTTTCCTTTACAATACATGTGATGTAGCTGACTTAGGACAGCTGTGTTGGAGCTGGGGAAACGCAACAGTTTACAGAGTGCCAAACCTGCATGTCTGGAGTGTATTGTTTCTGTGCTCCAATAGGGATGAGCAGTATAACCTCGCAATATACACAATGTTACACAGTTTTTGTTTTGTTGAGTGTTCGATTCCAACTGCTTATGTCTAAAGCCAATGTAAAAAAAAATGCTGTGCTCATCACAAACAGCCCACAAAGTTACAGTGGCAAAACGGGTGAATTTTTATAATTTCTGGACAGTCTCTGAAAGTTCTAAAACATTCTAAAAGATTCCAGAAAGTTCTAGATAATTCTCAACAATTCTTGAAACTTCTCAAGGTTTACGGTCTTCAAGTCTACTTAGCATTTAAAGTGAACGGAGAATGATCTTAAAAACAGAGTTTTCAAAAATGTCTTTGTCTTGAGCAGAGAAGCAACGTTTTTGTGGAAGAAAAGCCATTTTTTATTGATTTTAGGCATAAGCGATTGGGGGAACACACTTTGCACCAAGGAACTAAAATAGGTCTCTTTTATGTAGTGTTATATTTAAAAATGTATCATCATTCAGTTTCCACAATTTTGTGAGCAACTTGGGTCAGACAGTTCACCCATCAAAATGGGCTGATGTTTAATCATATGCTTGTTAATGCAGTTTGTGTGGTTCGTAATCACAGATTGCTGATCTTGGGTGTTAAGGTGGCATGACCCTGCTACCAGAACTCTCCAACAAATACATCCAGTGTGTACGAAGTATGAAGTATACCCGAGTCTGCGGACTTTAGGAAAATGTGTGTAACAGATTTTTTTGGATGGATCTCACTAACCTGTTTCTTCTTCCATCATTCTCTCCCATTGGCAGATTTCTATGGCAAGCCCCTCCCACCCGTAGCGATTAGACAGAGGCCAAACGGCGAAACTCATGATGTCATTTCTTAACCCCACCTCTTTTTTCCCCTTCATTGGTTTATGTTTCACCGTCCCCACCAATCATGGTCTTTTGTTTTATTTTTCCTGTCTCCAAGCCCGGGCTGTGTAAAGAGCATCACACGTAGCATCTACAATGGAAGAACTGGGACCCAGTCGAATGACATGGATGGATCACATGCCTAATACCCAGTCAGTGAGGAATGGACTACAGAGACTCTTTGGCCTGTTATCAGGACGGGTCATCTAACACTTTCAGCAGTGGCTGAAGTCAAGGGAAATGGACGTACATTGTACAAAATGTATGACTTTTCCTCTCTTCCCGTGAGAGTTA
The DNA here is from genome assembly GCA_037974385.1 of Arnoldichthys spilopterus. Lineage (NCBI taxonomy): Eukaryota > Metazoa > Chordata > Actinopteri > Characiformes > Lepidarchidae > Arnoldichthys > Arnoldichthys spilopterus. The sequence continues at coordinate 27,181,628 of JBBPDA010000081.1, read as the reverse complement.
GAAGCATTACGGCTTATATTTATACCCCCATGCTTCACGTACATAGACATTTTTAAAGGACATGAATCGCACACATTTCAACTGTGAAACTATTTTGAAATTGTACTCAAATTTTCTGTAGCTCTACATGGGGGAAAGATCATTACACTGAAACTGTAGTAATGACCTACAGCTAGCATGTGATAATGCACCGCTTTGTTTGCCTTCTTTTTCTACAAAAGTATCCAGTGTATGTGCATTTCAGTTGAAAAATCAACACTCCTTTTGAGAGCACACTTGCTTCATACTGCAGATTTCACCAGCAGCCGACACTACATCGAACGGGGTGGATCTGGAGCGGACGTGGCCTGTTTAAGTGGACTTTTGAAACGATGAAATATTGAAGTATTGACCTGAACGGTTACAACATGGACGTTTCAGTTCTTTACTATTTTTTTTAACAGTATTTGTGTTGTCTTTAATTTTTAATGCTAAGCAGAAACATGCACATGCATTAGCAGTCTGCTCTACCTTCGCTTGGAAAGGACATTTAATTTGAAACCGTAGCAGTTCAGAATGTCGCATCAGCTTAAGACTATTCATGAAATATTTGGACGAAGCTCATTAACCAAGTATCAAATGAACTATTGAGCCATCTGTCGAAGTCTGATTCCAGAACCGACAATGTTGTGACTGAAAGCCTATACACAACTCTGAAAGTGCAATGTTTTTAACGTATCTTGGAAAGGTCATGGATCCTAGTTTCAAAGATTTGCTTGAGCTTTATATGGACTTGACAGATTTTATGAAAGAGACGTACTGTAAATGCTGTGTTAATCTTCACATATTAGTTTGCTGTCGCCAGCAATTTACTGTTTAAATTTCCTTTGGATTTTTTTGTTCCATGTTTCACCTATCGTTTTGGCTACATCAGGGTTGTCCAGTTTTTATGGCGAAGAGTCTTCATTGCTGGAAGTTTTCAGTCTCAAATAGTTGATGTGAGGTCTTGTTTTGTTGGAAGGAAAACCTCCAACCACACTCGCCCTTTGCGGATGAGATTGGACTCCCCTGGTTTACACATTACTTTGTATTTGACACTCAGGTGACGAGTGTATTTCATTCATATGTTTAAAATAACTAACATTTTTTTTATATCACATGCTCATTTTAATACCTTTCTTTATGGCACTATTTTTTATCCAGTTTGTTTTTAATATAAAGGCTATTAAATCCATCCATATATTTATTCAATCCCTGTCTGCTTTTACAGTGATCACAGCACATGACCCATGACAACACACTAAAACACTAAAACAATATGTCCGCCACCATCAGGCAGTGGGGGCCTAGTGGTTAAATACTTATCCATGTGATCAGAGGGTTGTAGGTTCAAGTCCCAGCCCAGGCACCACAGACCCCTTGAGCAAGGTACTGTCCCACTACACTGCTCACCAAGCTCTATTGATAGCTGTGTACTGCTCAATGGGTGGACGGGAACAATTCGTTGTGGTGCACTTCGTGTGATGGGATGTGTTCACAATGACAATCTCTAAGCACCATGGGGGTTCAAGCAGGTTCAACAATTGCAGTTGGCAGCAAGTGTTGGCGTTGGGCAGAATAAGTGTTGTATTTATAGTGCACTGTGTAGGTGTGGACGCTGTTACTTTTTGCACACTATTCGGGGCGAAAATGTGGAGACGGAACAAATTCTGAGTGTCGGTGTTTCTTAGGGGGAGTAATAAAGGATCGGACCACAACGCCGCCGGACAGCAACGCGTGTTTAATGTTGCAGATAAAATATTTGCCCAAACCGCGTTTACTGAAAAGATTAAGCTATGGCAACTTTCATGAATTTGAGAAATGTTTCGGAGAAAAAGTTTGCAACTCGTCTGCCAAGCGACACCACAGCAACAAGCAGCAGCAGCTTACGGTGACGGACGCGAGGGTTTGTTTTGTATCAGACCGCATTAAAAGGTGTTAAACTGGTTTTGTTTGGAAACGACAACAATATTAAACTCGACGTTTTCACCACAGCCGCCCACCACAGCGTCCAGACCCAGATCTAAGAGGAAAGTGTGCCAGGCGGTGCTGGATCATTTCGACTCGCAGTACAGCGCGGAGCTCGGAGAACAGTGGTGTTCGGCCAGGTGACCGCTCACTGCCCATTGCCCCCTTACCTGACTCATGTCCGGACACAGACGCGTTTAACAGTCATCTAACGCGCTTAATGCACTTAAATAACTACTCACAATAACCAGATCTCTCCTGGATTTATTAGCCATCGCTTACTTGCTAAAAATGTGAACTTATGGTAGAACTTATGGAACTTTTTTTCTTTTCTGTTGGTCATGATAAGAAAAAAGCTTTTGCATTCGTGTTAAATTGTTCAGACTGTTAAGTGGAGGGAAATAATACCGATAATGTGCCGTTATCGAGCAGACCGGGGTGCAAGAACAACTCTACAAACATTTTCTTTGGTGTTTTTTGAATAGTAAAAACATCTTTAAAATATCGATTTTCCATTAAAAACAATAAATGAGACCCTCGAAAAATGTTGACAGATTTAGGTTTTGCCGCAAGGGTTCCATAGTTTTTTCTTTGCTGTTTTCAGCACTCTATTGTAATCGAGCACCATTGGGGACTCGAGAGACAGTAATGCCCCAGGTTCTGTATGTGTGGGATTAACCCTTTAATGTTGTGGTCAGTTCTTTGTTGTTGAAACATTCACTAAACCTAACTTAATCTGACTGATTAATCTGCACCACTTGGTAAGAAAATGCACTGGAGTTCACTGTGTCTTTAATTAGCAATGGTGGCCTAGTGGTTATGACGCTGCCTTTGGGACCTGAAGGTTGCAGGTTTGAGTCCTGGCCCGGGCACCACTGAGGTACCGTCCCACTACACTGCTCCCCGGGCGCTGTTGGTAGCTGCCTGCTGCTCCACATGTGATGGGTTAAATGCAGAAGTCACATTTTGTTGTGGTGCTTGAGTGTGTTCACAGTGGCAAACAGTCACTTTTAATTAATTAGCAGACCTTTCCACGAGCTTCCTCACTAGATGTTAGACATGCCAGTTGCAGGTGCTTCTGTTGGACTGACACACATTTCAAGTCAAGTCTGCTTTTATTGTCTTTTCAACCATATACAGTTCACACAGTAAACGGTGAATCAAAAACTACGTTGCTCCAGGACCACGGTGCTACATGAAGCACAGGACCACAAAGACTACACAACTAACAACATAAAGTGCATTGTGTGCAAAGATGTGCAAACATTGCAGGACAGTGCAAAGACAGACAGG
>JBBPDA010000081.1:27142915-27155246 GCA_037974385.1 Arnoldichthys spilopterus | reverse complement strand
GTGTGTGTGTGTGTGTGTGTGTGTGTGTGTGTGTGTGTGTGTGTGTGTGTGTGTGTGTGTGTGTGTGTGTGTTTTTGTGAGAACTTCTTGTTATCCAAAAGCCAGTACTTTTGCCTTTTTTCCTTTGCTTGAGTGTTTTAGATGGTCCACACAAACTGGGTCTTGTTTTCTCATACGTCTTCCATCCTCCAGTGCTGGAGCCAGGTTTTAAAATAAGGACTGCGGGGGAGAAATAGTTGATCCATGTTCTTCGGTATAAAACATAACACCCAAGTGTGCTAGTTTGTGTCTGAGGCAATGCTCATTTGAAATCTCTGGCGCTTAACACAAGCAGCAGAAACAGGTGGAAAGTCCTGTCATGTCTGGTAGAACTGTAGTCCAAAGACAAATAGCTGATGTATAATTCATAAATGGTACAGTCTCTTACTGAGGCAGTGAATTTTATTAAATTTGTAGTTTTACTGAAATTCCCCACCATTCTGGAACTTTTTTTAACTCAAAGCCCATCACTTTTATTCAGTTACCTATTATATACCTAGTATACCATATTAATGAAGTAGGAAATGCTGATTAAATATTTATTTATTACATAAACTCAAATTAAATTGTGACCAAAATAAATGTACAGGGACTAATATAAGCATGAATGTTTCTATGTGGTTATGTCCATATCCATGTGTTTGGCTCATAATGATACTTCTGGTTTGTCAGTGTTGACTAATCTGAGTCTTAATTTGGTAATATTACTCAATATTATGACCTATTAACACTAAAGTTCAGGGTTTGTTAAGCGCATTTGTTATGTAAACTATTACAGCAAAATACAGGAAAAGTGGAAATGTTTGGAGGTCCCAAAAGGTACATGGACACTTGTGCCAAATGTATTTATGTATTATGTTTATTGTGTTAGGAAACAAAAAGTCAAAACCAAGTTTTATTTTATTTTCTAGTATACTAGATAATAGTAATTTAATCTTATTGGGAGTACAAGCCTACCCTTAAAACATGCTCAACTCTCAAAGTTGCCCAGAAATTGAATGATCCCCCTTGTGTTTGCAGAGGATACAGCTGTCAATAGATGCTAGTAACTTTCAATAAAATGAAGCATTTATTTTTTATAATCTATGTTGTCCAGCATCAGCAAGGCTCAGGCACCTCTTATGCACATTCCTATCTGTGGTAAGTCCATTTTTAACTTGCTTAGTTATATATTTAGCTTTGCATAGAGGGTCATAAGTTTTATGATATATATATATTTTTATGATATATATATATTTTATGATTAAATATTTGTTTTTCATACATGGTAATGTGCAATGTTGACATAGTCATATCTTGGTAGAGTACTGGTTAAAAAAAAGGCAAAAACCTGAGTTAAAATAAAAGTTTGTGATTTCATTTCTTTACATACAGTATACTCTGACTACAGAAATAATGCATTGTTCATATCGCTTGTGTTTAATCAGCTTCACTGATGATTTGTGTGCAGTATTTTCATCAGTGTAGAAAAGAACACACTTAACACACTTAAAATAGCTTATTTACAATTTAAACTGAATATTCAGGCAAAAAACTTATGTGGGTGAGACATGATTTCATTCATGATGATTTGACCTGACTGTGAAAAGTGGTCAATTTAAAGGAAAATAGGTGTTTGTTATGCCAATGCCTCCACCCCTGAAAAATGGCCTGTCAAAAATGAATTGAAATCTATATTTCTTGAAAGCTTGACTCTTGACATGCCATTATTGGTTAATGTACTTTTTCCTTGCCCATTGTACACACAGTCAAATATCTTAAGCTGTTTACAGACATGTAAAGCCCCATTTTAGTAGATTATGGAAACACAAGCATTTCTTTTGTTCAGTGATGTCACACAGTAGATTGCACTTAATATGACCAAGAACATGATCTAAGTAGTTAAAAAATTTAATTTTGAGTTTAGGCTAACTTTAAAACTTGTTTGTGTTTCTAAACTGTCTCTGTCGCCTGTTATGCACTTCAGAAGTAAGAGGCAGAGGTAAACAGATGCCATTCACAACAAGTGAATGTAGGCAGATTGTCTTTTCTCTTTGGAGCAGTACAGTCATCAGCCACCAAAAGCAGCCCGTGAAGAGCAAAGATCAGCCAACACCATGAGAGTGTGAAAGAGAGAGAGCAAGAATGAGAGAGAGAGAGAATAGATAAAATGGGACATCTCAAGCTGAGTGTGCTCCATAAATTAACTCTAACACACTGTTTGTTTGTCTCTTATGATGCCAGTGCTGCCAACAGACAGGCTTTAAAGGCTGTAAACCATCTCGTTTTCTTATCTTTTCTTTAGTTTATAAAATGTGCCAATAAATGTCAAATGGGATGGGATAGAAAGTGCTAAAGCGATGCTGTGTGGAGAAACTAAGAGGAAATCCCTGTGGTATACAGAGCTTCCATTGTTGGATTGCTTTTATGGTTATGTCCACTCAATCTGCCAGAATGGACCACTGCATTAGCATTGTCCATTCAAACCAATGCAACATATGGCTATGTGTTTACGGACATGGCGATCGTCGTCTAAGCCAGAGATCCTTTCATTCACATTGGAAGATAGGGAAACCAAAAAGTGCCTTTTTTATTGTAAACTATTATTATCACTATCAAAAGTGAAAGCAAATTTCAGATGACATCAAATCAACGTTTATGGACGTTGACCCACTTTGGGGAATGGCAACCATTTTGTTGACCCCTGCATGAACCCCGGGCTCATCTTTTTTAAGAAGATGAAATGCCCCTGAGGCAGCTGAGCTCCGCAGCTTTCCATCCCACTTCAAAGGGAGAATATAGGCCTGCTTTACATAATCAGGTGGAGAGAGAATTAGCAAGAAGCTCAGTGGAACAGCCACTGCAGAAACTAATGTGGAACGTGCAGAGTCTCCAGACGCTACAATCCTACCATATCTTCCCTGCTAGCCATGGGCCTATAGCAACCAACAGCTTCAACAATGGTGCGCATGAGGAGTAGAGGAAATCAACTTGGTTACAGCTTGCTGCTCGTGGCTGTTCTTGGGTTCAACTGTCAGAACATAGCATTACAGAAGTGGATGAGGTGCACGTGAGAAACACTTCAGATCTGCTCGAACCAGAGGCATTCCTGGTTCTTGGCTTGAATGTGTACTTTGTCTACCACCACTACATTACACACAGGTTCTGTAATCTTTAGAAGTTTCTTCAACATGTGGGCCTTGAGTGGGGCAAATATCTAAGTGTTGGTTCAACATCAGAATACTGTGAGTTCAAGCCCCTGTGATGCCCTAGCCATCTGTGGTTGGAAGCATTGGCCTTGATCTCAAAGGAGTGGATTGGATCTTTTTCCCCATTACTCAGTGCAATGCTGCCCAGAGTGTGAGCTGAAGTAACAGATTTGGCAGTTAGTGTTCTCCTTCAAATATGTGTAGTCCTAGCCAACAGGTGGATTTGGAAATGGCTAAATAAAGAAAAATCCAAATAAATAAATAATTTTTTAAAATTATAAAACAAAAATGTTTTCACACACATCACAATTGCAATAAAAATGATTCTTTAAAACCCATGCACTAAAAGGCATTACTTTACATAACACCTCACATAATGTTAAGAATCAATCAGAGTAAGAATATATGAACAACTCAAAAATGTCAGATACAACTTTATAATTCCAAGGGGATGAAATGTAAGGCTATAGCCTAATCCTATGCATGTAATAGTATGATATGTAACTTTATGTTCTGACCATTTTATTTAGTTTTAGCATCAGTTTCCTCAAGGTAAAGCCACCAAATACATCCCCCCGAACCACCTGTAACCCTTGTTAGGTGTAGTGGCACATCTATCATGCAGAGCACACACACACACAAACATTCTGCTGCCTGAATAAAGGTTTTTATAATTTTATGCTACCTGAATAAAGGTTAAAAGGATCATTTTATGTAGTCCAACACAACTGGCCTCAGTGCTAAGATACTTAGTTAGAAAAACTGTGAATTACACGAAAATTGGAGACACAAGGGCTTCACAAGTGGTGCAACTAAGCTTTAGCTACTTCATCATTCGTCTGACACCTAGTGACATGAAGCAAACAGGTATCTTTTCACTTTGACATGTGATTGCACATTTATTTGACATTTATTTGGTATTTTAAAAAAATGTGATTCGTCACATATGAAATTCTTTTGCATTGATAATTGTGTTACATGCTAGCTAAGCTGGTTTTACCCGTTTTAAAGGGGTCAGGAAGTAACTGTATTTCTACTGCCTCCAGCAAGACTAATGTCAGGCCATCACAGCTAAAAAGGGAGACACAGAGAAAAAAACAACTTGTAATATGAACAGTCCTTAATTGAATGAATAGTGACAATAGTGAAGGGTCACATCTAATGAGGAATTAAGTCAAAGGATCATAAATGAGCCATTACTGTTGATGTCTGACTCACATGTGTTAATGTGTTTGAAACAGAGACCTTGCAGTCTTGAACCTGCAGACAGATGTGACCTCATTAACCTCACAAAATGAGTTTCGCTCAGAATCTAAAAGAGAGGTGTTTCGTTAGCTAATTACAAACCCCTGATCTTCTGGAGAGCCCTCAATTCCCACCTTTTCAGCTGCTTTAGGGAATAAAAATACCTTCTACGAGCTGAGAAAGCTGATTCCCATGGGTGCTGACTTTCTACTGACTTACATAAAATCCTAATTTGCAGATGATTTGGCTCTAAACTTAGATACCACAGCTGTTGCATGTAACAAAAGCGCAGTGTAATCCAACATGAATAAATTCTCGTTTGTAGCTCATTAAAACAAGCAACAAAATTTCAGTTGATACCACAGGTATGTGCAGAAAACTAGAGGTTTTATTGTGCTTTAAACTTGAAGAGAAGTTATTGTATGTGCAGTCTTGTGGAAAGACAACCTTCGATTGCATCATTTTGCTACATTTGTACAATTTGTTTCACATTGAAACTATTGGAAAAAAGACTAAAGCTCAGACTTATACCTGTAGGTATGAAGTTCATTACACAATGATGTCATTAATTATACAGTTTGTGTTTTAAATATAATTTCTTCTTTGGGTAAACCTTAATTTCTTCTAAACAGCCCTTTCATTACTATTTAGTTGGGTCCTTCTAACAATACAGTCAATATAATGTTGCATGTCAGAGCAAAACCTTGTTCTTCATTTTTGTACTTTTTTCCATTTTTACAGAAATTGAAAACTGTTGACATTTACATTGTGTCAAAATTTCATGATGAACAGAGCAAAAGAAAGGGTTCTGAATTACTTCTGAGTATGTTTTACATTAACCTCCATTATAAGTTAAGAAGATTTGGGCTGGTTGAAGAAGTCGCCATAATGAAAATGGAATAATGGAAATACAAGGTTTTTGTCTGAGAGCAATGACAAACAACAGGCTTTAGCTGTTGAACTAAGAAAAGGTGCAGCATTTTTCAGTTCTTGTTCTAAACCAAGCTTAAACCAGACCAAATCATTCAACTTCATTTCTTTTATGCTTAGACTTTAAAAAGGAGGTTTTCTTAAATTGTGTTTTTAACTCTGTTGATCTATGCAACGCAAATGCTTGATTGTTTCCTCTGTCCTGGAAGTCGCTTTGGATAAAAGCGTCAGCCAAATGATTAAATGTAAATGTAAAATGTAAATGTAACTCTTGCTGAGGTGAAATCCTTAAAAATATAGGTCCCATGAAGGGTTCTTTGGAGAACCACCTTTGATTGCTTAAAGAACCTTTAAATGAATGTCTTTTTAAAAATATGTTGTTTTAAATAAGATATGTAAACATAAGAATGTAAAAAACACGCCATGCAAATGTTCTATAGTGCATAAGGGTTTTTCTCTGAGAACCACATGTCCAGGCCAACAACCATTTAGGAAACATTACTTTAAAAAGTGTAGCCAGGCTGAGGGCAAGTGCATTGTTACAGACAAATCTGTTCCACACTGCTCTCTGTGCTTGCTTTGTCCTGCAAGTGGCCTCCTGTGTAACATTGACTACGTACACTTTACAACCCTTTAGCCAAAGCTAAGGGCAAACTCTTAAAATAAAAATACCAGTGTTTTATAGACAGTGCCATAGAAGAACCACTTTAAGCCTATAAAGAACCATTTTTTGTAAAGGAGACATGTGAGTGTGGAAAACTTTTAAAGGTATAAAAAGCTTTCACTTGGTACGAAGCTTCTTTACCAGTTTAAGGGTTCATTCATTAACCTTTACATTATGTGAAACTCTTATCTTTTAAAAAGTTCAGTTTAGTGTGTGTGGAAACTCTTTTTTTGCTGTGTTTGCATTTATTTTTTTACTTGGCAACAATTCATATTTAATATCTATAACAACTATTCTTATTATTTCTGTTTCTAAAATGTTATAGTTTTTTCTTCATATAATTCTTGCACTTAATATTTCCCTCTAAATAATAATATTGCTCATGGGGCTCATAAATGGTACTACTGGCTACACATCTATTCAGCCTAACATTGAAAGTGAAAGTGACTTATTTGTCATTGTGAACACATGCAATCACACTCCAAATGCACCACAAAGAAATGTGACCTCTGCACCCATGAAAAGAACCTAGGGAGCAGTGTAACAGGACACTACCTTGCTCAACGGTACCTTGGTGGTACCTGGGTCAAGACCTTCTGTTCACAAATGCAAATTCTAACCACTATTGTCCTGTTGCTTTCATCCTACCTGGCTTTGATAGCACTATATGATTGGAAGTTTCACTAACATGACTAAATTGAGATAAAAAAAATTGAAAAAAGTTTGAAAAAGTAAAAAAAAAAAAATCACAAAAAATCAGCTGGAATGTTGTATAGGAAAGCAAAATATTTCTTCCATGGTATCCCACAAAGATCCCTATCTGCACTATTGTTTTTTAAAAGTGCATGGTGAAGTTTTAGCTGCCTGTGTTTTTTTTATGGAGATTATGCAACAGTGTATGCGCAGCTGACCATTGGTGTCAGCATTGGGTGCCACTCATCTAGTGTAGATGTTACACCTTTCCAAGTTGTGAAGCTTCCCAGTTGCTTTCCACGCTGGAGAGAGTAGGTTAATACTGGTATTGAAGTGGTTAGTACAGTTGTATTTAAAATTGTTGATACTGGCTGGACAGTTCACGATCAGAAAACATCAGCAAAGTGGCTTGATTCTTTTTAAAAAGTACAGTGGTTTAACCTGGGATGTCCGTGGAGCTGTTTTGGCTCTTCCTGATTGTTGAGAACAGTTCTACTCAGAGATGACTCGACTTTTACATCATATTTTTGTACGGTCATTAAGTATAAGACAAAACTATAAAGAGAGAGAGAGAGAGAGAGAATCACCTAGTGTATGTGATCTTATTAATGCTTTGTGCTTTACGCTGGTCATTAAACCTGACTCTTGCTAAAGCAGATTAGCATACTGGCTAAGTGACCACTCTGCTGTTAAAGCAGAATAGATGCTATGGCACATTGAGAGATTGGGAAGTGAAACCAAGGGGTGTATGTGTGTGGGGGCATCTTTTTTTCATGTTGCAACTCATAAAGCACACTTTTTAATTGCCAGGGCCATTATGTTAGAGTCAATGGATGATATGACCGTAGCTCACTAAAGTTCAGGTTTTATTATGTAAACATGCTCTGAATTTAATTTGATAGACCTCAGGTGCTTAAAAGCTCCATATTAATCATGGGAGGACAGCGTAGTCATGGCTGAGCATTAGAATGTTCAATTAATCAGAGCACTTGCAGTTTGCTCTTCAGCTTCTGGAGGCCTGGATATGAATTAAGTACAGTTCACAGTCCTCACATGCGTCTTGCTCTCTCCTTCTCTAACTTTCACTTTTTCTCTCTCTCTCCTCTCTCTCACACTCTCTCTCTTCCCCCTTCTCTCTCCCTCACTGTCTTCCTCTCACTCTCTCTTGCACTTTTTCCCTCTCTCTTTCCCTCTCTCTTACTCTCTTATTCTCTCTCTCTCTCTCTCTCTCTCTCTCATTGTCTCTCTCTTTACTCTTTCACTCTTGCACTCTTTCTCTCTCTGTCTCGCTCCTGCTCTCTCCCTCTCTCTTTATCTCTCTTACACCCTCTCCCTCTCTTTCCCTCTCTCTCTCTCGCACTCTCTCTCGCACTCTTTCTCTCTCTCTCTCTCCCTCTCTTCCTCTGTCTCCCTTTCTCTCTATCTCTCTCCCTCTTCCCCCTTCTCTCTAACCCCACTTTCTCTCTCTCTCTCTGTCTCTCTCTCTCCTCCCTCCTATATTAAAATATGAGTTCTTTCATCTCTCATGCAAAAAAAAAGTCCCTCCAGACAACGGTTTCATTCATTTACACATGCCGTATTTTCGATGCTTAAAAATTCTCACGACAGAAAGACATTAAACTTCCTTCACTGAAACCCCTTTCAGTTCAGACATACGTTACTATGAAATAATGTTCCAATAGTCAAAAACGCCACGTGATCTGTGGTATTGAAGCCACATATTAACTGGAGCCATTGCTGTGGGGGAACATTCACATAGTACGGGCTTTGGGCTTTTGCGGAGCTAAATAGAGTGGCAGTAAAACGAGCTTAATCCCTTTTTAAACTCCAGACAGCTTAGCCTCATTAGTCCCACTGCTGCGAGATGCTTTGTGTTGACTTAATTAGCTAATACAGGCCACAAAAGTTATCTGTTTAAAGTAACAAAAAGCCTTCAGTTCAGCAGCCGCAGAAGAGCGTCGTCAAAAGGAAGCAGAATTGCCTGGAACGGCCCTGGTGTTAAGGTAGCATTAGTGATTAACAGACCACCACTGGGGGAAACGGTGGCCTACACTGTTTCATAAGAGCATAAAAGCCAGACTACTCGGCTAGATTTTCTGTACCCAGCTTGAAACCCTGCAGAACACAGTTTAGCCAACTGCTGTGAATTCTGCTGTCTGAGGAATAAATAGTACTTTCAGTGAGTCATGAGTCCACAGCTTCCACGGTGACAGCCTCGCCTCAAAGCTTTTCATTCAGTCCTATAGGTTTTTCAAGGTGAATCTGTTTGGCCTTTATAGAGTTTAATGGGAGGACGAGATTTGTTTATGCCTGTCTAGCTTGATAGCACTTTTCATCAAGGTCTCGGTCTCCTCTGCCACACATGGGGAAGCAAACACCTATTTTTTAAAATGAAGGTTCTTGACCTAAGTGTTTGGTTTTTTAAATTGGTGTAGAAGCTCTAAGTCATGTGATAGTCCCTTCAACATCTTCATACACTATATGTCCAAACATTTGTAGATACCTGCTCATCCAACATTTGTTCTGGCGTTAATAAGGAGTATGTTGCCTCTGGTCTCCTGGGAAGGCTTTAATCTAGATTTGGGAACCTTGATGTGAGGGTTTGATTGCATTCCGCCATAAGAGCAATACTGATGTCAGGTGACATTGGTTGATTAGGTCTGGATCACACACTTCACACTTCCTCATCCTGAAGATATTCTGGATATTGCTCTTCCATTACACCTCAGTTCCACTATTCTGGTGGAGTAGGTTGTAACAAACATATTTTTTGTATTTGATACTGACTTACACATATACAGTACTGTGCAAAAGTCTTAGGCTCCTGAGAAAATGATCATTAAAGCTGTTTATCTGGGCAGTGAATGTTTCTGTTTTCACACAAAACACTAATATTAGAATAAATATTAATAACAGTAAAACAGTGAACAGTGATTTTGTGTGTCCATGTGTTGGGCTGATCATTCCCAGAGTTCTCTCCTAGTGGATCCCAGTATTACTATGGTTTCCATCAAGTCACTGGTTTGGGCTCAATCAGTCCCTTATTAGGTGAAATCAGGTGCTGGTGGAGCTTCACACACATCCATGCAGTGGCTGGAGGCATTGAGGGGAATCTAGAGATCTAGAGCTGAACCTGTGTTTTTCTAACCAGCTCACACACCATCATCTACTTTTTACCAACAAATCTTCATTCTTTTCACTGATGTTCTAATGTCCACTTGTTTTGCTGCAGAAAAAATCTTACTGCTCAGGTAAATGGCTTTCAACTATTAACATAGGTGCCTATGACTTTTGCTCAGTACTGTAAGTAGAAGATTCCTACACAAATATCGATTTCTCTTAATTAAGAGATAAAGTTTAAACAACCACTGAGTCATAGAGACTGAGACAAAAAGTCTTAACGTCTGAACAGTACTGTTAACAGTATTCTTGGTTTTGAACAGATTTGCTACGTGCGCAGAAAGGAGGCAAACATTGTTGAAACATTAATATTGTTGCAATCTGATATAGGTTTCACTCAGGAGACCATTATTCATCACAGAGAGAGACGTTGGGAGGGGGGGACACTGTGAGAGAGAGAGAGAGAGAGAGAGAGAGAGAGAGAGAGAGAGAGAGAGCAAGAGAATAGCTAACGAAAGATTTATGAAGTGTTGCATCTCAGGGGTGATTTATCATGAAGTTCTGACTCTTATTGTGTGTGTGTGTGAATGTGCCGTCTGTGCATGTTACTGTGCGAGCACCGTATGCATTATGAATGCTTAAATAATAATGTTTGGTCGGAAAAATTAAAAGATTTATGCACTGGAAGACCTTGATCATCCGGTATTGGTTGCAACCGAAACAGTTGCTAAACTGAGAGGAAGAACAAAAAGAATATGTGATGGCAGGGATTCTTATGTTGTCTTTTTTGCCTGTTTTTCTGTTATTAAACTGAACTAACAAGAGAACGATGGTTTTTGTGACTTGTTCTGTAGCACTTCTTCACCTTTAGAGCTGCTTAGAACGTATCTGTACCTGAAGGGTTCCATAAGGAGTTCAATAAGCAAAGGTGAAGGTAGTTAACAAGCATTTACTTTTGCTTAATTTTTTCCACTATTTTATTCATGCACGTTTTGTATCTGGCATGCTGGGGTTGCTTGTTTTGTTTTGGTCCAGAAATGATGTATTTTCTAGTTGATCTTCTCTTAAAATTCTTGTTCTTTGCAGGCAGTGATTAATGAATAAATGTGAGGAATTTAAACTTCAGTTTGGAGAGCCGATCAATGTTCTGCGAATGCTCATCATTGTCACTAGGTCTTAGCAGACGTTATCAGGAAAGTGGACTTTTGCAGTTTTGCTTCGTCTTCAGTTGGCTGTAGTTAGGTTTCAGTCAGCCTTCAACACAGTTTTCTCAAGCTCTGGTCTACATTCAGAATTTGGTGCTATGTGTCAGGTGAGAATGAAAGTATGTTCTGGGAGTAGGATCTGGGCTTCAGGGCCAAGATGAAGAGATGAGATTTCTTGGCAACTTAATGCCTTATTTGTGCTCGAACAGTCACAAGTCTTGTTCCTTTTGGTCTCCTAGCTCCTTCAACTTTAGTGCAAGTGCCTCTTAAAGTAAAGTTTCACTTGTATGTCCTCTCCTGGGTACCCTCACATTGAAGGGAAGGAATTGTCTGTGATTTTTGGCTTGGATACATGACTCTTATTTGGTATAGAAACTTGTGTGTAATTTCTTTAAACTTTGAGAAGATTCTTTGTGTTCACTCCACATTATTTACAAAAATAAGGTCCTAATAAATGTATGGTTCTTCTGTGGCATTGCTACAAAGAATCCTGTTTGACATTTATATACATAAAATGGAATAGCTTGCCAGCATTGTTTCCATATTACTTCTTCCATTTCGGGGAAGCTGGCATCAATCACAGCTGGCTATTGGCCCAAGCTGGGGTTCCCCCAGTACAGGAGGCCAACCCATTGCAGAGCAACACAGAGACTGACAACCACTTACACATATATGCAATTTACCTACTGCAAGCTTTTGTCCAGAGAGAGAAAACCAGAGCAGCTGGAGGAAATCCACACGAACATGGGGAGAGCTTGCAAACTTCATACAAAAAGGCCCCAGTAGCCGACTCGGGGATTGAGTCCAGGACCTACTTGCTGTGAGGCGACAGTGCTAACCAGACACCTCTTCTAATTACTGAATTTAGCTAGCTGAAGGTATCCATAGAATATAATATCCATAGAAAAAAATTCAGGTAGAATGGGACACTGCACCTGCGCTTAAGGTCCAACACCTAATGCAAAGCATCACCCAATGGCTCTGGGATGAGTTGGAGTGGACTTTGTGAACCAGAACTAATCAGTAACAAAGTGACTATTTGTCATTGTGAACACACTTAAGCACCACAACGAAATGTGACCTCTGCAATTAACCCATCACACATGCACACATGGCACAGCTATCAACAGCGCTCGGGGAGCAGTGTAGTGGGACGGTACCTTGCTCAAAGGTACCTCAGTAGTGCCTGGGCTGGGACTCGAACCTGTGACCTTCAGGTCCCAAAGGCAGTGTCCTAACCACTAGGC
>JBBPDA010000081.1:27089455-27130603 GCA_037974385.1 Arnoldichthys spilopterus | reverse complement strand
TGATGGTGGAGAGACGCTGTCAGGTTCTGGAGAGAGGGAGAGGGGGTGGCAGCAGAATCAAATCTGTTAAAAAACAGATTCAGTTCATTCGCTCTTTCTCTGTCTCCCAGTTCGGGCTGCCTCCCACAGTCCTTACTGTGACCCGAGATTTTTTTTTTTTAATGTGATCAGCAGTCAAAAAAATTTAAGTAAAACAAACAATATAAGGAAGTGCACAATATGGGCTTGGACCCCAAAGAAACTAGCTAAGGCTTCAGTGGGACTGGATTAGGAACACTGGCCATGCCTTACAATCAGCTCTGTTCCTCAATAAAGCTTAGACTGTCAAAAACTTTGGACGTTGAAAGGTTGTGTGAGTGTATGTGTGTGTGTGTGTGTGTGTGTGCACACATGCTCGTCTGTCATTCTCTGTCTGCTGAGCATTTCGCAACCCAACGGTAGCCATCAGACACACCTAGTCTGCACTCTTGGAGATTCTGAAGTACTATAGCACTGTTCAGCCCCCTCATCTGACTGCCAAGCAGCGTGCACTGCAGGCACACCCCTGAGGCCGTCTTACCTGTCATCCATATTTGTTTTGCACATAATGTCCCTGACACACACATAACCAAACAGCTCGGCCTGTCCCTTCTCACTTCAGCTCTCTGTACTTAATTAAACTTTCCGTCCATTTCTTTTGACTTTTCTTAGGCTGCATATGCATGGTGCCACTCTCACATAACTTCACTTGCTTAAAACTTGCATGAACCTTCCATAATGTAAAGGCTCAACAAAACCTGAGACACAACAGTTGCAGTCGTCTCAATATTGTGGAACATGCTTCATGAAACAGTCAGTCAAAATACAGATACACGTGGTCATTTTACAGACAAGAAAAAAAACAGAGATGATCTATTGGACAGTTGATAAGAAGCTCATTTGGTTGGCAAGCACGTTGGCAATGACCTAAGGCAAGTGGGTGAGTCAAGGCGGTGTAAGGAAGTGCTATAGCTGCCCCTGGAAGATACTTTCATAACAGCCCCAGAAATGAATAAATGTTAATAAATTCAGTTAATTCATTCATTCATTCATTAGCCAAACCACTTATCCATTTCGGGTCGTGGGGAACCTGAAATCAGTCCCAACTGACACAATGGCACAAGGCACAATGCAGGGTTCACCCAGGACAGTAGAGCTTTCAAACTTCACCCAGAAAGACACCAGCAGCGGATCCAGAGAACGAACCCAGGACCTTTTTGCTGTGAGGCAACAGCACTTACCTCTGCACCACCACGCAGCTCCCATTTTAAATGTGAATATATAGTATATAATTTACATATTCACTGGTTCCTGGAACTAGCATGACTAACTTCTCATGGTGATCTATTTAAAATTCAGTGGATGTTTTAACCACAACTGACTTAAACCAAGTGGTTCAGTTCAATCTGGTTAAGTTTAGTGCATGTGTTAATAAGATATTGGGGCTCAAACTGTGCTCAGACAAATAATTGTCCAGATCACTAAAGGGTTAATGATGCCCCTTTGAACAGGTGATATAGTAAGAGCATCAGTAGCTGCTGAACCTGTTAAACAGGATTTATGCTCTAGTGATTTCCCATCTCAGATACACCTGATTCAACTCATCTGTTAATTTGTCAGATTTAGTGGCTGTGTTCCACAACTACCAACCCAGCCTCCAGGACCGGAGTCGAGCACCTCTGTTTTAGCATATTTATGAATTAGATCATATCTCGATACAGTATTGGGTAAAACAGGTGATGAAAAAATGAGAAAGTGTTGGTGTAGATGAAGTTTTTCCTCCAGGCTCCTGTAGTCTTCTGCAGTCATGCGTCTAATGCTATACATTTTTGGTGCTTTTTGTGTGTGTGAACTGCACTGATGATTTATAAGCAGTGTTTAAAACCCTGTTTAGTTTGCTTGACCTGGCTATGTAACATGTTGTGGCGAGGACCATTAATGGCCTGTTGGAGGGTTTGTATTTTTGCACTAATTTTAATAGCTGATGATATTTTCTTGTATTTGTACAATTTTTTACTTTTACAACTATAGTCCGTGCACTAGCTCCTGATCTCAGTAGTTCAGCTACCCCCCATCAAATATTCCTGCTGCTGCCACTGCCTGAACCATGACAGCAGAAAACATGAACCTAGTGAATGCTGCTAACTAACTAGACAATATGACAGCTATTGATGGAGCATTCTGCTATTACATTCTACATAGAGTGGTACAATATAAGAATATTAATCTTGATAACTAGAGGAATAATCAAAGGCATAGGTGCGTTAGTCTACCAGTAGGCCCTGGGCAGCAGGTGGCCATCAGCTCTAAGGGTCTAGATTCCCTCCAAAGACCTTATAGTTTACTAATATCAAGGGTCAAATATCTCTATTCAGATTTTTCTTGTTTGTGTGAATAAAAGACAAATATATATCAATAAATAAGAGGCCCAGGATTAGTTGGCACTGCAGACAGTTCTGGAAAGCCTGTGCATTAGACTGGCCAAGCATTAAAAGTGCATTGTGCATTAAAAGTTCAAGGTTAAGTTCGGTTTATTGATCATATGTATGTTAACGTTGGGTCAACAGTACAATGAAATGTGTTGGACAAGAAGAATCAGTAAACTCAGCAGAAGCCAGTTAACTTAAAGTGGCATATGACTTTGTACCTGCTTTACTGCATAAAACTTGTCGTTTCACAAATCAGACTCAGACTTCTACCTATTTTAAGAGAATCTGCACTTTGTCACTTAGTGTGTGCAAGAACCACCTGCTTTATTTTGATTTTGCATAACTTGTATAGAGTCAAGTAATTGCTACAACAAAAAGAGACCTGGGTGAAATATCATGGTACACTACTGCAAGCGTGCAGGGATAGTACATTAGATAGCTACAAAATGCTTGAGGCCAAACTGCCAGTGTACATTTTCATGATGGGTTTCATGCAACTAAATGGCTGCTTTTCCATGTTAAGCAAGCTTAAAGTAGTCTGAAGTGCACATATTGTACAGGACAATAGTTTAAGTGTCTTGTCCTACAAACTGCACTCGTTTCAGCACAGCTTATTCGACTGCAGTTCAGCTGAGTCCACTGGGTTTTCCTAATCCACGCGGGTGCTCACTTTTGTTAATTATGAATGAACAAAATCAGCACAATGCTAGAGGTAAGAGATAGGGAGCATAGTCTATTGAGTGTAGCTGAGCTGATATGAGAGCGCAGGAGAGAGAGATGAGTGGTAAGAAGTAAAGGCCTCATCTATCAAGCACTGACGTGAGTGCTGGGGTGTGTTAGAGCTGGGGCACTGCCATCATTACCTCCTATCATTCATCTGTGACATTCATATGAGAGATCCCTCTAATTCATTCCTTTTCTTCTTTCATGCCATTCCAAGTTTTTCTTTCTTTCTTTCTTTCTTTTTTTCTCACGCTTCCCTGTTTACCCCTTGTTCATCTCTCCCCCATCTTTCTCTCCTTCTTGCTCTGTCTTCCCCTTTTCTTGTTCTCTCTGTGTTTCTTCCTCTCTCTGTTCTCCCTCTCTTTCTTCTTTTTGATCGTCCCGTCACTCTCTTCCTCCTACCTCTACTTCTTCTGTCTCTCCCCCCTCTCTTCACCTTTCTTCTTCTCTTTCTCTTACCGTCGCTCTTACCCCCCCCCTCCCCTATTTTTTCTCTCTGACTCACTCTACCTCTGCTGAAATGACTCCATCTTGGTGAGTCCACAGGGTACGTTTGTCTATCTGAAGCCATATTTTCTCACTCTGAGTAAATTTTATATAGAGAGAGGGAGAGAAAGAAAGAGAGCAGGGCCCTTGAGCAGTTGATTTGCAGAGTGTGGCTTCAGGGCTTGAGCATAGGCCCCCTTTCATTCATCTTTTTGTGGCCCCAAGTCAATCCGTTTGCTTCACTCTGTAAGAAAACCAGGACATGGAGCTGCAGCCACTTACAGCGGTGTCAGTTCACACCAGAGAGGCTCGGCTTGTGCTCCGGTTTGGGCACTCACGTCCGTTCCACTTGTCTCATAAAACGCAAGGTTGATTGCGTTCAGCAAACGAACGTTCACATGGGAAACGCAAGGTGCAAACTCCAAACTCACTTTATGAGCTATTTCTTTGTTCTTCATTTTGTAGTCAATTTTCTTGAAAATAACAACAGGATTTCTTAAAATCTCATCTCGTTCAGCCTTGAAGAATTTAATGCGCAGGGAAGCACAAATTAACATTTGAGTCACAGGGGGTCTGTACCTCTTAGAAGCCACTGCTGGGAGCTTTTCAATTCTCCCTCAATGAATAAACAAACTTTTTTTTTTTTCCGCCTCGCAAAAGGAACATATCCAGACTCCCAACTGAACACAGTATTCGTTAACACATACATTGGCCCCAAAGCCATAAATTTGACTGTACAATGAGACTGTGTGTTTTTTTTTAAAGCACCTGCATAAAAAAGCCAGCTAGATATTTTGTTATGCATCAGGACCCGTGTCTAATTTTCTTTCTATTTGTCAAATTAAATTGGCCACTTCCACCGAGACACAATACATGTTAATTAGGCTCTGAATGTGTGGGATCCCTGTTTATATGTGTGTAGTGGGATTTAGAACGCTACTTTTTTATTAGCTACTCTCCCACAAACCTGTTTTGTTATCCACTCAGCTAATAAATGTTTTTTGTAACATAAACATTAATGAATCTTGTCGAAAAGCTGATGTAAGGTCACAGTTGGTTTCATGTGCCTTTGAAACTCAATATAACTCATTGGAGTGTTCTTTTGTGGGGGTATATGGGGTCACCTGGGCAACTGAACAGTGAGTAGTTGTTACATTGCCTCATGGGAAGTCAGCAAGAAAATTTGGTGCTGAAAAAAGAAAATTTCTCTCTGGCAGAGTCTTAGATTACAACTTACAGCCACAGAGTTTTACAGACTGTCTGTTGTACATTATATGGGCAAAAGTAAAAAGGGACATCCCTCCTCCTTGTTATAGAGTTCAGGTATTGCAGCCACACTCACTGTTAAACGTTATGAAATAAACACACACAGGCAAACACTGGCAGTAGAAAGAATTGCACTGAACAGCTCAATGCCTTGTTCACACTACACGATTTAAGGGTGTTTTTAAGTCGCCATCAAAAGTGCTTGATTGGGCACGATTCCAGGCTTTATTGGCGAGCAGCAATCGCTATGTGTGAACGCTACAAAAATTTGTTGCTAACTCTGACCAGATATCTAGCCTTGTTATGCTGAAAGTCCATTTTGTGCAAGAATTGCATCATTTCTTGCGTGACTTTTCATGACAACATCATACATCCCAACCTGCAAAAACTCATTTCAGGGAGGTCTCTAAAGCCCCCCCAACCCCCCACCCCCTCTCTCTCGCTCTCTCCCCTTCACTGCTGACTCACGTACATGCCCTTGTTTGCTTGCTCTGCTTGCTCTTCTTTTCGGGATATTTTTTTCAATTTGCGTGCATCAGGGAGCCTCTATCAATATGCGGGAGACTCCTAGATGGGATGTCTGCAACATTGCATAGTGTAGTGTGAACAAGGCACAAATGTGGCACTGTCATGAGGCACCACCTTTGGCAGAAGTCAAATCCACCACTGACAGAATTCTTTGGTAGCTAGCCTACCTAGAGCAAGCTACTGTATCGCTGTGTAGCTAGTTATAAAGATTAGCTAAATTAATGTATCTGTGGAATTGCAATCAATAATATATACATATACAATATGTATATATACAATATACATATATGCAATCATTTAACAAAAACTCTCACATAGAGAATTAATTAACTTTATGACCTTGACACAAAGTGTCTGCTGCACACACAGACGTGAACAATATCAGGATACCATAAGGTGACCATGGATAGAGAACCCTAGTGTCTGTTAATGGCTTTAAGACCGCTATGATGTCTTTTTGGCTCTATTTTGCAACTTGGAATGCAGTAAAAGGTTATATCAGGGTTTGTTTTCCATGTTTGCCATGCAACCCTCCACGCAGCAGCTTTTTGCCATGATTGTGATTTTAGTTTTAAAACATTAGAGAACTTTGCAGTGCGGTGCAAATCAATGGAAAGTGCAGTGTTGTTTCATCCTCCCTGCAAAATGATATTCCCTAAAGCTTTTTGGTGTAAATGCTGTTTTTATTCTGTATTTCTCTATATCTCTTCATTACATTATGAACATGTGCACCACCTACTGGAGTAAAGATTATTTGCAGTGATAAAATAACTTTCGGGTTATGGCCGCCAGTCCTTTTTCTTCTTTCCCACTCTTCATTAACTCTTGCAGATACATGAATATCAAAATTAATCATAGTGCACATCCCTACTTTGTCCCACATCAGTCTTTTTTACACAAGCACTGGATTGTGACCCACCTAATGTGTACTATGGTCCATGCCCATTTCATCACGTACAGTATCTCATTGTTAGGATGACAGAGAGGAAGGGTATTACGGGTAAATGATGTGATGTGATGTATGATCATGGCGGATTCTTGCCCCTCGCCTGTCGGAGAACGCTGACGGATTGACAGTGGAAGAGAGATAACGGGGGAGAAGTCCTGGGTGTGCCGTCCCTATTGTGGAACTTTCATTTTCCATGTCATTAGAGGTGAAATGAGATCACAGCTACACCCACATAAACATGCACACACACACACCTTTGCACTGAGGTGGAGCTGTGAGCGTAGATGTGGGTGACTTCCCAAGCTCCCATTTTTAACCACTTGCAATCATAGTGCAGTAGAGTATTAAAGGGCTCATATTCATCTTTTGCCTTATATGTTATTTTCCCCTTGAGGTCTGCTTATAACCTTTGTGTGATTGTATGTACCAAAAAATGGTTACGATTTATTTTACATGACCATTTCCAGCTTTTTTTTATTCCTTGGAATTAAACGGGCATGTGGTTATGGCTTTAAGGCTGAAATTTGTAAATGATCTCTATTCTAAGCGAAAGTAGACAAAACTTGAAATGTTTGCAAAATTATACAGCGTTACATTTGGACTTAAATCCTAAGGTATGTTGGAAATAGTAACCTTCAATCATTCTATTTGGATCCTCTGGAAGGCTACAATTTTCTATGTAATTCCTGACAGCAGAAAATTTCCCTACAAAGGCTGATGATTGCAAAAATACAACATTTCGATTTTTACCATACACATTATAACCATCAGCCACAGCGTTAAAACCATTGACAGGTGCAGGCAATAACATTCATTATCATCACATTTAGCTGCAAAAGGCACCTGTCAAGGGGTGGGATATATTAGGCAGCACTTTCTGAAGTTGTTGTGTTGGAAGCAGGAATAATGGGCAAGCATAATGATCTGAGTGACACATCAGACTGTGATGGCTAGGAGACTAAGTCAGGATCCCCATAACAGCAGGTTTTGTGGGAAGTTCCCAATATGCAGTGTTTAGTAATTCAAAGTGACAAGACAAGTGGTAAATTGGGTGGTGACAGTCATAGGCACCCAGTGCACACTGATGTTCTATCTGATTCTAAAGAAGAGCTGTTGATGCATAAATTGCTGAAAAGCTTAAGTGATAGAATGATAGAAAGGTGTCTGAACACACAGACTGTGTAGCCATGATTCTGTCAGAGTGCCCATACTGACCTCTGTCCACCAGCAAAGGTAAATACAATGAACAATGGAGCATCAGAACTGGACCAAGGAGTAGTGAAAGGTGTCCAGGTCTGTTGAACCACTTTTTTAAATCATGTAGAGAGCCAAATGGGTCTGCATCACTCACCTGGGGAAGAGACGGCATCAGGAAGCACTATGGAAAAAAGACAAGTCATCAGTGTGATGTTCTAGGTGATGTTCTTCTGGGAAACCTTGGGGCTTTTGTTACTTTGACATGTACCATCCAAACAAATCTTGTAGGCCAAGTTCACCCTGTCTTGGCAATGATATTCTCCTTAAATCACAGGACTTAAAGGATCTGCTCCTAACATCTATGTCCCAGAAACCCCAACACATATGCAGAAGTCTAGTTGAGTTCATGCTTCAAAGAGCTGTTATGGTGGGACAAAAGGGACCTACACAATATTTAACAGGTTTTACTGTTATGATTGATTGTTTGTGCCATATTAAAAATACAAAATGAACAATGAACAAATTAGAATTTTATTGAACATTGAACATATTGCTTGTTGGTTTAAAGCATTGTTGCTTCTGAATTCCTTAAATATGTTGATAGGGACAATATACTTTCATGCCGAAAAGAAATGAGCCCTTTATCATTAATGGACTAGATGTATTACTTATTTTGTGAATTTACTACACATTGTAGTGCACAAAGAAAGGAGATTCTTTGATTCTTTGATGGCAGCATATGTTCTCTAAAATCTCAATATACACCTCCGCATCTTTAACATCTTCACACATATCTCATTCCCCCATGCTGTGGGCACTTATGTAACCCTGTAACATGATAGGTGATATTTTTTATTGATGATGGTTTTTTAGTTCAAATTTCACTTCAGTTAAAGTTTTATTTAGTTTCTGTGTATAACTGATGCATGGTTTTGTCTTTGCATACTGTAGGTGGTAAAAGATCTAAATTCATGTGATGAGAAATGTTCTTTTTCAACTTTTATGAAGTTTGGCACAGAGACAGAACCTTTTTTGGTGGAGTCTCCTTTTGTACCCAATCATGATACTTACTCGTAAATATCTGCTTATTGTGGAATGTTGTAAAAAGTTGCAACTTTTTCTAGAAATATGATTTGTGGTTACAAACACAAATGTGGTTTTGACTGAAGGTTTAATATCTGCACTTACAACAGAATTTCTCTGGTTGTTAAAACTCTGTAAGCTGTAGATGGAAAATAGCAAGATGTAAGAAAGAGAAATAAAGCCATACTTGCCATGTAGGACTCTATTTAGGCTGAATTAGTTCTATCAGAGAAAGTCTTATCTAAGGGTTTTGATTGGTATATTTGTCATTTTCACAAATTACTCAATGTATCCCATATCAAATTGTCATAGCTTGCATATTCATGTCACTGTTAAGGTTAAAATTACATTGATACAAGCAAAAAACACAAAAAAAGTTGTGTCAAATAGAATACCATTAGTTTACCAGGTACTGTCCAACAACTTAGAAATCACACTGGCTTGAGGTCATTCAAGATATTTAATGTTATGTTATAATATTTAAACTCCAAAAGCATAGGTACAGTCGCCTCAGTCCTTTATATTAGGGCATGCTTGAAGAAATGGTGCTCAATAACTCAATTTTTGTGGATAACAAAATTAGAATTCACTGTAAGTAGGTTTTATTATCAATTTAACATGAGACAGATTCAAACATGATGGGTTTATCAAGAGATCTGCGAGTACAAAGACTTATAGACTTTATTCCAGAATTATTACTTAGCAAACTTATGGACCTTGCAGATTCATAGTGGATTAAAAACACAGATCTTATCAGTAAGCTCTCAGATTACAGCACCTCCCCAGGTAAATGCCAGCTTGAAAAGGACTTTACAAGGATTAAGTAATGCTGTGCTAAGGGAAGACCTATAGCATGAAACAACTGCTGTTTAACCAATAGTCTGGTTTGGAGGCTGAAAGAACAAACATGCAAAAGCGTTGTTTACCAATAGATAGTCTACACCATTAGTGAGTTAGCTATAAGACAGTGTACACACTGAAAAGGGAGAACAGAGTGCCGTTCAGGTCCACTACACAAAATTCACACACAGTGTGCACATTGCTCGCAGAGAGGTAACAAACGGTGGCATTCTTCGACTGGCGGAATATTACGATTGTGTGCGCTGTCAGTGATGTAACTGCTGTGTAATAAATGTCACTTTGCCTCTGGTAAAGGGCCTGCTCCCTATAGAATGTGCCATTATCACTCTAAGACCAGTCCACAGCCTAATTCGTCCACCCTGTTTTACTGGTTATTATTGTGACAGTGTTATTGTGCTTAGGTGACTTTGCTCTGATTGAATTGCTCATTTTGCTCCCTAAGGGAGATGTAATGTATTGATGGTTATCCAAGGTTGTTCTAAAGGCCGAGGAAACTGTGCACCATTACAACGTAGCTCAGGACTGTTTGTTATGGAAATGTGTGTGTGTGGTGTGCTGCAAGTCATCTTGCTTCAGATGTAACCTTGATAACACCTAATATGTCCCAGTTTGTATGCTATTTTTGTGGCTTACAATAAGGGTTTCACGTTTTCTTATCCAATGTTATTACCGCTTGTTTAAAGCAAATAAAATTTTTGAAGAACAATTCGACTAAGTTTTGACTAATAACCAGCAACAAACATGGCAGATTTAACCTCAAGAGGAAGGCTATTCCACAGAACAGGTGCAGCAACTGCAAAAGCCCTGTCAGCCTTAGATTGCCAAGAAAAAAAGAACCATAAAAAGGTGATCAGAAGGCCTCAGTGTTCTACCGAGCCATTTAAGGCTTTAAAAACAAGGTAAAAGATTGAACTTTAACCTTAAATGTATTGGCAGCAAGTGTAAAAATGCCAAAACATAATTTAACATAATTTGTCTCACTTAGCACATGTAAAAATCTAGTGCTTCACTAGTCAGTACCTTGTAATATAAAGAATTTCACAAAGTTTGACATGCTGCATCACTACTACATTCTTTGGAAGTGTGCCAAATTTTTTAAATTTCTATGCATAGGAGGCGCTGCAACTGACACATTTCAATATACGCCAGCATGCCAGCATGGGCTTTCCCAACATAGCCTAAACATAAGCAGAATTAAGGGAAGGGGAGGGCACACTGAGAAACTAGACGAGTTAGGAGGCCCTGCGCCGAATAGAGGTGAAAAAAGAGTCACAGTGGAGTAGACTGCTTTTTTTTCCAATGTAAATACGGCACGATAATAAAAACATGCGCTGTTAGCACAGCCTGCTAGATTTTAGCAGCAAGCTATGAGGACCTGCTCTAATGGATGCCAGTAATAGGGCTCTTGGGGTGAGTGTGGGCCCCAGTGCTGTAAATGGGTGCCATGAGAGCATGCGCAAGACAAAATGTGAACCCCTCGCAACAACAGAATGTGTGCCTCCTGTGTCACAACTCACAGCAAGTTGGAGACTGCGAGGGACATAAGCAAGCCTCCCATGCCTCAATCATCCGCACCCGGGAGCCTGTGAGACGCCAGATGTGTACAACCTTTTTTGAACTCAAGTGTGCATCTACAAGTGTAGAAGTTATTGGACACCTACTTATTCAGCATACCTTTAAAAGAGAGAATTAGTGAGGTCAGGAGCTAATGTTGGAGGATTAGTTCTGAATCACAAACTCATTCAAAGAGGGCACCTTAGTGGCACCCGGGTTGGGACTTGAACCTGTGACCTTCAGTTCACAAGGGCGAGGCCCTAACTACTGGGCCACCACTGCCCACTGCAGTGCAGTGCTACTGCTCCACAGCCCAGTGCTGGGGGCTTTATACTAATCTAGCTGACGTTTGGCAATGGGCATAGTGACCTTAGGCTTGTATGCAGCTGCTCTAGAGCTTCCCATTCTATTGGTAATGCTTTTCTATGGACATTACATAGGCTGTGTGTGCACAATTGAACACCTGTGTTGGCAATGGGTGCCTGAAAGTAAGTCCACTAATTAGTTAGGAGTGGTGCATGGACACTTTTGGACACATGGTGTGCATGTGTATATATCCCATATGGATATACGTATGTATCTGAAGCAGATTTTTGATACTTTGCTGATGCCTAAAACATTTAAACACTTTAGAGTCATTATAAATTCAAGTGGCTTGTAGAGAAACATCATTAGTTAGACTTGGCTGAAGTATAGCACGTCTTGGCAACACCTTGAGTTAAGTTGATCACCAGCATAATACAAGGAGCTATTTATGTTGAGGGGGAGAAAATTCTGACAGGTTGACAAGAGTGCTGGGAAATATGTAAATGAGCCCACCAGAAGCTGTGATGTTCAGCCAATTAAATCATGTGTGCGATTTGCTCGTAATTACAGTTATTGCTGAGGGTGATCTTGAAAGGATTTAAAATAAGCTCAGAAGTGAAATGAAGAGGCTAAAAAAATGCCCTGTCACTTTTGACCTGCGTGGCCTAACCTTTATTTCACCCCTTACCTTTTGACTTCTGTTGACCTTCTGCTGAACTTTCCGCTGTTTTGAGGATCAAGTGAAACGTTTATAAACATAAACACACCTGAACATACACCCCACAACTCACACACTCTCTTCCCCCCCAACCTTGCCATATTCCCCCGAGGCAAAGCCTAGTCTCCGTTCCCTTCGGCCATATACTGAATGACAGCTTGGAAATAATGATGTGTAAAACATGAGGGAGACAAACAGGGCTGACACACACACATACACACACATTTCGTCTCTCATGCACAATTTGCATACAGCCAGGTACCTGTCACTGTCAGCAGACGTGCTCATTATATTGCACCTTTCCCTCCACCCCAAACCTCCCCACCCCCACCTCCTGTTCTATATTTGCACGTTTTTTTTCTTCTTCTTTACACGTCTGCAGCACATAGCGGTTTGGAAATCTTCAGAACAGAAGTCACCTTCAGAGGTCTGTCACTAGAGGAGGAGTTCGTTTGTACCTTTTCTTCCCTTCTGTCACGCCAGATCACATTCGGTAACACAACATCTGCACCATCCCTCAGCTGCTCTACAGCTGCATGACTGTTTGGTAGTTTGGTAGCTATATTTGTCCTTTTCCATTTTGGTACATTATCTTCATTCAATGAAAACCTTTACTCCCAAGTCCTACTCAACTTAATGATAAAGTTCAGTGTTTTGTGGCTTGGATGTACAGTTCAGGTAGAAGATTTTAATTGGTATAGAACTTTTTGTTCTGTAGATGATCTTTAACCCTTAAAACGATTCTTCACACTTCATCAAATCATCTGGAAGGTTGCTTGGGGAACAAAAACATTTCTTTTGTGGCATCAATCTAAAGAGCCCTTTTGGTGCCTTTATTTTTATTTGTAATATCACTGGCTTGGTGTTTTCATGAATAAAGTGTAATTAATTTCTGTAACATTTATTTACATTTTCAAGTAAATGTAAAAGTTATTTTAAGTAGAAAAGTCCCTCAGAAGTGCATTTTTTATATAAATAACATACAAAATGATCTGTAGTTCTTTTTCTTTTATTGCTATTGTAAATTTGATTATTAGCATTGTAGCATAGTAATTTTAAGTACAGCATTGGGTACAACACTGTTACCCAAAATATAAACCTAAAGTAAAATATTTATTTAAAAACACATTTTAAGTGAATTTTAGTTTCCCCTTAATGTCATGTTAGTTAACCACATTTCATACATTTGTTCATTTAATAAAAACAACAACTCAACCCTGTTGCTCCTTTAAGCCACTGCATGGAATAAATTGAATAAAATTTACTGTAAAAAAGTTACAAGGATAAATAGCACCCCAATTATGGAATGACCTGGTTAAACATTCGGAGATTTTGTCTTTGTGTTCCCTTACTAGTTAAAATCTGCCTCTAGAACACTTATAATGTTTGTAGCCTGTGTCACGTTGGTCAAAATAAATGAGTTGTTATGTGGATAATGAGCTTTCTATAAACTACAGTTTTTTCTTTCAGTGTTTAAAAGAACCTCCAAGCTGAGCTCACACATTTAGAACTGAGTTTAGGACTAAGGCTTATGATTTATTAGATAATTAAGTAATAATAATTACAATAACAATAATTAAGTATAAGGTAAAATACCAGAAAGTCCTACTGATATTATTACTTGTTTAATAGTAGTTTGAGACAAAAACAAAACAGACATTTTCAGGTTTTGTAGATCATGTTCTTTATGTATCAGAACAGAGGAAACAATCACATTGAGAAATCATGTTATTAAAGTCAACCTGAAATTAAAAATTCTTTTAATATGAAATGAATTCCCAGGGCATACTGAGCCATTTAAAAGCCTGTTAAAGGCCTGTTTTCATGAGGAAGTTATGAGTAGTTGTTAAACATTAAATAATAATATGATTAAAAAAAGGCAAACATGATAAAAATGCAATACAAGAAAGTTATCATAATGAGGTCATTGTGCCAGGCCTAATGATTTTCATTAGTTGTTTGCACTGGTTAAAGAATAAAGAAGCACTTAGCATCACGAAACCGACATCAACTACCATCATCTGTTCTTGTTCTATCATAAAGCTTATATTTGCCACTGGGTTTGAAGTGAAAGCCAATTTTTTAGCTGATCTCTTTGTCCAGTGAGAGATCAGAGAAAGAAAAAGTGTTTGCTTCAGGCAAGACATTCATTACAGCGCGAGGAGAAGACAAGACAGCGATACAGACATGAGGCAAAAGATTACATATTGAGTCACGGATTAATTTTTCATTTGTGGAAAGGACACAATTGATTTGACCATATATAAAAAATAAATCCTGGTGTGTCTTTTGTATTCACTTAGAATGTCCGCTCTGTGCAATTTCAAGAGGATTTGGTAAAGATAATTTGTGCCCTTTTCAAGAACATGAATAGGAATTAGGTCTGGATTTGGATTCATCTTCTGGAATTGTTATACACAGATTATGATATATGACGTGTATTACTGAATTAAATATGATTTGTCATTGATCTCTTCTGTCAACTACATGGCTGCCATATTTCAAACCTGGTCTAATGTAGCCTATCATTCCAATCATGTCTCTTTTCATTCCAATCACAGTTCTTTTGACTGTTTTTTTTTAACTCCATATGAACTTTAAACCATATTAACTTAGTCTACACTCCAATTCTTCATTCATAACTACACTCACATGAGCTCCAGAGTATTAACTGAATAATTAATAATAGATTAAAGGCTATAAAGGTAAAAGTTATAAGGATTAAGAGGTTTAAGAGGTTAATAACGAACTGACAGAAGTCCGTCTTATTGTTTTCACCAAGAACACTTACTTTTGCAACAGTGACTTTGGTCGAGAGGTCAATCTATTTTCTATACAATCCATTTCAGAGTTCAGCTTGAAATGGCTCAGGCCTAGCACACATGAGAAGTTATTTTATTTCATATACGGCAAGTCCATTTCACTTGTAAGAGAAAGAGAAGGTTGTGAGTGGAATATCAGCTGAAGCAGATCAGATGAAAGATGAAGTGTTATGATGACCAATTCTCAATTCAGTCACTGCTTGATCTGCTTTGAGCTCCATGGACCAGAAACCATTTCTCCGTTTGAATAAAAACCGCATTGTCTCGCTGTGAACCGTTACTGTCAGAGACGATACTCATTGGACAGGCTAATCATTACTTCATCTGGGAGAATATCGAGAGCCACCGTCAGCTGAGTGAGAGATAACATCTACTTCTGAATGCAGTAATCTTATGTGAACCAGTCAGACAAGTCAATATGGGAAGCCATTTGTGAGGTGACTGATGTGTCATATGCTTATAACTTTGCTATATGAACCACATGACCTGTCACTAGTTTATAATTAAAGGGAAATACAAGTTATGACACTTTTATATCACAATATGCATTTACCCTGAGACTTATCCACTCTTACTGGGGGCAATAAAATAGATCTACTCTTTTCTTATTGTGTCTGCTTGCATCTTGATTGGGTGCTGTTTTCCAGACAATCAGGTTGGCACTTATTTTTTTCTGGGATTCATTCTGTTGGCATATGCAAATAGCTTTTCAGTGAACTAGTCGTTTGTATTTGTAGCCATGTGTCATTGTTTTGTTTACGTAGCTATATCAGTGTTTTGATTTGTCATGTGCCTCCTGTCACTTGTCTTAGCCCTGCCCTGATTGTGAGTATTGTCAGCTGTGTCTTGTTTCTGTGTTACCCACTCCCAGGTGTCGGCCATCTTGTCTAGTGTATATATACCCCTGTGTTTGCCCTTGTTTGTTGTCAGACAGTAATGTGTGCAAGTGTATGTTTAGCTAATTTTACCTTATATTGAGTGTGAATTCAGTTAAATCTTTATCAAATGAATGTCAAGTCATTGTTGATAAGTGAAAGTGAGTGATTATTTGTCATTGTGAACACACCACAGCGCAGCACAATGAAATGTGACCTCTGCATTTAACCCATCAGTGTAGCAGCAGTGGGCAGCTAAGGGAGGCAGTGCTTGGCGAGCAGTGCTTTGGGAAGGTACCTTGCTCACGGTACCTCAGTGGTACTTGTACTAGTTCAGGATTTGAACCAGCGACCTTCAGATCATTTGGGCCACTCCCTAACCGTTACACCACCACAGCCCACAAGGTAAGCATTTGACAGGTATTTCAATCACTGAACCCTCAATGAAAATTTATTTCGATGAGCCTAAAACTGTAGCGTTTATGAGCCTGCTATAAATAACATATATATTTTAGTGTGATGCAAAAGTTATGGTGCTTCCTTGTGGCCAGGCTATTTAAAAGGACTTCTAATTATTTTTTTTTTCAAAATGTCCTCATAATTTAGCTGTTGAACCCACAAGATTATGATGGTCGGATAAGCAGAGTGATGAGAAATCATGTGGCGAAGTTTTGGTGAAGGCTGTTTTACGTTTAAGGCTGTTTTACTCTGAGGTCCAACATAACCCTTTAAAACAACATCAGTCAGCAACTTTTTACCAAAGGTTAATTAAGTAATTCATCCATAATACAGAATTAGGTGAGTTCAAGTGTCCATAGTGCTAACACTCCTCACTTAGATCTAACCAATTATTTGATATGATGTGTTTATGAGAGTCTCTTTCCATCTTTATTGGTATATCTTCAGGGCACAATTTTCTCTCAACCTATGAAGCTATTGTGCATTGGAGGAGACAGGTTGATGCCTTTTTTATTTTAGTTTTACAACATTCAGCGGTGTCAAACTCCCTGGCTTCAAAGCTTGTTAAAGTTAAGATGACACTTCAGGAGAAAAAAGGAGAGAGGACATCAATATTGGATGAAATGCCCATGGGGAAGGAAAAGAAAGATGGAGAGAGAGAGAGAGAGGGAGAGAGAGAGAGAAAGACAAAGAGGGAGTTGTGCAGTTTTGAAAGGGGAAAGTTCAGTGACTGTGTCAAACTGGCTGGTTTTGGGCCATTTAGAAACTTTTCTCTCATTCCTCCCATCATCTTCATTGTTTTCTTTTTGCACATCAGAGGAAGTTTGAGTTGATGGTTTCCTCTGAAGTTTTTGTGATGGTACTGCTGGACATGCAGCCTGCTGCCAGTGGTGAAGTGACCACGCTTTGAGACAGCAGGTGTGCATTATCATTAAGACCAGACAAGCAGGATGTTGCTGAATCCTTTTCTGGATGAGAATCCTATGCACCAACACTTTAGATCTGTGGCTTTTGTGTTTTTGGTTATAGTCATTGGAGTTGTCATGGATGTTTTGCTATTTAAATGTTATTAGGAAATTCTATAATTAATTATATCATTAGTAGAATTATCAAATAATTTAAAATTATAGTTGCATATGTTCATCATGATTAATCTTTTTTTCACAAATTTTTTTAAGCCATTTAAAATCAGTGCTTTTTGATATGGCTATATGAATAAACTGTCTATATATCAGATTTTCTTTACTCCGCAGATCCGGTTTTTATCAAAAAGAGCAACACTTCCAACTATATGTGTATATCATATACATGTACATATATGTATGTATGTTCCTGATGCAGCAAAGCAAGCAAGCCACTAGCATTTACACCACTATGCTTTTCAGTTGGTATGGGGTTCTTCTGAAAAGGTCTCTTTGGTCTACACCACAAACAGCTATCTATATTATTTATTATATTAGGCCTGGATTGTGCCTGTATGTTATTTGGCAAACTGTAGTATTGCTATTATGTTCTCTTTGGTGGGAAAATGTTCTTCCAGACATGAAGGTCTTCAATGCAGATCAAATATGTCCAATTCATTCTGACTGTAGAAACATCAGATCGTTCTGATTGTAGACATAACAGGTTGCAAGTGTTCTCTGCTGGTCCTGTGATAAGTGTGGACTCCTTTTTGCATCAACCAGTTTGTTCTCAAGCTGAATTCACCGGGGCAGCCAGTCCTATACAAATAAGCAGTCGTTTGAAATCTACAACACTTGTAGGCAAGACGATTTTCCTTACAGTGAGATTTGGTTTAAATAATTTAGAAGCTTTTTTAATCCCTTGTCAGACTCAAACAATCCCGCAGCCTTTTTTCCCTGAAGGCCTTAGAGAGTTCTTTAACTCCTGGGACACCACACACTTCAGTAGTAAAGAGAACACCAGACCTTAGATGCCAGGTATAAGTAAGACAAGTTTCACTTGCAGGAGGTTCTTATCAATGGCATGTAATCTGGAACACCTGATTCTAACTTTATGCACTTGAAGGTGAATGACAACATAATGGCCTTGTCTTGTCACCTTTATATGTAGGCACTGTATTAAAAGTAGTGAAATGTTTTCTTGTTCAAATATGTTGCAAAAACATCAACTAGTTTAATATTGAAGAGTGATTATTTGCCATTAATGTATATATTTATGTGTATATACCATCATCATCCATCGTCCCTATATAAGTGCAGACTGAAACCAGTCAGTTAACAGTTCAAATCAAATGTAAATGTAATTCATTGTGTAATGTATAATGTATATTCAAATTCTGTGGATCTAAAAACATCGACTTTTACAATAAGTTTTGATGATCTATGGTCATTATATTAAGTCTAACACTTTTTTTTTTTTTTAATTTTGAGTTTTTAAGGATAACATACAAAAAACCTCTCCCTGTTTATATGGTTTAGCGACTGAGATTTTTCAGACTCTCATCTGGCCTTAAATAAAGTTGTTTATTAATCAGAAGCATGCCGCCATATTGGCAGGGTCTCCATGGGAGTAGAACTGCGGTTCATTTGGAGGTCACTGCGATGGAGGATCAAAGGCTTCAGCTGCTGTTCCAGCTTTCAGACAGAGAGGGAAAGCTCTCTCTCTCTTTCTCTCTTTCACTTTCATACTCACTCTCTCTTTCTCCCTCTCTCTCTCTTTGATCTCCTCGCTCGTTCGCGGAAAGTAGAGACAGTGGTCCCTCCCGGCTGTTCCTCTTCTCTTTAGAACGTCCGCAGTAGCTGCACTTGATATCCTCATAAAATACGACACACACACACACACACACACACACACACACACACACACATGCACACACACGCACACATGGTGTCAGCCTCTCCAGGGTTGGCAACCTCCACTTCAGCACTTGTGTGGGAGTTGTGCCGACTGTTTGAAATCACAGCACCGGCAGAGATGGAGAGATGGCGAGATGGAGAGAGGGACAGAGTGATGGAAAAAGGGAGGGAAAGAGCTAATTGTGGTGCTGATGTGGGTTGAAATGTGTGGAAGGTTCAAGTGCCAAATGTGCAGAACATCACTGGGGAAGGGAAGTGCCCTCATTATTGCACACATTCTGTGTATTTTACATAAGCTATGGAGGCCTTATGGACACGCTTGGGGGATCACTTTCAGGTCCTTCTAACTTTGACTCCAAAACAGAGGAGAGTTTAACAAACTTCATTAGTGTAATTCTTATATTTCAGGATTAATGTGGAACACACTATTCACTGTTTCACATTTTGAACTGTGACCTAATTAGGCTCAAATTCCTTTTTTTTGGTCAATTACATTTAAATTTCACTTACAAAGTATTTACATGAGACAGTCACATATACCATACATATGCCATAAATGTGTTTGGGACCTACTTATTTCCAGATAATTAGTTCAGCTACCACAGATATATTACTCTGGGTATGTTGCTCCAAGCTATAGGGTTTTAGCTGATACTGCCTCCTAAAACTGAGATTGTTTACTTTTGTTTTTGTTATCTGGTGTCAACCGGAGGAAGACCATGGTTCCTCCCAGGGTTGCTTTCTACAGTTTAGGGAGTTCTTCCTTGCTAATTAGGGGCTCTGACCCAGGTTCTGTAAAGCTGCTTTGTGATATGTGATATGTCATATCAGTTGTAAAAAGTGCTGTAGAAATAATATTGACTTTACCTGGACATGTGGGTGTACTGGAGTATCCCAGTGTTCATAGAGTTAAAATGCAGAGAAACACTCTGAACAGTTTGTTGTTCTATGGCAGGGCAATTTAGTAGTTTATTTATTAGTATTGTATCTGTAATATATCTTTTAGTTTAGTTAAAAAAAAAATCATGTTTAGCTAAGGAAGTTAAATGGAACAGACACATTTTGCGTATTGGAACACAGCCCATTGTTTCCTTACTCCAGTCTTTTCTTTCTCTCCATCAAAGACATCAACAAATGTACTTCCTTACATTATTAGCAAGCACTGAAGCCTGTCTTTGCAACATATTGGTTTGAGCTTGGTGTACTCAGGCTTAATAAACTCACTACAGAATCAAACAGTCAAGAATTCAATGCAATCAGCAGTCAAAATAAAATGTAGCAGAATATTTTATATTTTTAGCTGTAAATAGAGGCTTATATTGTATTTTCTGAAACTTTGAATCACTTGTTACACTTATCTTTCGAAATATAACAAAACTGCCCTCACGCTTTGTATGATTTCTTTGGGAGTTTGGTTGAGCATGGTTTTACATAAATAGGGTTTTACTGACCCTAGCTCAGACTTTTTACTCTGTAAGGGTAGTTTTGACCTTCTTTTGGTACACATCCTGCACGAACAGTGGAGCAGTGTGTGGTGAGGATGCTCCTGCTGCGTGTGTGATCACGTATGATGAGGGAAAATAGGATTAACAGTGGCTGAGAAAAGTCCAAATTGTTTGCACATAAAGCCGCTTTTGCAAACTAGCGCGAACTAGCACAAATTAAAAGAAATGAATAAGACGGGCCCACTGAGGGACCTTGCTTTTTAACCTTGCATGACACGAATGCTCAGAGCGCGAGGAGAGTATTATTAAAATGAGTGTCGACCTCCGGGGAGAAGCAGAGGAAGCTGCTAAAGCGCTAAAGGGGCTAAACGCTAACATAAAAGCTTCCCACTATCTCTTCTCTCCTTTCTTCTTTCTTGTTCCCTCTCTCTCTTTCTCTCTCAACCACCACTTATTCGTTCCAGCTCTTCTATGGAGTGATGGCTCTATTTCTAATCTTTTGAGCAAGGCAGTGAGCAGAAATATGTCTTAATTCCCTAAAACTGCCAGGCTGCTTCTCTCTCTCTCTCGATCTCTCCCTCTTTCTCTCTCGAAAGCTTAGCCAAGCTGCTGGAGGGAGGGCCTTCAGCCTGTACAAACAGATGCTCAAGGACATTATAATCTGAAGAAAGCAGACAACCATCCTCTAGCAGCACCCGTGTGCTTACATATGCTCTTTCTCCATGCACCATCATAGGGAAAGGTTGATATCTCTGTCAGAGCCTTCGATCTCTGTCAAATCCATCAAAGGCAGACTGTTTTCTCACCATCTACTTAGCCAGCATTCATTTCACACCTTGTCCACCCACCCCAGAAATAACTGGCTTAGAAAAAAAGAATTTTCTTTCCACACACAAATGAATGGGGTTTTTAAAAAGCTCATTTAAAAAAGAACCCAATGCTATGTTGCCCCAAATGAGCCGATTGGCTTCTTAATTTTTAAAGGGACCATGTAATATAAAATCAAACATTTCTCACTTTTAAAAGAAAGAATAAATTGATATCGTATGATGTCTTGTTCTAGCGATCATTCAAGGCCATTTCACCTATATTCTTTTCAAGAGAGAGTTTTGTTTGAGGGAGAGCAAAGTCACACAAGTGCATAAATGGCAAAGTCAAGAGAAGCAGGAGCAAAAATGGAAGGAAGGTTTCCCCCAAGGAGGGAGGCCTCTCAAGATATAAGGTTAGCAGTACAGATGAACAGCCACAAGTGTCTGTAGTCGCTCTGTATTGTCCTGGGAAGTAGGTCAGGGCCTAATATACCTGTCCACAGCAAGAACCAGTTAAAAGCAGTCTGTCATGCCATTTGGTGTTCCAGAAGCTTCAGGAAGCCCCTGTGTCTACCTGATAGTGAAATTATTTGAGTAAACTGAAGGATCGTTCATAATCTTGTGACCATTAGGTTTTATGGCAAGATGTAAAGGCCAGAAGGACTTGGTTTCTGGACAGTATAGGGTCTAAAGGGCTATATTATAGAGAATTTAAAAGACCATATGGTTAGGTCCTGGGACAGCTGGGGTCACAAGGCTTAGGAATGTGGGTGACCGGACGGAGCCATTAAATATGTAAATGTCTTTCCAAACACATGACTCGATCCCCAGTTAATGCAGGCCATATACTGTGCTGCACAATCTACAATTCATTGATTTTGTGATTTCACAAAACCCAGCACATGTACATATAATCCCATGTTAAGCCTGTTCTGGCCCAGATTGCTTCCTGAATGACTCCAATCAGGACAGCCAATCAGAACAGAGATAATTTTCATACATAATTCTGTAAAAAAAAAAAAAGTGATCGAAAAAACGGCCTTCTTATCTGGGATTGGTTATGTAGAAATGAATCATGATGTTTATAGTAGAAGAGACCACACGTGTGAGTGCAGTTAAATTTAAAAAAAAAAAAAAGATTGGACATTGGGCCTGTATGACGGCACAGCCTGTTCAATTGTAGCATATGGCGTATTGTCTGTGCTGTCATAAATTGCGCTGTTTGTTCACCTTTATGAAGGGTACAGCTGTGCTGATACACATGTACACACAGTCACACACACTTCCTTACTCAGAGTGCAAAGCTACAGGGTAAGAGGGCATACAAAGCCTGTTTGATGTAGCCTTGCGTGCAAACTCTCCTAAGAGAGCCCCCACTTTTGATGCCACACCATGGAACACCTCTGTGGAAAAAAAAAACAAACCTCCTTCCTTTTCCAGGTGTCAGCTGTGACCCAGGACCCCTGAGGAAGAACCTAACCCACCACGTTCTCCAGCGATAACAACACACACACGCAACACCTGATAACCTGTCAGCCCACTATCAGCAAGCTAGTCCGACCTCAACTACCCTCCAGGCAACAAACTCAATTTAACATTGCCCCAAGACTTCACCTTTTTCTATGGCTATCCGAGCTCTCCTTAACTCCCATCAGAAGTGATCTCTTTTTCCCTGCAATATTCTGACAAATCCCACCCACTGAACATGAACTGGCTATTTCATAGTCAGGATCAGTCAGTGTTTGCTTGTACCCACAAGCCAACAAGTACTTGAACTACTACTATGTGTACATGAACCTTCTGATTTCACAGTTTAATCACACAGTCTAAAATAGACAGTATTAGACAATAGTCTTAATGGGGTTCTTCATATATTCTTCACTCTTTACAAAGTGTTCTCTGAACAATGCCACAGAAAAACCATTTTGGTTCCTCAAAGAACCTTTTGTTTGTAAATGAGATGTGTGAGTGTGAGGAACCTTTGAAATGAATCACATAATAATGTACCAAATTAAAAGTATTTTTAATAACCTTAACATTTGTTAGTGGTTCTATAATTTTTAAAGAGGTTTGATTACAACCAATTCTCATTTTTAAAATTATTGTGTTTTTTCTCATGAAAATTGCATAACAAAAATGCTCAAAACTGACTTGTCAAGTTTAAAATAGACGTGGTCACAAAACACCTTTACAGAATCGGGTCCGAGCCCTTAATGAGCAATCCAAAGGTGACGGAGGCAATCCAAAGGCAAGGAAAAACTCCCTAAGCTGTAGGAAGAAACCTTGGGAGGAACCATAGCTCAGAAGGGAAACCCATCCTCCTAAGGTCTCCTCTGGAAAAAATTATTGCTTCATTTTTTTTCTAACTAAAAAGAGGTTTTGTTCCAAACACGACAATATAGTTCTTTAAATTATCTTTTAAAACAAGGTTGTGCTATTGTTACAAGTCAAATAACCTTTTATGGAGCTATATAGGCCCCCTTTTGCAAAGAGTGCCACAGGAAGCAATACTAGCCAGGAGTCAAAAGTAACTTAGAAATTATGGTTACTAAATGGTTCTTGGCTGGGACATACACTGATTACCCACAGCAATAAAACCCTCTGCCTAATATTGTGTATGGAAAAGGCCAAAAATTCTTGGGGCAATCATGAATGAGGATCTCTGTTTCAGTGATCATATTAAGCTAATAAGAACTAATTCAGCTATCAGGCATCTCAGCAACATAGCTAAGATTAGAGACTTTGTGTCTGAGCAGGATTTGGATAAACTCATTCATGACTTTATATCCTGAATGGTTGACTATTACAATGGTTTTCTCACTTACCTTCAGACAGATACAGGTTATCCAAAATGCTGTTACTAGAATTCTAGCAAAATCCAAGAAAAGAGCTCACATTACTCCAGTCCTCAGGGCCATACACTGCTTTCCAATCAGATATAGAATTGAGTTCAGAGTTTTACTCATTGTCACTTAGGCTTTTGGGCCCTAAATATTTATCATTTGATGAATCCTGGAAGGTCTCTTAGATCAACAAGAGCTGTTTAGCAAGTGGTACCTAGAGCTGTATCCAAACAGGGTAAAATGGCATTTAGTTCTGCTGCCCACTGCTGGAACCAGCTCCTCATGGAGATTAGATCTGCCCCAGTTGGTGCCAGTTTTAAAAAGAAGTAAAAAACCTGCTTTATTTTTCACAGCCTTTTGTTAAACAGAAGTTCCAGTTTTATGTAGTTTTGCATGCACTTTTATATTGTCTTAGTTTTAAATTTTAATCTTATTTCTTGCAATCTGATTTTAGCATAATTATTGACCTTGGTGTAAGATAATGTGCTAAACCTGCCTTGCCTTTTCTGCCTTGCCTAGGTCTCCCTTGTGCTGCCAGATCTTCAGGTCAGAAGATTCCACAAGACCACCAAATGTGTGGTCCAGGACATTAGCTGCAGATCCTTAAAATCCTGTAAGTTGCAAGGTTTGGCCTCTATGGCTTTTGGAGGCCAAGTCAACATTATTCACTTCACCTGTCACAGTTTTAATGTTGTGGCTGATTGGTGTCTGGTTCTAGGAAAATTTTTTAATTGGTTTTTAACATGTACATTACAGGGAGGGTCTTTAATCTTTAAGGTTTTTTTTTTTTAAAGATGTTTGAGGTAAGACACTACTAGACAATCCCTGAGCGAGCAGCAGGACAGTACCAGGCAGTTGCAGGACAGCAGCACTTGCTACAATATGAACTTTCCAGAAGTTTGACAGATTTGTTTTCGACTTGCTTGAGTGGCGCGCAAGTTTTGCTAATTAGTGAGAAGCAGCCCTGCAATTCATCACAAGGCTGAAGCCTGAACAGCTGGGGTACGTGACAAGCTAGCGTCAAACCAAAGACAAGTGGACGGATTTTTTTCAGTTTTTTTTTTGGCCTCTTATTTCTGTGAAATAGAGAAAAAATATCTGGTGACTCTCTCACAGATAACGAGTCGGGGTAAAAGAGAGCCTTGAGTATGAAGTGTAAACCAGAAGAGGAAACGGTGTTGTAGTTATATAACTCACCCAAGGGCTTATGATGAGCGCATACACACACACACACACACACACACACACACACAGAAACACACACACAACTTTAAAGCCTCCATTCATCTGGTGAGGCGGCAAAACTCTCAGGCTTTTCTTTTCTCAGGCATTTTCTTTTTGGTAAGCCTCTTTTTTTTCTGACAGTGCCCCTCTTTTTTGGCTTGTTGAAGTCTTAATATGGCCTGAGAAAAAAAAAAAAAACTCAAAGAAGCTCCTGAGCAGATGATGGTGCTCCCCTATAAGGTCGCGTTATTTATTCATCCACTCGCTTTGTGTTGGAGGAGTGAAGGTGCAGTAGGAGTGAGCTATAAACTATACATAACATCTCGGATATGAGGCTTCCTGTAAGAAAATGCACTCAGATGTGAAAGGAACGATGTCTGCTTCCAGAGACTCCTGGTGTTAAAGGCCCGTGTAGTTTAAATGTGCTGATAGTGTTTGCAAATGTCTAAGATCCATTTTCTGCACATTTCCAAGCTGATAAAGTGTAACGAAATGTTTCCTTCACCTGCATTCTCCACTTTTACTCTCTTTTTTTCTTAATCTATCTCTTCTTTCCTCCCTGTCTTCTAATTCTTCAACCTCTCTCTATTTCACTCTCCATCCCTCCTCCTTTTCTTCTTTCATTTAGTCTTTCTGTCTTTGTGGTGCTCCTTCTTTTGCTCCTTCTGTCTTTCTTAGGCTTCCTCTGTCATTCTCGATGTTTTCCCGTCTTCGTTTACCTTTTCCTCTGTTTTTTTTTTTTTTTACATTCCCTGCTACTTGTTTCTTCATGCTGCCATGTCATTTCTCTCTCTCTCTCTGTCTCTCTCACTCTCTCTCTCTCTCTCTCTCTCTCTCTCTCTCTCTCTCTCTCTCTCTGCTGTTGTTAATGTACAGAAATGGATTGTATATACACAAAAAAGATCTCCATTATTTCATAGAGACTCAATTTATTATAATGGCCCTTACTGTTTTTATGATTAGATACTATATTTTGTAATAACTGTGGTTAATAAAGTTATATTAGAAACTACAGTTTTATAGAGTTTTAATGTGTAAAGTTATTGCTGAATTACAGTAAAAGCCTGTATTTCACTAAAATGATCTGGCCGTAATATTACCAGCTTTCAGCATTAAGAAAACAGACTTTAACTGTTAATTTGCTTTTTTTTTGTTTTGGTCTGGCACTCTCACTCTCAGGCTTATTTTCATTTTTTAACAGTGCATTTAACTTTGAAATACCTCACGGTAAGTAAGACAAAAAATTATGATTTCTGATTCAGGTTCATGTGATTTGAAGATTTGTGTGGAATGCTGAAGTTGCGTTATGTTCAGTAGCCGAAGACCTGTTTATGTTTGTACATTTTTTTTTCTTCTTTTTGTAATGATGGTGTGCTTTTATGCTGAATGAGTGGACTGAGATTTTGGGGGGTATTTGGTGGCTGGGGGTGGAGGGAGTTAAAGGGATTTACTTTTTCACAAAATTTGTAAGCTGATGCTTTATAGGGATGTTAAAGAAAATTTATCTTTCTCCTCTCTCCCTCCTCTCTCTCCTCTCTCTCTCTCTCTCTCCCCTCTCTATCCTCTCTCTTTCTCTCTCTCTCTCTCTCTCTCTCTCTCTCTTTCTCTCTCTGCTCTTGCTGCCAGCTCTACTCTCAAGGCTCAGGCACTCAATTGTGTTTTGATGTTCCTGTGAAGCTTACAAATGCACTTAGCACTCAGTAGCCATAACATACATTACTCAGCCCCTTATCCCCTCTCTCTCTCTCTCTCTCTCTCTGTGTCTCTCTCTCTTCCTCTGCCCCAACTCCCTCTCTCTTCTTCTTTTCCTCTTCTCATCGCGCCTGCTTTCCACTCAATCGCCCACACCGCTCTCTGTGTGTGTGCATGTTTGCCACCACTCACGGCTGTGCGGGTCTGTGGCCGTCAACTCGCGAGGTCACCCACCGCCACGCGCGTCACGCGTAATTACCGTTATTTATAGACCAGCCAGGATAGTGCACAGAGAGAAAGAGAGACAGAAGGGTAGAGAGAGAGAGACTCTCATGTATGCATATTCACAAAGTCAGTGTGCAGTGAACAGAGTGAAAATCAGAACTGACTATTTCCCACAAATATGTGTGAAGAATTGATGTGTGAACACACACATTGGGCCTCATTCATCAATAATTTCCAAATTTTTTTCTTAAATGTGTTTCTGAGAAAGGTCCAAAACATAAACACAGCAGATTCATGACCAGTTGTTTTGCCCAAATTTGTCACACACACATGTGTAAGTGTGCTCTTGAGTGTGTATAGATCCTGTTCTTACCTAAGAACAAATCCCACCTATTAAAACACTGGTGAATGTCTGAATTTTCGTGAAAATTGTGTCATTGGGTTAAAAGCCATTTGTTGTTGGATGAGCCCTATTGTTTGGCATTAAAATATCATTTAAGCGCAGCAATAGGAAATTTTGCTACAGACCCCTATATACCCATATACCAATCAGCCATAACATTAACACCACCTGCCTAATTCTGTGTAGGCTCCTCCTGCTGCTGAAACAGCTCTGACTGTGGTGCACTGTGTGTTCTGACCCCTTTCTATCAGAGTCAGCATTCACTTTTTAAACCACAATAGCTCTTCTGTGGGATCATACCAGCTGGACTAGCCTTCACTTCCCACACGCATCAGTGAGCTTTGGGTGCCCATGACCCTGAGGCCGATTTACCAGTTCTCCCTTCCTTGGATTAATTAGTGGGTTGGTACTAACTACTGCACACCTGGAACACTCCATGAGACCTGACATTCTGGAGATGCTCTGATTCAAAATAAGGCCCTGATCCTTATGCTCGCCCATGCTCGACTGTTCACTTGCTGCCTAATATATCTCACCCTCTGACAGGTGCCATTATAATAAAATTACTAGACAGTCAATGTCATTCACTTCACCTGTCAGTGGTGTTAATGTTGTGGCTGATCAGTGTAAAACACAACATTCAGACAGAATCATTGACTCGTCGTTCAAAAAGGTCAGGAGCTGAAGATGGAAGGAGAATTCACTAAGCTCATTAGCCTGAAATGTAGTGACAGTTAAAACACCATAGACACATTATAGCAAAGACAAACACCAGAAATACATCACAAATCTGCCACAGCACAAACTACTTAATCAGCCCTAAATCCAAATTACACATTGCCAGCCCAGCTAACTACAGTCAAGGGCAGAACAAAGGGAATTGCAGCTGTTGTGTAGACTCAGTGAGCACAGCTTGGCCACTAAAAGTGGCTACTGCAGACAGAGCCAGATGCCCAACGTGAACAGGCTGTGACCTCATCATGGCCTCAGAGTCATTATGTGCTCAGTGAGTGATTCAGATAGAAATGCGCTCCAAACAGAATTTCTACAATTTCCACAAAAAATCCCCTATGTCTTGCCATGGAACTGGATGCCATTTCACACTCAAAACTCTGGGAATTATTGGGATAGTTTTACTGGTAATGTCCACACTAGTCATTACATACACAGCCCTTAAATAATGAACATGACCTCCTA
Organism: Arnoldichthys spilopterus; assembly: GCA_037974385.1. Lineage (NCBI taxonomy): Eukaryota > Metazoa > Chordata > Actinopteri > Characiformes > Lepidarchidae > Arnoldichthys > Arnoldichthys spilopterus. Next base: position 27,101,672 of record JBBPDA010000081.1, on the reverse strand, counting down.
AATATCCTAAACAGCTCCTTCATTTCTGTATCATGAACAAAAACACATTCCCACACCTTTTTACTGTTGGAAAAACTTGCCATAAAAAGGCAAATGTTCTGCTATGCTGGCCAAGCTTTGATTCTTTTGTCCATGCACATGATTATCAGAGATTTATGCCGAATCATTTGCAAAGTATACTGCCGGGATGTTTTCATGCACAAAACTAAGCTAAAACCGTTCAACCATAAAAAAAGAGCATCGCCAAAATGTTCAGCTTTGCTGAGAGAGTTTCTGTCTTTCCTGGAAGTGTAACAGCTTCTGTTCACAGATGAGACCTCCTGGTAATTTCTAGAGTATTGCACTGAGCCTTGTGTAATTAAAATGCCACGTCAACTTTGACTCATGTTCAAACGTAACCCTTTTCTGTTGAATTACCCTTATATTCCCAAGTGAAGGCACACGTGTGAGAGGAGCTGTAGGTCTGACAAGCAGCAACAAAAGAAATATTGTTTAAAAAACTGCTCACTACAACCTTTCCTTCCTCATGACATTGATCCTGTAAATAACAAACATTTGCCTGACGCGTTTCTAACGAGAGAGAGAGACAGAAAGAGAGCCCGAGAGATTGGAAAGTGTGAAAGAAAGAGGGTGATGGAAAAAGACATAAAGAAAAAACTTGAGGGGGAGCAAGAGACAGACAGAAAAAGAGTTAGGAAAGAAAAAGTGAAAGGGAGCGGGTCACAGAAAAACAGAAAGAAAACGTGAGAGGGAGAAGGAGGGGGGTGTGAAAGGGACTAGACAGAAAAAAGATTGAGAGAGAGGGAGTTGGGAAAGAAAAAGTGAAAGGGAGCAGGTGACAGAAAAACAGAAAAAAACATGAGGGGGAGAGAGAGAGAGAGAGTGAGTCAGGAAAAAAGTGAAAGGGAGTGGTTTACCATGAAAGACAGGAGGAAAAAGAGAGAGAGAGAGAGAGAGAGAAAAAGTGCGGTTGACTGAGAGAGACAGAGGAAAAGTGAGGGAGAGAGAGAAGGAGAGTCCATCATGGGACAGTCTTACCTTGTTTCATCACCATCACTATAAAATATGACTGTCCTTGTGCATCTCAAGCCCAATGACAAACTCCATCTTTCTGCCTTTAAATGGCTTCAAGTGTCACCAACGTTTATCTCTCGTTGACCTGCAGTCCAGGGAAAGAGTAAGAAAAGCCTTCAACTTTTGACAAATTCTACACGCTAGTACTACCTTGTCTTAGAGGGGTTTATGTTCTTTTGTCAGTCCCACAGCATACATCCAGACGTTGCTCCAGTTAAAGTACTGTTACTTAAGTCGAACAATGACTCCAGCAGCAGTAAAACTAGCCTGTCAAGAGTTAACTACAAGAACTGCAGTGAAACATCTCAGTAAATCCAGCACCAATCTGCAAAGGACCTGTGTGTTAGTCAATGTTTCTCTCTTTTCTGGAATATTTTGGTCTAAAATAAGTAAGAGGTTTATTGAAGAAACAAGAGAGAATTAGTAACTCAGTGTTAACGGCTAAAGTGGAGCTGAGTTAAGTAAAGCAGACTCTTTATAATCACTGACTATGTGAGTATAAATATAAGTATTACTTTTTAAATATTCTCAGCAACATACACATCTGCAAAATTCCTGTTACTTCCTCATCAAAGTCAATGTGAACTTTACTGTCAACTCTGCCATATACAGGTATAGAGAGAGATGAAATGATGAAGCTCAGGGTTCACAGTGTACACATACACGTGGTGCAAATAGACAAAGCAAGACTTACAGACAGTGCAAATACATCTGGATGATGTTTATGACCAAACATGTCTGAGTACATGAACAGCACTGTGCAATATATATACTATACATGTGACCTACAGTTGCCAGTGGTGAATTAGACCTGAGTAGCAGCCTGAACTTGAGCAGCAGCAAGAATTTACAGTTTGTAGAATTGTATTTAAGGTTGATTTTTTAACAGTATATATAATAGTCTTGAGTTACGTGTAAAAACAAAAAGTGGATAATGGATAAAGTGGCTGTGCTTAAGTTCTGTATTTGACTGTTATTGTAACCTATGTGTGTAAAATCAGTTCTTTGGATAAAGTGTCTGTGCATGAATATAAGCTCATCATTTTAATGAACTGACATGTGTAGATTTCAGTCCAGTGCCTGAAAACCCAAACTATGGAGAAAAAAAAATCTGATTGGATAATTTTCTTTTTCAGGAAATTTCAATGATTTAATTACAAAATGTAATGAAATAACAGTAGTACTGTAATTACTACTGCTCAAATTATAAATGCTCACCTAAATTAAATGCAGAGATAATTCTATTAAATAAAAGCACACTTAAAAAAAACATGCCTTTTTTAGCTTCCAGAAATCCTTAGACCTTTTCTGAGGGTCTAGGTGTTTCTGAGGGCTCCCCTCTAAATGTACACAGGACAAAATGTTTCAGCTTTGGAACATTTTGTTTGCTAGAGAGGGATAATTTTTAAAACCGGCTTTCATTTTTCGCATAGGCATAAATGACATAGACCCAGTTTTATAGATCCTCAGTAGTTCATCAGCCAAATATCAAATTATTATTACCACTCCCACAGTAACAATGGTGAGGTCAGGCCAATGAAATGAATGAACCCTGAGTGAAAAGAACATTTGTTCATTATTCACAGTAGTAATATTTGTTTGTTTGGCTTTGGATACTCGTAGATAAAAGCAGCGTAATCTTTGTACATATGGTTAAATCGCTTACCGTGATTTTCCGCTGCTTCTAACCTCACTCACTTGCTAATTACTACCCACCTTTGCCTACATTAGACAGAATCATTGCACTTCATGCCTCCCTGTTACACTGACATCTAATTAGCCAATAAAAAGTGTCTAATTTCTCCCTATACTCACCTCATCAATTACAGTATTCACAGATTGTGTTATTAATAACCCTGAACCGAAAAAATGGGCAAACATTCATTATCTGTGTAATGAAAATTATTATTGTCACACTACCTCTCCATCAGCCTTATCGTTTAAATAGGGAGATTCCAATAACACTGCAGGAAATTAAATATAGCAGTTGAGGGCCTGACGCTATTGGGCCCATAATTGATTTGATGAGGGTGTCCTGCGCTTTCATTCTTAGCCACCGACACCGTCTGATGGAGATAAGAGTATGTGCATGTCTGTGTGTGAGTCTGTGTGTGTGTGTGTGAGTGCACCATCCATTTGCTGCTTAGTCTTTTGACAGGAACGCAAACAGCTAGCGGGGCGTTGTCAGTGTTCATTAGTTTAGCAGTCCTTCCCTTGCAAGAGTGCTTCATCGGTCCCCGTATGTGAGTGTATGTGCGTGCGTGTTCGACGGGAGGTGTCCGATAACGAGCTGACTGCATTACAGGCTGTCACCACCTTCAGAGTCCAATCCCATTATAAATCTAAACAGCTTTTTGAATGCTCACACACTCGTTACCTTGGTGTGGAGGAAAGTGTGTTTGAGACAATTCTAACAGAGGTAATTGGTTTGTTGAGGAGCCCACCTGACAGTCGAGTCAGATGAGGCGACATGGTGTAATTCACACGAACCTGTGCAGTGAAGATGTGTGTCTGTGTGTGAGAGAAAGACAGACTGAGACACAGAGCATGCACAACAGTGCAGACAAACTCACACTTCCCTGCTATTTTTAGAGCGCTAACTTTTGCTGTTCGAGTTTCATTGGGTTAGCTACAAGCCGTGAACATGGCTCAGCTGGATATCACCAGAAACTCCTTCTCATTGAAAGTGATGCAGATATTGGTTTGGGGTCACAATGAAATTAGTCTCCGCCACCCACATGTGCACTGGGTGTGATACCTATAGTAAGCTAGCCCACCACTGCCTAGACTTTCTGATCAAACCCACACCGCTTCTCTGCAGAAGATTTTATCAATGTAACCTTCAGAGTGTGATGCAGTGAACAGACTTTTGCAAACCTCATGGCTATAAAGAGCGTTTTGGAAGCATTTAGTTGTGCTTGGAGAAAAAGTCCAACTAATGTTCAACATTTAATTAAAAACATAAAGTATAAGCAAAGACATGCAGAGTTTTTTTTAAGTGAAATACTCTGTTCTAGCAAATGATTGTTGTGATGAAGGGAAGTGATTTCTGATGTGATGCCCCTAAAAGTTGCCTAATAGGAACAAATGGTTTTCACGCTACCCAAAGCCTGAGACATTATTTTGCAAAAGTTTTAAGAAGCTTTTATTCTGGAACATCTTTCAATGTGGTGCTTGTAAGTTTTGAAACCCTTCATCATTTTCTGTATTTATGTGTGTAAATTTGACCTAAAATGTCATGCGGTTTTCTAAATAATACAAATTCCTAAAACTAGAGAGACCCATAGGAGTGCTTTGACCAGCAAAGACCACTTCAAATGCATGGCTTGTCCATGAGGTCAAAAAGGAACCAAGGGTAACTTTTAAAGAAAAGAAGGCCTCTCTCACATTGGCTAATGTTAATGTTCATCATAAGAAAAGCACTAAAGAACAATTGTGTGCTTTACAGGGTTGTAAGGAGCACTGCTCTCCAAAAAGAAACCAGGATTATACTGGATGGAGTTTATGGATGGATGAAAAGGAATAAAATAGTTTTTGGTCTAAATGAGAAGTTGTTCTACCAAAGAATGGTTAAAGAACAATAAAGTTAATGTCTGGAAAGGCCAAGTCAATGTCCTGACCTCAATCCAATAGAAATGTTGTGTGACTATGTTCATCCCAGAGTTGAAATTTTGTATGAAGGAATGAGCTAAGATTCCTTCATGACATGACTGGACTTAACAGTTATCAAAAAACATCAAGTTGCACAAGGGATCTTTTTTGCCACTTAGAAGTATGTAATATTGAGTCATTTTCCTTAATACAAATTTGGTCAAGTATAATATTTTTTTCCCATTTGTTTAACTGGGTTTCTCTACTTTTAGGGTTTGTGTGAAAATGTTATGATGTTTCTGGTCAATTATAGAGAACTATGGAAGGTTCTGATGGGATCACTTTCAGGCATTTCTGTATTTTCTGATTTTCCACTGTATTTTTGAACAGAAAATAAAATGATGTTAATTGCTAGTTAGTACCGGAACATGGGTAATATGCTGGTGAGTTTCTCTACAATTAACCACTTCACATTAAAACACTGTGAATGGCTTTGTTTATGCTTCAAAGACTGAATTATATTGAAACTTTCTAAAAAGAAGTAGAATTCCTCTGTTGGCAAGGTAGTCGCTTTTACATTTGCCAACACATCCTAATTGGTTTCTGGGAAAAAAAGTTTGTTTTTCTTGTAGCTTGTTTTGAGATTTGCCTTTTCTTGTATAATGTTACATAAAACCAGCAGAGTGTAATGGGTCAAGCTATAATTCAGTTAAACTAATCTTTTCTGTCAAAGTTTTCCATCTTAAGTGAAATCTGGCTTAAAAGACCAGGATGAAATTAACCATTGCATGCTCCTTCCACATATGCCTTCTTTTGTAGTTAATGATGCAAGGTTGCTCAAGCTTTACAGAATGTCTGTAAAATTCCATTCAATAACGAGAAACTATTGCACACATTTGGAGTCACTACTTAGCATGGAGTGTGGAGCTAAAAATGTTTTGCTACTGAGCTCAATGTGGCAGTAGCTTAGTGGTTCTCTGTCATGATACCTGCATGAAGGAATGCTGTATTAGTGTTTTCTGCTCTAACACACTAAGTTAATCTCAGGTAAAATGTGGAACGCAGTGAGGTCTCGAGGACTGAGAACCACTGTTGAAGCTAATTAAAACCAAGCAGGTTGGAAACAGCACCAAAGAATTAGCACTATGCTAACACTAGCTCAGTTTCACAACAGTAACACAACATTTGCACTTTACATAATCCACATTTACTTATGCACTATTAGGATGAATGGGATTTTTGTAAAGAATGGGAGTTCTGTAATGCTTATCCAACGTCAACAGTCACTATAGGTTGCTGCATGGACAGGTCTATTGGAGGGGTGGTTGGAGGTCAAGTTCCCTAACTTACTATCTTTCAGTTTTAGCAGGGATTGAACTTGCAATCTGTCAAAGTTAAGGCCAAGACTTACACAGTCCTAGAAAACATTACACTTTGATATGGCTTTTATCTGCAAACAGGACAAAAAGCCCACATGATCAAAGAGTTCCATTCCACATCACTTTGTGATATTATACATAATAATAAAACCCCATCTGAGACAATTCAAATGCCATTTTCCTTCTCTAATAATGACAGATAATAGCAGACTAATCATGGTGTAACACATTTCTCCCTCCCAACAACTTATTTAACTGGAAAACAACCTCTGATGAAAATGACTTTTAATGCATTTTGGAACTCAACCCTTTAGCCTATGTGATTTGAGACACATGCATGATGTTTTAGGTTTCCAGTTTACACAATGCTAGTCTGGCCCTCTGCTTCCATTATTTGCAAAGCCCATTTCTAAAAAGTTGGGATTTTTCATAAAATGCATTAAAAACAAGCTTGTGTGAGTTTTTAACTCTCTCGAACTTCAATTTTTAAAATTAGGTTTTTTTACATTTGTTTATATTTACAAAGTGTTTATCAATGTAAATCAACTGAAAATCAATGTGCAGAAACAATATAATTCTGAGAGCAACACTGATTTATTCATTTGGTGATGGAAGAAAAAAAGTGTTGGTTCAGTGTAGATTTAACATTGTTTTAAAGAGTATGGTATATGTCTTACATTTATTGATTTGAGCAAAGTCAGTCTTTCCTGAGATTAAGGAGAATAATGTACCTTAACATTCTTCCAATGTATCTCTTGATGGTAAGAATTAACAGTGATAAAACTGACTCAGTTCAGCCTTACTAGGTTGGTAGTGACCCAGACCGATTCTCATCACAGTGGTGTGTGTGTGTGTGTGTGTGTGTGTGCGTGCGTGCGTGCGTGCTTAGCTTTGTGTGTGTGTGTGTGTGTTAGAGAGAGAGAGAGAGAGAGAGAGGGAGAGAGAGAGAGAGAGCAGGGAAGACGAACTTACACTTCCAGGCTATTTAGCACACTATATTTTGCTGCTCTGGTTTCATTGGCTATGAGCGACTGTGCTGTGACGTTTGAAGGACGTTTATTAGCAAGCTGTTATCCTCATCCACTTAATGGCTGTCTAATTTAACAAGAGTGTTGTCATATGCTGCTGTGGCCCTGTTTTGATACTTTAAAATGTGTTAAATACTCATGGGAGCTTCACACATGTGCTCTGTGTAGTTAGTGTCATGACAGTGACCTGTCCACACATGCTCATTTGCTTTGGATTCTCATTTAATGGCATGTCTTCTGAGCCTACTCTTCATGTGTTGCTTTGGCTATTGGTTTTTTGGTATTCTCTCAGAACAGTGTGCATGTACATATGTCTTTTTTAGTTACTGAGCTTATGTTAGGGTCAGAAAGCTTTAAAGTTAGGCCTATAATGTGAAAGGGTTTACATATATATGTATATTGTTGAACCAAATTCTTGATGCTTGATTGTTTCTGTGTTAATGCTTATTTGTTCCTCTGTCTCTGAAGTCACTTTGGATAAAATTGTCAGCCAAGAGAACAAATGTAAATATCTTCAAATAAATAACTTCACAAGAGGAGAAAAATGCATTTTTAACTTTAAATGTCAAACATTTGGACCATTTCTTTCTGTCCTTTCATCATGAAATTTGGCAAAATTTTAAAGAGCAGCTGATATTTTCAAATTATCCACAAAAGTGAAAAACAAGTTTTTGTTTGATGATACATATGAAGGGATGAGACATACAAAAGGCACATTATTATTTACAAACCTCATTTGCAGAATAGTTGGAATATTGTCCGTAATGCGATAAAAACAAAAATCTGTGATCTGTTCTTTCACATGAACCTTTATTTAACTGACTAAAATACAGAGAAAAACTTTTCAAAAGTTTAGAATGTGATGACTGCAACACACTTAACATTTGGGATAGAGGAATGTTTACATTGTGTTCATCTTTCATCTTTCCTTTTAATTATACTTTTTAACCAAAAAATTAAATTTTGGAATTGAGAATTTTTTCCAATTTGCAATTTTGTCCATTCTTGTTTGATATAAGCCTTTTGTCTTTTTTCTACTTTTTTTAGAATTTGTAAATACAATCTACCCCCTTTTGGGAAAATGTCACATAAACAAGTATGTTAGAAATTATCAAATTTTCATTATAAATTTAATTGAAATGAATGTATTTAAATTACAACTCCCTGCACTGGCTCCCCATCTCAGCTCGAATCAAGTTCAAGTCCTTGATGCTCACCTACAAGATCATCATTGGATCATCTCCTGGCTACATGAAAACACTCATCCAGACCTTCACACCCACCAGATCACTCAGATCAGCGAGGGACCAGCGGTTGGAGATTCCATCCCCATGTGAGATCAAACACTACTCCAGACTCTTCTCCTTCATTGTTCCTCAATGGTGGAATGAGCTGCACGGTGACACAAGATCAGCTGAGTCTCTCTCGACGTTCAAGAAGCGACTCAGGACTCAACTGTTCTGCACCCACCTCAGCACATCGGTCACATAAGAACTATTGGTACCTGATAACTGACCGGATGTCACCCAGAGAATAATGTTTCACTTCAGAACTCTCTGCTGGGGCAAACAGGGAAAGGGGGAGGAAAGGGAGACCCTGAGTTAAAACCAAGAACCTTTACCAAATTACCGACACGAGTCCGGTGTGGCTAAAGCAAGCAGCCACACCAGCCAACAGGGCTTTTCTAAGGACTGCGCACCGCCTAGTCCGACAACCAGCGTTAAAAGGGCTTTGGCCCAGGTGAAACACATAAGCATGATTGCTGTATCCATGGCGACGGGCCCCCCAGCCGACCCGAATGCAGCGCAACCACGAAGGCAGGGCACTCATCTGCCCCCTGCTGACCCATCCGGGCGCCAACCCTTATAGTAAGCACTTGGCATATGTATTTATTGTAGTAGTTGCTGTCGGTAGTTATTGTAAGTACTTGGCATATGTACTTATTGCAGTAGTTGCTCTCTGTAATTAGTATAAGCACTTGGCATATGTTTTTATTGTAGTAGTTGCTCTCTGGAGTTAGTGTAAGCACTTGGCATATGTATTTATTGTAGTAGTTGCTGTCGGTAGTTATTGTAAGCACTTGGTGTATGTAGGTATTACAGTAGTTGCGTCTGTTATTTATTTTACAATTAAGAGAAATGCTTTGTTCTTCCTTGTAGCACCACCTTTAGTATTACTCTATGCAATGCGAACGCTTGATTGTTTCCTCTGTCCTGGAAGTCGCTTTGGATAAAAGCGTCAGCCAAATGAATAAATGTAAATGTAAATCACATGGGATAAAATATTTTGTCAACTGACATTATAATTAAGAATGTGTTTTGTTCTCCTCTAAAGTTGCAAATTTGGAAATCCTTACGAGATATACTTTATTACATACAGCTATATATGCCTAAATATTGTATCTCCAATGTCCATATCTTCAAATTGAAACAAGAAGAAAAAACATTTATAATTAAAAATGGAATTTAATGTTTTTTTCCCCAGGTAATTTTGGACCATCATTATGACCGGTTTCCACAATGTAAAAGTCATTTTTTCATATGTAAAAAAGTAATAAATGACAAATGATGGAGATGCAAGGTTTTGTTCTGACATTGATGATATAGTACTCAAGTTTATCACTAACGTAACAGTGCTCCTAAGTGGGAATTTTCTGTAGTCTTTCCACCTCTGATTACTACTGCCAAAGGAACTCAGTCCCTGCTTACATTATGACTAACAATCCTGCCTAATTATAAACACAGGCTGAGCTTTGGCATAATGTCTCTGAACATATTATGTCTCACACTCCTCTGAAATTGAATAATAATTATCTTTTTATTACATTTTGTATTACAAGAATCCCAAGGTTAATGTTAACTTGCTGTTGACAGGCAAGTGTCCTGGGAGGGTGAGGCCTGACTGCATATACATGGAATACATGGAATTCATTACAGTAATTTACAATAAGTAAGTATAGGGTAAAATGTACAAAAATAAGAAGTCTTCAGACTTTATAATCCTCCAATAAACTTGTAAAGAAGAAAATTTGCCAAAATTTGCAAGTATTTAATCATCCAAGGCTTATGTTAACTTCTTCAAAGGAAGCCGACTGAAGATCTAAACCACATTTTAGAAAATTTAAAATACACTTTCATACAGACGGGTTGGATTATGGTGGATTTTTTAAATAAATTACATTTTGGCAAATAATCAGTCATACCAGTACATTTGGAAAGATCCTATTATCCTATTTAGCCATTCATCACTACTAATAACCAACCAAAATCTTCCTTAGAGAACTTGTGTACCAACTCTTTCAATTGCTAGGAGAAATCAACATTTCTTAAGTTTTGCAAGATGTAATATAACATGTCTTAGCAAGTTTAGAAAAGTAATAGAGGTTAAATACTTTACATTATCAGGTAAACATTATTACTAATACAAATCCCTTTTCCAGAAAAGCTGGGACATTTTGTAAAATCTAGTAAAAACAAGAACCTGTGATTTGTTAACATGCTTAAACCTTTGAACTGTAAAAGTTCAAAGAAAAGAGATTTAATTTTTCACTAAGCAACTTTAACTTTGTATTTAAATATATTTTGTAAATATAAACAAATTAAGAATTTGACAGCTGCGACACATTTAAAGAAAGTTGGGTCAGAGAAATGGTTAACACTGTGTTGCATTACCTTTTTTAATTGTTTGAAAACTGAGGATACTAATTGTTGCAGTTATGCTAGTGGAATTTTCAGCCTTTCTTGCTAGACTTCAGCTCCTTAACAGTCCGTGGTCTGTTGTCTGATTCTTCTCTTAATGATCTCCATCATTTTCAATAGGAAATAGATCTGGATTGGCTGCAGGCAAGTCAACATGCACTATGTGTCTATGAAGCTACATGTTGGAAACTGTCACCCCAATGTCAGCATAATTCTCTCTAAAATCTCAATATTATGAACATCGCAATTTCATGAACATTTATAGCTATGTTTAGAATCATTTATCATGAATGCATACGTGGGCTTTTTTTTAAAATAGATTTAGCATTCATACTCCTCATGCAAACAATGACACTTTGATGAACATGAATGTACCTGCTGAAAAATATTTCAAAGGTTTTAGCAAGCAACTCTTTTTTTTCTCTAATAATTAATTGAAAGACTGTAGAAGAAAAGGAGATGTCTAAAATATTTTGATGAGCAGTGTATGAATGACAGAGATTGGTTTTGTTTGTCTGTCTGTCTGTCTGTTCATGCACACATACTGTAAATAAATTTATGACAGTGAAGGACTGCATGTCCTTGCGTAGCTTAGACACCATCTTACACTTATCTGTATCTCATGTCACAAGCTACTACAATCCATCACTCTTTCCTTCATTGGTCGTCTTCTTTGTACTATAATGAATGCCTGAGCCAATTCAATCCCACCCACCTTTCTCTGTTCACCAAATTTAATTTCCAATCGGCCAACAAAGGCTAAAGTGTAGCACAAGTAGGCCATAAAAAGATAATACCAGTTATTACTGGTGCAGAAGGAAAGAGCCATAGCATATGGGTCCTTCAACTTTTAGCGTTTCCACATCATTTCCATAAAGTGCTATTAACCTCTTTCGTGGCGTGACTATCCTCTACCTTGTAAGTGTGTGATAATGCTTTGAGATCAAGCCGTCCCGCTGTTCCTCTCCTTTCAGAAAGCACCTTATTTCAGCGGGAAAAGGCCATGGAGCCACGCGGCCGTATCATGAATAATTGGAATAAATTTGCCTCCTTCATTTCATATTTCATGCACCATACTCTTTCGAATAACCCGGGCCGTAATTGTAATTGCAAAGTCTAATAAGGAGTAACATGGTTTAAATTAAGAAAGCCACTGACCGTAAACCTCCAAGTAATTCTTAATTCTCATATTTAATTTCTAATAAAGGCACTCTCTCGAAATAAAGGCAGAGTCTTTCTTCTGACTTCGATCTGGGCGTGCTGGGTTCTTTGTGCTCACCATTTTTTTTTATTGCTCTTGTAATCCTAAAGGTAAAAAGAGGATTTGCTTTTAATAGAACAAGTAGAAAAGGCAAGAGACAGTAGAGTACAGCAGAGAGAGAGAGAGAGAGAGAGAGAGAGAGAGAGAGAGAGAGAGAGAGAGAGAGAGAGAAAGAGAGAGAGAGAG
>JBBPDA010000081.1:27041142-27079579 GCA_037974385.1 Arnoldichthys spilopterus | reverse complement strand
AGTTAAGTCAAATAAGTTTTTCTGTCATTTCAACCATATACACAAAGTATACAGTGAAATGAAACAACATGCCTCCATGGTGCAACACAAGAACAGGACACAACAAGAACACAGGTGCAGACAGGATGAAAGAGAGTGCAGAAAAAAAGACGCCAGAGCAACAATACAACCGGACAAGACAACATCCAACAATCAACAATAGCTACAGTACAAGCATGAATGAAAACAGACTTGTCCTGAATGAATGACCTTATCTTACTTTGAAGCAGGCATGTGGGAAAAAAAAGCTACATACAAAGTGAACTGCAAGGCTTCTGCATTGAACAACCCGGTGTAATGACATGCTCACAATGTTCTTACTGTATCTTTTTAAGCTTTAGAAGTCAATCACGTACGGACTCTCCGCACTAAGGCAGCTATTGTAGAGCTCTCCGCCACCATACCCCCCCCCACTCAGACCTAGTGGTCATTAATACACAAAATGAACATCCAGAAAATGAGCTGTTCTTCACCGTTGTCTTTCAAAGAGCACGGGGGACCGAATTAAATTGGAGGAAGGAAAAAGGAGCAAAGTACGTCTCCTTTAAATGATTTAAGCCTTTTGATACTGTGCTGTACAGACCTTCAGGCACTACGGAAACTCAAAGCCTGAATTTAACATATGCCCAATTTCTTTTTTCCTCAAGAAAAGTATTTCCTCACAACATCCCATACGCGCACATTCATTAGAATTCGCTGGAACTTGGCAGGCGGAAAAACTCGTGTGTGCGAGAACAAGAACACATGGATGTTTTGTCACCAAATTAAGCCCCTCTCTGATGCAAGCCTCTTCTCCTAATAGCTCAGCTGTTGAACCTGGTTCCAATTGAAAGGGACAAGTAGGAGTAAATTGGCCCGTGTTGAGTTTTTCTCTCTTTGAAACCTTTGATGTAGCGTTTTCTTGGGCGGTGACTTTGCACACATTTCAATAATATGCAAATGATCTGTCTTTGCCTAAATTTTCTGGTGATGAATATTAAAGCAGGCGAGCACAGCTTTTAGTGTAATTTGCGTAAATTGTGTAAATAAGGTCTGGATTTGGAATGTAAATGCCAGTTGACTGCCACCACTCACACTCTATTAAATCTATTTACCTCAGGTGTTTACTAGTGAAGATGATTGCTCTTTGACAGTTGTTAACATCACTTTCATCACAGAAGTGCCAACCTGTCGCTTGTTGGGTACATCGAACTGCACTGAGGAAGTGGCAAGCTAATTAGCATTATACTCAGCTAATCAAACAACAAGTGAGGTAAGATGTCACATAATAAGTCATTTCAGCGTTCCCTGGTTATAGAGTTTGGAAATGTCATGTTTGTGCCGGTTTCAGACTCGAGGGAGGTGCAGTAAGTAGACGAGTTTTGCGGTTGTGATTGTGGTTGTTGCAGAACATAACTGGAACAGGGGAGTTTGTCCTAGGCTGATGATAAAAAAACAACCTCTACCTAGTGCATGGCATGGTTTCTTGTTTGCCTGTAGTATAGATCAAGACTAGACTTCAGCTTTAAAAGCTGTTACTGTATTGCTATATTATTTAAATGCAGTTTCACAACAAGTATTGCATATTATGTGATTTTAAATGTAATAAATTATGTTTACATTTTTTTCGACTGGTTTGCATTTTTGTGACAGTGAAAAATAGATCTTTTCACAAAACAAGATTGTAAGTATAACATTTCCTCAAATTATAACAACACAGATCTACTTGTAGTACAAATGTGGTATCAGCTGATACTTAAAAATCTGCAATTTTTACATTAGCTCCCTAATGCAAATTAAAACTCTCATAAGGAGTCCCCTCTTCATGCTTGCCCAGAGTGCATGCCCCAGACATTAACACTGAGTCTCAGTCTGTCATACAATTTATATGCAATAAAGTACCATTGTTAACTAAGTTCTGTCTGTGTGTGTACATTTAAAAAACAATACTGTGTCAGTTTTTGCAGGATTATAGGCCTAAGTCATTGGAAACATCATATATCAGTTTGATGAAAGATTTTAATGCCCTCAAACTAAAAGTCCTCAGTTTGTAAGAGTTGAGGATCCTGCCTGAAGGGGTCCCTTCCTCTGCTGAATCCAGTGTTAATGTTATGATTGAGGTTAAGACATAGCTTCCACCCAGTGGATGAAATATATGGATGGGCAGTTTCAACTTTCCTTCCTCTCAGAAGACCTACAGGGCCCCAGACTAGGGTGACAAAGCCAGTAGAACTCATTTAAGCCTCCAAAACTGGCTCAAAGGCTTAAAGCTGGCCTGTGAGGATGACCATCCACAAAAACACCCACCGCCCAGAGACCTGAACCGGGACGGATTCACAGGAAGATGGGTGCGAAGATGAGACAGAGAAAAGGTTGGGAGGAGGAGATGGAGAAGGGGAGTCAACAGCATGGGAGATGATGGAGAGATGAAGAGACGGAGAGAAATAGGAAGGGAGATAGAGATATAGCATCAACCGGGCATGGGGGAAATAGGGGAGAGAGAGTGAGTGAGAGAGAGTGAGAGAGAGTGAGATAGAGAGAAAGAGAGAAAGAGAGAGAGAGAGAGAGAGAGAGAGAGAGAGAGAGAGAGAGAAAAAAACACTGTCTGTCGCACCACTCTTCACGGGTCCATGCACTAAGTGGAGAGTGAGATGGAAACAGTAGGCAGGGGGTCCGGGGGGAACACTTGGCACGCTAGTGGCCTTAACTCACTTCTTCTTAGCCTGGGAACTCTCTCTCTCTCTCTTTCTACCTCTCTCTCTCTCTCTCTCTCTCTCTCTCTCCCCCCCTCTTGCTTGCTCGCTCACTCTGTCCTCCATTCTGGGTCCACAGGGAAAAGCCCAGCGATCAAAACAGCAGCAAACAAAGTCTACACATACAGCCTAGCCAGCCACAACAGGGCCAAACAAACATCGCTCCTTCTCACACACACACGCGCACACACGCCACATACACACTCCAGCCAATCCGAGTCAGCCATAGCAATGGCAAAGCAAAAGCTTCAAAAGCACTGCACACAAACACACAGCCGAAAGGACACATTAGGAATGGGTAAATACAGATACACAAAAACACACACGCACACCCTCTCTCTCCTGCTTTCTGTCTGGCTCTGCTTTTTCATCTCAAGGTCCATTATGAGGAGGTTTAGCATGCAGCTCGCCAAGCGTCGCTTTATAGTTTGACTATTTACACATTCACTCACATTCGATTCACACCCATACACTTTAGCTGCTTCAGACACTACACAGTAATAACATGTGCTCCACTCCCTATTATCTTTTTGCCCTTGACATTATACTGGTAAAAGGTTCGTACATTTTACTGATTTCATATGGATCTGACGCACATGCAGAATTATGCATCTGAAAAACGCCTTCATGAGTTGTGTATTAAACACCATGGCCTGCAATCAACACTAATTTGACTAAAGCACTGAATGGAGTTCGGATGTGTATCCTATAGTGTTTATATCACCAGCAGAAACCCCTTACATTTTTTGCATTTGACTTAATTAACTTGAATTTAGATTTACTTTTACATACGATTTGCTGCATCGGAACTCCTATAATAGCACTTCAGCATTTTCCGAATTCATGTATGAATAAATAAAGTTTGCTAGCAGCTTAGACATTGCTAGTACTGAAACATCATAATATCTACGAATGCTTTACTGAATAAATTATTTATATCTCATTAGGGTTTGACAGTGCTGGATCGCTTTTCTTTTAACTCTACCTTGGCCCATGTATGGTAAGTCTTATAAAAAGTTGGCTCAACCCCACTACCAAGCAACCCTACACTTCCAAAAGTGGTGGGCCAAAATGTTACACTGAAAAAGCAAAACACATACACAAAATTAGATGTAATGCTAATAATGTACAATTAACCTGCGTACCATTGTTAGACCAAAGCCTCACATCTCTGTTTTGTCATTTTTTTATTTTTACAGAATTTGAACTGCTGATATTTACATTGTATCCATTCTCCATTATAAGTTAAGAAGGTTGTGTGCTTGTAAAGTTGCCATTTTGGTCATACAAGGTTTTTGTCTGACAGGAAAGATAAAACCTTATTCATAAACAGTGTCCGTGTTTGTTGTGATCCTGTGTGCTTCATTGGGTTTAGCCAAAGTCTTTATAGGAAGGTCTATCCACTGCAGCCTTCTTGGCAATACACCTGGGCAGTTATTTCCACTCAGGTCACACCATCCTCCTATGAGATACTAATAAATCTGAAGCTGAAAGCCAGTCCTCTCACTGAACACAAACCTAAGGTATCGTTGTTGGGAAATGTTCTGCCCTCCAGCTGTAACTGACATTTGACTGGTTCTTCCACAGAGTTTGACTCTCTGTCTGTTCAAGCCAACAGGCCAGTGAGGTCAGTGCAGTTTATAGAGTGTGGGTTTTTTTTTTATTGATGTATGCGTCCTGAATTCAATCAAAAGTAGGGGGTCATCGCCCCAGTTCTTTGAAAAGTAGTAAGTCAAATGCCCTATCGCCCTAGTGACTCTGGCGACTATGAGGTCAATGGTTGGCTAACAAACTACTGAAAGAAATTGAATGGAATTGAAAGTGAGATTAAAGATGATTAGAAGCTGCTTTTATTGCCAGTAAAAATCAAATGAAAAGTCAAATATTTACTTTTGTTACTAAATTGGAATATTTGCTTTACAAATATTGAATTATTAAGAAGTAAAATTCAGTCATTAGGTTCTGTAAAAGTGTTTAAAAAAAAACTTTACTTCTTAATTTAATATTTTTAAAAAGCAAGAACCACATTTAGATGACAAAAAACATAAAAATATACTAACATACATATTATCTACTGTTTATCACTTAAATCTTCGTGTACAAATAATCAATCTGCAATACTGCTATGAGCATCTTAATTACTGATATTTACTTAGTGTGATGTGCCTTTTATGTTTTACAGATAACACAACAAAATTAATTGAATGATGTAACTTGATGTGCCTATTTGAAATGATTCAGCTGAGCCGGATTATGGTTTTCTTTAAAGCAACAAAAGAGCAAGCCAGATTTTAGAACCATGCTGCAATTATTCAGATTTTTTATTTTTCCTCCCCTAAATTTCTACAAACCATTGTCATGGTTTGCGTTTGTTGGAAGTAAGGGCAAGCTTAAAGATAGTAATCAAGATTTATTTAAACAACGAACGAACACAAAGATAGAACAATAACTAGAGAACTTACAAAACAAAGACTAAGAAAACCAAACATGAACACAAAAAGAGACCATGTACATATCACAGCAGGACAACAGCAGAGAACTAAACAAGACAAGACCAAACACAAGAGACTAAATACAGAGACAAGACAAGATACCTGGACAACGGAGGAGTTAACAAACAAGGGCCAGGTGAACAGGGAGGGGCTAAGGCGGGAAAAGGGCATGGCTGGAACATAAACAAAACACAAGACATATGCACATGGCCATGGAAAACAAAACAAACCCAGACAAGACAAGACCGAACCTTACACCCATACAGATGTTGCTCTGATTACCAGAATCCTTGGAAGATCTGAAAGTGTTTAAATAATCTACTGTGGTTTAAAAAGTAATGCTGACTTTGATAGAAAGGGGTCAGAACAAACAGTGCACTACAGTCAGGGCTTAAGTTGTTTTGCTTCACCTTTTCATCACCTGGTTTGGGTAAAATGATCACTCTTAATGGTTTAATGTGCAGAATCATCATCTGATGCAAAACTGCCAATAAAGTACATATTCATTTTACATTCATACACATCATACATACATACATAAAATTTTAAACACATACATAACACATACATAATACAGCAATGATATTTGCTGCCAAAATCTCCCAAATGCCCTGAAAATATATTCAATACATTGCAAAATATATTGGTTATGACCTTCCCCAGGAGAGTGTATTTGCACACTTCTATGTATGTTTATAAGAACTCTTTGTTGCACTGAAAATGATATTTTTCGGGTCTTAAATGGATGTTTATTAAATTTCATTGCATTCTTGAAGTGATTTCACATTGGAATTTTGTTCATTTTACAGTTATTTGGCCATTTCAAGTAATCTCTTCTTGAGCCTTGACTTCTAGGCCAATTTTATGTCAAATGTTGAAGCTTTTTTTTTCATGGCTTTTGAAGTTTTCTGTTCTTCAGGGGGCCACACCAGTCATGCTAGGTCTATAGCCAGACGCTGCTGGAGGCCAAAAAATCCTTGCTGTCTGCTCATGGTTCTGAGGGTTTCTTTATTGCGGCACTTACAGACATAGCAGTTTGGAAAATTTCTTAAAATCAATCTGAAAAGCCTGTTATTTAACTCCTTAAACTCTAAGGAACCATCAGTGGGTTCAGACTTGCCTTTTTTTTTTAAACAAAAGCAGCTATCCTGCCCTGAATGTACGTGATTAAAGTGTATATAATTTCCACATAAATTAAACATCATTCCAACACATTTATTGTCAAAAGTAAGCAAAAGTAATGATAAAATGATGATGATCTGGAAAAATACATGCATATATAGTTATTTGGAAGAAATACAATGCTTCTCTTTATTCACTGAAAATAACCATTAAGCTTAATGACTGAGTAGAGTTTAAAGGTCTAATAAGTCACAGCCTCAATTTAAGCTTCTTGGATGCACTGATTTCAGGTTTTAAGTCTGCAAAATGTGTTTCTCACAAAGTTTAACATCTTTGTCTATTTCTATAAAGAAATGAACAAAAAAATACATTATCCTGTTTTTCTGAGGGAAAGCAAGCAGCAGCTCTGTGAGTGTGAACATGTTCTGTGAAACTTCCGTTATACAGTGAAGTGAGATGAGCTTTGCAGGTTCTTTTATAAAGGCTTACTCTGGGATTTGGGTAGGCCAGTGTTCACACTTCAGCTCATGCGGAGCTTGATAATTAGCTGAAGAATTCTTTCTAGGTGTGTTAAAACCGACACCAAACATCATCCGGTTCAGTTTACTCGTGCACTTAAGTAACTTTTTAGTGGATTTGTACTTGTCTGAGTATTTCTAATCATTCTACTTTTTACTTCTGCTTGAGTATATTTGTGAAGAGTGTCATCTACATGTAGCTGAATTCTTCTGCTTTAGTCACACAGTAACACTCCTACCTCATTTCCACTGTATTCCTATAGGCAAACATCCACTAACACTTTACTAGTGTCTCTGCTGTGCTGAGAATGGTTCACCGTCCAAATAACACCTGCCTAGTGCTGGTCCTGTGAGAGTCCTGACCATTGATGCATGGTCTAAAAGGGGCTAATAACATTGCATTGAAACAGATGGCCAACAGTCTGTGACTGTAAACTACAAAGTGCACCTAAATGGAAAGTGGAGCTGAAAATATACACACAGATTGAAGATACAATACAAGTGTACTCAATTAAGTGATCAGTGAGTGTCATAAATGTACAATTGAATGCCACTTTTAGTGCACAGTATCTATTTAATAAATATATTTTTTATTTTCTTAATTTAATAGTTTATCATACTGAAAAAGGAGAATGTGCCACTTTTTGTGTAAATTAATCGAAACTTAAAATAAAAATCCAGCTAAATGTCATTGGACCACAGGTGCAAGTACAAGGATCTGAGCCATTTTGACAATGGCCTTACTGTGATGTGCTAGAGCATCTCCAAAACTGCAGGTCTTGTGAAGTGTTCAGGTATGCAGTGGTTGTTACCTATCAAAAGTGAATCAGCCAAGTCATGGGTGCCCAAGACTTAATGATGCAAGTTGGAAGGGATGGCTAGCCTGTCTGATCCCAAAAGGAGCTGCTGTTCCACAATACGTGGATGCTGGCTGTGATAGAAGGGGGTCAGAACACAGTGCACCACAGTCAAACCTGTTTCATCAGCATGAAGGACACACTCACTATTAGACACATTACTTATAGTTGTTTTGTTTGGTGTTAAGCTTTTCTCTTCTAATCTAATTACTTAAATCAGGGAGCAATAGTTTCATTTGGCCATAGATTTAGTCTGCTATTCTTTACTGAGTTTAAGAACCCTAACATGTGCAAAAGTGTGTGTGTGTGTGTGTGCATACATGCGTGTGCGTGGGTGCGTGTGTGTGTGCGTATGTGTGTGTCTTTGCTAATATTTTCCCAATTTTGGGCTGTTGTATTTTTCATGACTGCCATATTGATTGGGGTAGGAAAATCAGCAGTGTTCTATAAAGAGGTCTTTTCTGTTTGCTCCAATTACACATAATATATCAGATTTTCCCCACTGCCTGTATTTCATTGTGTTCATCGATTTTTCCACAGGAGGCCATGTACGCCTTCAAATACCTTATCAAGAGTTTCATAGTTTGATTTCCATGTCTTATTGCTTGGTTAATTTGACAGGGTAGAGGCCTGGGCAGAAACAAATAGAGGCAGGATGGCGTACTCTATCACACAGGGTTCAAAGCGTTTGCGTTCAGAGCAACTAGTGGCTAGAAAACAAATTGCGCATTGAAGCTGAAATAATGTGAATGTCTCAGTCATGTACTGGGGGCAGACACAGCAGCAGGATTAGGCAAAAGAAATAACAAGGCACAACTGCCTTTACCCAATGCCTAAAGAAATACACTTTTAAAAAGATGCCATGGCCAATGACGTAAAACAGCCGCTTTGGGTTTCTTACAGAACCTTTCAGTGAACAATTCTTTAAATTACCTGTTTTTAAGGCTTGCAAGTGTAAAGAACCTCCTTTAAGAACATGTAAGTGACTATTTGTCATGAAACCCAGGAGCACACCCCATCACAAAGTGCACCACAACGAATCTCACCTCTGCATTTAACCCATCCATATATCAACAGCGCCCGGGGAGCAATGTTGCAGGACGGTACCTTGCTCAAGGGTACCTCAGTAATACCTGGGCCAGGACTTAAACCATCCAATCACATGGGTATGTCCTTACCACTAGGCCACCACTGCTCAATAACCATTATTAAAGATTTACTAAACATACAGTAAAACATAAAAAATCTTTAAACTTTAGGGTTCTTCATATTCACACAGCTCATTAAAAGACGGTTCTTGGAAAACCATCTCTTGAAAGGTTGCTTAGGGAAGTAAAAGTGGTTCTTCCGTGGCACTGCTCCAAAGAACTCCTTTCAGCACCTTTAATTATCCATTGGTCACTGTCACAACCAGCCACTGAAACAGGATGTGGTCATTAGTTGAGTAGTTTTATTGAAGGGCCCACCTTTCACTTTCTCCTTTTTTTCCCTGAAATCCGCTTATAATATTTCCTTGCTTATATGCCATAATCAATTCAAAAGATTTATTAAACAGGTTGTTTTTGTTACTGTGCCTTTAAGATGAACCTCTATTCTGATTTATTGCTCTGTTAGGCTGAAACAGACCTGAAGAGAGTTATGCATGTAAATATGCGGCTTCTTTTATGGCATCACAAAAACAATGCATTTAGAACAGAACGTTGCTGTAGCTTAGTTTCAGCATGCAGACCGCATAGACTGGGAGTGAGTGGTTCAATCTGAAACTTTAAAAATGTGTAAATGCTAAACCAAACCCTTTCATTAAAAAGTAAAGTACAATTTGATATTTAAAATATGGGCCCTTTAAACATAAAACCAGTCTCTTGTATGCAAATATATTAATAAAAAGAGAATATTTTGTTTATTTTTGTCAGGAAAACAGTCAGATAAATGCTTTGATGACCATGAACAAGAAATTCACTGCAGGCAGAACAAAGTCTTTAAATATTAAATGAATGATTAAATGATTCATTTATAAATCATCATTTATTTATTTTTGTATTAATTAACTGATAATGATCATTTACTTATTCATAATGTAATACAATCAATGTGCAATATTCTGTACAATATCACTTTTACATTTTTTTGGTAAAAAAAAATTACTTTGGTTAAGACTTGATGTTGTGTGTATATAGTAAGATTTTATTTTTTATTTTGATTTGTTTTATATTGTTTTATTTTATGTATGTATATTTTAGCATGTTAATGTATGTTTATATATAAGGATGTGTATATATAGTTGTACCTTTCTTAGCTGCGGTAGCAAGTAAATTTCCCCAATTGTCCAGGCCCCGCTCCCACAGCTGAGCCAGGCTACGGGCACAGCTGTGGGCAATTAGTCAAGGGCTTAAAGGATGTTCATGGACGTCCCACCTTGTCCAACGTTGTTTGTGCATGTCGCAACTGTCATGGTCCATGTCCTTGTGTGTGTCCCCCTTTAAGTTTAAAAAACCCTCGTGTTTCAATGTCAGTCCTGCCTGCGTTTGCTGCCAAACCCACCCGGATCGTGACACCAATAAGGGATCAATAAAGTTCTGTTCTATTCTGTTCTATTCTTATAAATGTTTTATGCATAATAAATGAAGAACACATACATACATAAATAAATACATACATACATACATATGTATAGATACACACACATACACACATACATACAAATTATTAAATGCTATTAAAAATATATTTAGCATGCTCAAGCTCTGGTGCCCTTCTTAACTGCTAGTAACACTAATAACAAGAAATTATGGGCAGCACAGTAGTGCAGTGGTTAATGCTCTCACCTCACAGCAAGAAGGTCCTGGGTTCAATCCTCAGGTTGGCCTCGTGTTTGTGTAGGTTTCCTCTGGGTGGTTTGTGTTCTCCTGTGACCTTCTGTCCTGGGTGAACCCTGCCTTGGGCCCATAGTCAACTGGGATTGGTTTAGCTGTTACCTGAAATGGATAAGTAGTTTGGATAATACATGAATGAATGGATGAATTAACAATAAACAGCCTTGTTTAAGGCAGATTTGAATTTCAAAGAAAACACAAAACAAATTAATGGAACTGACACATAACAACACAAAAGTGAAGGAGACATGAAATACCTGGATAAAGAAGAGGGATAATAATAACAAGGCAGGGTCAAAGAGTAAAAAAGAAGGAAATGGGAAAGGGCAGGTCCAAAACAGGGAAACTGTTACAACAATCTTCACACAGTAACATTATTGCAGGGAAAGAGGAGGTTATGTAGCCTTGCTTTCATATCTTATTTTGCACTCATTGGAAGGCTGTAAATGCCTAAACTAGTTAATATGATTCTTCAAGTGTTTGTTGAATTTAAAAAATAAAATCAAGGTGAAAATAGGTAACAATGAAGCAATTCTCCTTCCCTCTCTTAATGTTTTAAAACTGCGTTTGCTTACTGGTCTAGGAGATACTAGTGGCTGCAGTTGCCATGAAGGCTAAGCTGACAATTATAGTTTGATAACTAGAAAACACTGATCACTTTCAGGATGCTAAAACACACATTAGCAATAGAGAGAACAGCAATGCTATGGAAATGGTGTGTATAATTGTATTATACACTGTTTTTTTTCAATGTTATTTAAGGTATTGTTGACCTGGAAGTAGGGATAAACACATCATTCACCTTTAAAGCAGGCTTAAGGATTCTCATTTAAAATGGTCATTGCCACTAAAACTGACTCTAGATCAATACTCCCAATCCTGGTGTTTGAAAAAACAGGCCCTGTTGGTTTTTTTTTTTTTTTTTTTTTTAAAGCTGCTTATAGTGTTTAGCTAAGTCGTGAAGTTATGCTCATTTTATAGCTCACAATAAGTCATATTGTTTGCTAAACCACATCCATGTCTGAACCACTTTAATCCTTCTTCACAACAGCCATATCATGTAGCTATAGCCTAGGTAACTCAGTTCAGCCTTGAATTTTTATATTTTTTATTACATTTAAACCATTAAAATATTTTTGTTAAATAATTATATTTTTTATTAAATTTTTGATTAGATTAATTCAAATATCAAACAAATATATCCATTGTATCTATATCTATTAACATATCCATTGTATCAGAAGAATGGTCAGTAAGATTCCCAGTAAAGCTATTGTTAATGAAAATGAAAATGAAAGTGGTGATTTTAAACACAGCCTATCCCACAAAGTGCACCACAAACAAAATGTGCCTTCTGCATTTAACCCATTCACACATAAAGCAGTAGGTAGCTATCAGCAGCACCCAGGAAGCAGTATAGTGGGACAGTACCATTCTCAAGGGAACCTCAGTGGTACCTGGGCCAGGACTTGAACCTGTGCACCACCTGATCACAAGAGCAAGTCCCTGTGGTTGGATGTTGTTTAGTCTAGTGTTAGTTAAAAACATTAGCTTCATAGTTCTGGCACTTAACTAAAGTAGCAAAATTTGGGCTATTTTGGCAGATTGACAGTGTAAATTTGATTCCTGGTTGAACTATTCCATTAAAAATGCACGATTTCAATTCAGTGATAGAAAACAGAACATAAATATTTGAATGTAGCTTACTGATCAGTGGACACTGGGCCTCACACATCTGCAGTTCTTCAGGAGAAATGTATTCTTAAAAAACCCTTTTTTGCAGTTTTTTCTGATGATTCAGATATTACACAATGTTTTCTTATTTGTTTTTAGCTAAGAAAGAATCTCCATACACTTAAGACATTAGTGTATGAGCACCAACGACTATAAAGGTCTAAAAGGCTTGGATGCCATTAGAAGAGTAGGTTAACTTAGGACAAGATAAGAACACAAAGCTGAGAGTGCTGGGCCTGACTGAACAGAGAGGAACTAAGAGAGAAAGAGGTAGAAATAAGACAGAGGGAGTGAGAGAAGGAAAAACAGAGGAAGAGAGAGACAGAGCAAGATTGAGTCTCCTGCCTATCACAACTGGGATTGTGGGGAAATAGCGGATCGTTTAAATTTTATGAGGTTCTTAAATAGGGTCTAAAGTCAAATAAGGTTAACTTAATGGACTGCCCCAGGGTTCAATGCATTCACACACTATTGTGCAGTTTGGGAACGTAGCTTTTGAATGGAATCTTATTGGTTGGCCAGGCAAGACTACAGTGAACCTTTTTAATGTAGCGTGCTGAAAGGTGCCTTATTATGTTAATGAATACGGAATGGCTTTCAGTGGGGAGCTATGGGGGGAGGGATACCTTCAGTATGCAGAATGCGCACACACACACACACACACACACCTACACACACACACACACACACACACACTTGGATGAATGCTTGCTCACACACACTCCTGCTCTTTTCTGAAGATACACAAAGTCCCATCTTCTCTCCTCAGGGATGAGGGCTTGTAAATCGGATTTCCACTGCGAGGCATGCGACATTGATCCATGACTCATTCCAGTTTATAACTTATGATAAAAACACGGATCGCAGGGCTCCGCATTGATTGTAAGCTTTTAACACCCCAGCGTTCCCACTCTGGGTAGAAAGAATCACAGAGCAGCTCTGTCAGAAATCCACTTTTGTTCTCCGAGTCCTGTTCGTTGGAGTAGTCTCCTGATCATGTCCACTGTACTTAAGATGGAAGACACACAGATCTCCATACATGACAAAAACACAGATTATTTGATGCACGTGTGGAGTGGCTAGCAAGCAGCTAGCCTGCCTGGTCCAATCCCACAGAAGAGCTACTGTGGTTTAAAGATGACTCTTATAGGAAGAAGTGAGAACACAGTGCACCATAGTCAGAGCTGTCGTTACCCTGACGTACCCTTGAGCAAGGTACTGTCCCTCTACACCAATGCCCGATGTTTACCGATGCTCCGCGTGTGATGGGTTAAATGCAGGGTCACAATTTATTGAGGTAAACTTTGTGTGATTTTGTGTGTTCACAATATCAAATCTTTCACTTTATTCCCTTTCTGTGTCAAACACTCAACCATTCAGTTAAAACTTTGCATGCAAACCTATTACATGCACTTTGATGAACATGCTCTCCTTTCTCCAATGTGAGCCTCTAGGGATGGGGGACAGAATAAGCCTACTTTGGAGCTAAATAACTCTGTCAATGAGCATTGTTCCTTTCTAATCTAGGACATACCTCAATCTGCTGAGTTGAAAAAGGAAAGGTTCACCAGTTTATCATATATTTATTCATATTTTCCATGTATTTCTTAACTGAGGCTTGCTTTCAGGTGCTTTCAGTAGGTGGAGGTGAAGATATTTATGGAAGGATATGTCCTGTGTTTCAGGATGGAAACATAATGGAAGTGCTATGTATCAGGCCAAACTGTGGCCTAAATTTTGTCCCAATTTGCCGCCATTACAAAACAAACAAATCAGCATTTTTGAAACTCTAGAGACCAAAGCTCCCACTAGTTCTATACACTCAAAGTAGTAGTTCCTTAACCTTATCTTGAAGTAGCCCTGTCTTGAAATTTCTCTGCTCTAATGCACCTGACCCAACTAATCAGGTAGTTAATTTCTGAGTAATTACCTGATTTGAGTCATGTGTTAATGTAGGGAAAACACAAAAATGTGCAGGATGAACCAGGACCAGGGTTGGGGATTACTTTTCTTCAGGCATTCAAAACAAGAATTATCTAGATCTATAGAACATGTGCAAACTTTTCAGTTCAATTGAACTATTGGCAGGGTTGGAAAGCACACTTGAATTTGATGGTGAAGTTCTAAAACGGATGGTCCTCTAAAATAAAATATGTATTTAGTATTGCTCCACCTTGAAGTTCTGAGTGGCATCTAAGTTTTTGCTTTAGCAGCATGAGCCTAGGGGGGAAGTGCATCTTTGACCTTAGTGGTCAAACTCAACTACTAATTAAACAGATGACAGATTTTTATAGAGGGAGTTGTCGGTTCTGTGACAGCGGTCACCTTGACTGTTTTCCAGACGGGCCCTGGCAGTGGCCGCTTCCCCTCGAAACCCTCCAGTATCGGGTAAACACAAAGCCCCAGCCATCCGTAAACTCATTAAGTACCTCTTAATTAAAATGCCAGGTCATCAGCATGCAAGACACGAGATCAAAACGGCCGAAAAAGCCTTGGATGTGTCTCACAAAGGAGATCTTTGAAGTAAATATATAATGAAAGTCTTAATCAAATGAGATGCGTCTCATGGTCCAGGCCTTTCTTTCTCACAGTGTTTTGGAGACGTTATTGGGTCATCCTCTGACCACTAGGGCTTGCTTTGGGGTGCTTTCGAGTGCATCGGACCTGAACGATTACAGCAAAGCTATCTCTTTGTCTTGGGATCAAAAAGAGAACTTCTTGCGAACTTTAAGCAATCGTGGCCTTGCTGAGAAGGGCCATTGTCTTGCATAATGCTTCTGCTAGCATTAATTCTACTGCAGTGCTGACCAGCCGACATTTTCATTGTATTTTTGGGGTTTCCTTGCTCTCACACACATGATTTTTATACTGATTCAACTTGTGAGATGATTTAAAGCCTTAATGAGCACAATGTTAAAGTTAGGAAACTACAAATGTATGCAATGTGTGGAATCTCTTGCCACATGGCTGAGCAATACCACTGGAGAAGGTCCTTTGGAACCAAGGCCCTGCACAGATTCATGTGCTTTCTGCCCTCAGAACATCTGATCCAACCCAGCAAGGACCTGATAATTAGCTGATGAGCTATATAAAGTGTGCTCTGGCAGGGTGCAGTTAAAAGTCTCCAGGACTTTAACTGAAATCCAATGTACTAAACCCTGGTTGGGCACCATGCTCGATATATGCAATATAGGACAAGGGGTATAAAAATGCATAATGATGTGATGTGAAAGTGATGCAACTGCATCGATTTAAGAATGTCAGAATCCATAGTTTTCCATGACTAAAAATAAACTTCTGTTCTTAAATATCAAAAATAAAAAAAAAAACACAAAAAAACATGCAAGTTGATTTGATCAAGTAGTCACTTGTGATTTAAAAGTTCATGATGCACTGAATTGTCTCCTACATAATCATCGTTGTTATGTAACTCCAAGCTTGGTGATAGCTCTTGTTTTTTTGTTTTTAATTAAAAAAAGTTTAGATGTTTAAAAATGGATTTGAAAGGTTTGGATTTGTTAGTGATGATTCATAACTGTATATTTTATTTTACAGAAGACTGATCCGCCACAACCATCTGCAGCAAGAAGAGCTGCTGCTAACGTCGTGCTAACTTTTCATTCCCGTTCCCATCAATTCTCTTTCCTCCCCTCACCATCCCAAGGATGCTATGAAGTTGTTTGAAGTTGTCGAGAGCTCTTTCAGGAGTTCAGCATTTTAAAAGAGGTTGGCGTGGATAATTAAAGGAGAGGGCAATGAAGCGAACCCTACCTATATCACAGCGGTCAGGGCTGAGTCAGAGAGACGGCGCCATAATGAGTTTGTGCCCACAGAGGCAATGAGCCTAAGGAAAGGGGAGGAGAGGAGGAGGGGTGGGGGGGGGGAGAGGACCAAAGGAAAGTTTGCATCCTGTGCTTAAGTTTTGCAGCTTTTAATCATTCTTTTGTAGGGGCTGTGGGGATGTTTCCATGACTTATGGTTTCACAAGGTTTTAATCACCATCAGATCGGAGTCTTGCTACTCTGTTCTTTTTAGGTGGCAAATTGACTGAAATGGTTCAACATTAGCGTAATAAATAAATTAATAAAATCTTATACATTTCTTATAAATCTCCTTTAAATGTACTAAACATTATATATATATATTTATTTTATATTCCATATAAATGAAGTAAATTGCAATATATACAATTTATGGGGGGTTTAAGCCTGACTTTGCACTCTTAAAACTTTAAAAACTCTCCACAGCAAATAGTTTTTAGCAAGGTCTCCAATCTCCACATCTTCTTCAAGTCTGTAGGAAGAGCATCCCAGGTGGCTCTTCATGAAGCTGCTTGAGAGAATGCCAAAATCTAAGAGAGTTTGCAAAGCTGCAGAACTAAGTTGAAGAATCTAAATTAGAAGATGGTTCAAACCATATAAGGCTGTGTATTCGCCCATAAGAATAAGTTCAGGGAATTTAATTGGTGAAGAAACTGTACATTTTGTGGAAGATCTTTACATTTTACTCACACATCTCTTTTATGAACATTCAGTAAAGGCTTCTGTAAGGAGACTTTTGTTTCTTTAAGAGACAAAAAGTTGGTGCTCTATGCTCTTGGCTCCATTTGTATAATTTCTGCCCTGCCATCTTTGGTCTTGGTTTACTTTCTTCTTTGTTTGTTCTAGCCATGGGCTTCTGTTCATCTGTGAGCTCTTCTCCTGTTGGACAGGTGTGACTTTAGGTATAGGCTAAACTGAAGTCCTGCTTTATGAAATACCTCCCAGTCTAGTTTCCCTGCCATGTGCCTTTGTTTTGTTTCCCAGCTCGTCTCGCTCTGCCGTCTCGTAATGTCCCTCACCTGATTTGTTACTCCTCCCATGTGCCATTTGTTCTAGCTGTTCCTTGTTGCCTGTAGGGTATATTCTGCCTTCATTTCCCTTTTGTCTTTGCACTTCATTGTGTGTTTGAGCTGTTTTGTGGTATTTGTGGTTTCTCCTGTGTTCTAGTTTTCATTTGTTCCTGTCAGTTTATATTTTTGTTTTCTTCTTATCATGTTTTTTTTCTTGTTTCATTCAGTCATGAAACCCCTCCATCCCCTTACCCCCAATTTTCTTACACTTCTGGATTCAGTCAATCCTCACCTCCATGCAGATCAACATGGACTCACCTGCATTCTGCATCCATATCTCAACCATTACACCATTGTTTCGAGAGTGTGTGGTGTTTTCATGGTTCATGGTGTTTTCATTCTTATTGCAAAATGTAGAGAATTAAAAAGCTTAATCGTTTGACTTTTATTGTAAAAAAAAAAAAAGAAGAGTCTATTCAAAAGAGTGGGTGTGTCAAATTTTTGTATCCCACCAGTCACATACACTGGAGTGTCAGGGCTAGGTAAGCATTAGAGCAGCAGGGAAACATTTGCGCAAACTGCAGTAATGACCACTTTGGAGGCAATAAAATGACAGGCTTGCATCCTTTATCCCAGTTTGGTGATGCTGTGCAATGTCGTTTGGCTGAATTGTGAGTGTTACTGTGAATTAACACCCACTGTGGTGCATTGGTCTCAGTGGTGCACTGGGTAGTCCAAAATGCCTCCAGTGAAGAGTGTAGGTGTTCATTTAATACTGCTAAATTTACTGTAGCATTCTTAAGAATAACAGTGCAGATAAGGGTTTTTTGATGCCATCGGAGAAACAATTTTTTCCCTGAAAAACCTTTCACTGTCTAATGCTTTAAAGGGGACATATGAAGGAAAATTGAGTCTTCCTCACCTTTTTTAAATAATAATAAAAAATTATTATAGAATAATATAGCATGTAAATGTTGCTCCAAAACATACCATTCACTCCTCAGTTCCCATAGCTTATATGTGGAATTGAAACTGCAAACTCGTTTTCAATGTGTTGTTTTTGTGATGTCATGAAATGAAATAGACCCAAGATCACTGATTCAGTCTTGAATGTATTTTGTAAACATCAACAAAAATTCAAAAATTAAATCTAAAATTTGATGCCAGCAACAGACTCAGAAGTTGGAAAAGCAAATTTTGGGGGAACAAAATAAGCAGGTGAACAGGTCACAGATGAAGGGATCATGATTGAGTATAAAAGGAGCATTTACTAAAGATTAACCATGGGCAAGTATGGGCAAAAATTCCTTGTAGAAATGCAATAGTTAGTCTCCTCAGTTCCTAAATGATGAAACAGTGAAATTTAAAGGAAAGGCGATGTATCAGTGGTAAACAAGTCTCCTTACCAACTTGAGTGTGTTGCAAGCATCAATTTCTAAATTAGTTGATATTTACAAAATACATTTAAGTTGATCAGTAAAAACTATGGAAATCTTTTTTTTTATTTTTATCAGTTAAATAAAAGTTTAAAAGAGTTTCTTTTTTTTTGCATTCTATAAAAATCCCAACTTTTCTGGAAATATTTTCTGGATTGTAATGACATAAAGTGGAAAAAAATAATAATAACTTGTATAATGTAGAAAATGGGCCCTTAAAGAACAACAACAAATGAGATGTGCTAGCCTCACAAACTTAGCATAAAGGTTGGAACTGTGTATCCAAGCCAAAAACCACTGAAAAACCTTTAAGAGTGTGAAATGAACTCTGAAAAAAGCTCCTGTAATAACTACTGTACTAGAAAGGATGCACGCCGCCCCCAAGTCAATAAACTGCAGTATTTGTATTGCGTGTCCCTTTCCCCGGCACCTCCATGCAAAAGGCAAAGCTTTTTCTAATGCGGCAAAATGGTGAACAAACACAACAAGCCATGTTTCTGCTAGCTCTTTTTAATTGCCCCTACTCCTGCTCCGTATATTTTTGCCTTTCGTAACAAGCCAGCATATAAACACGAGCACGGAAATGAGCGTAATTGCCATCTCAATTCCTCCCCAGTTGTTTCGGAAAGGTCAGGCTGAAGGAGGCTTTTAATTGGAGCACTCTATTAAACCGTGAGCCATTTCGCGTCTCAAGACATCAGGTGAACGCCACATAAAAGGAGACAAATGCAAAGTGGGGGGGAGTGGGACAGATTGTTGTAAAAGGTGTTTGTTTTGCTCATTGTAAAATTATGCAGCCATATTTTACGACATTTCAACAGTCCGCCCAGGGGACGGGAGGTGAAAAATACACGTGGAGAGAAAGTGAGATATTGAACATTGCATTTATTAAAATGTTTAATGACTTTGTGTTCTTTTCTCCTTAATAATGCAAGAGAAGTGTTTGTTTTAAATAAAGACTGCATTAGTAAAATGTAAAAAACCAGCAGTGGCCAACTCTGGTCCTGAAGGGCTAGTGTCCTGCACAGTTTGGTGATTTTCCTGCTTAAACACTCCTGGTTCAACTCACCTTTTGGTTGCCAAGTTTAATGAGTGTGTTTGAGGAGACTAAGAGTAGAGCGGGGCACCATTGGGCAAAAATATAGTATCTTTTTATTACATCGCATAGGGCCATATTTGTGTATGCGAGGAGGTGAAGTCTAAACTGTGGCCTTACGATGTGCCTGCAATTTTAATTTAATACAATGTAGGAAATCGCACAAATGGCACATATAGACTCATACGAACTGTGTGGCACAGTGGGTAAAATGCAGTGAAAAAGTGTAGCCATCAGCAAGCTTGGGACACAATAGGAGGAAATGAAAATGTATTGACAAAAAGATGTTAAAAAAGAGTTTCTTTCCAAGCCAAACGTTTGACAGGATTGGAATTCTACTCCAGCTCAGTACACAGTTTGGGAAGCAATAACCCAGACTGTATACACATATCCCCCACCCCACCCCCACCCCCCACCCAATTCAAAGCTTTTTTTGCTTGTGTATGGCCTGAAGACCTGTTCTGTTGGTAAATATTCTTTTAGACCGTCCTACACTGCTGTTTTCTACTATATTTACTTGCACACAATAGCTCGAGTAACTTATTATAAAGTCAGCATTGTCTGATGTATGAGTTTACTGCTGTTAGAAAACAGCAGCATTCTGTTTTCCCTTCCATTTAACGAAACCCCATTCAAGATTTTTGGAGTGTGAGAGCAAGCAGCCTTCATCCAGAAAGCTTTAAAGGGGTCACAGGAGGCTACACTTTAGCTACACTTAGTAAAAGAACAGTAAACCTGTTAACTCACAACACTTAGAAGCTGGAGCACCCGCCCATTGGCTTTTAAAGCTCTTGAGTTTAAAGTGAACAGTTTTTGTGCTCTTTTACTGGCACTTTTCTGTCTGTCGTAATTGACCTTATACTACGAACCTCACATCCAGAACATTGGAACATTTTGTAAAATGCAATAAAAAGAATCTGATAGAAATGTAGAATTTGATGCCTGCAACACATTCAAAAAAGAGGCATGTCTACCACAGTGCTACCTCACCTTTCTTTTTAGTCATTCTGGAAATTAAGATACTAATTGTCGCATTTTTTTATAAGTGAAGGTTTTGCCTTTTCTCGCTTGATATAAAGCTTCAGCTGGAACAGTCTCTGCTCACTGTGATTTTTCTCCTCCTCGTGATATTTTCAATGGACAGATCTGGACTGCTGGCGGGCCAGTCAAGCACACACACTCTGTTGATACTACACTGTTGTAGCCTGTGTAGAATGCTCCCTGGCATTGTTTTGCTGAAATATCCATAAATTTCCTGGGAAAACATCTTGCATTGATTGCAGCATATGTCTCTATAAAATCCTAGATGTACCTTTGTGTTAGTGTTACAATCACGCATATGCAGGTCTCCCAGATGGTGTCTTTTGCCCTTTTTTCTGCTAACAGTCTTTATGGTGCATTTTGTCTTTGGCACGGAGAGCTTCATGTTCATTATTCTTTAAAAAAAAGACTCATCTCTACATAGCACACATTTAAACTTTCCTATGGTCCATCAGATATGAGTCTGGGCCCAGAGAATGTGATGGCCTTTCTGCATATAACTGATGTAGGGCTTCTTCTTTGCATACTAGAGTTTCAGGAGGTATTCTTTGATGCAGCGGTGGACTTTATTAAGTGACAATAGTTTTCTGAAATGCTCCTGAGCCCAGGACAAGCCCCCTGAGCCCAGGCAGTGATTTCTGAGAGCTTGAAGGCCAATTAACAATAGTTTCCAGCCTTGCATTACACAGAACATTTTGTTTGAATTGTGTTTTACACATTTACTTGCAAATATTGTATTTAAAATTTTGATATACAAATATTATTTTTCCTCTAATATTGTTATTTATTTATTATTATTAATAAGAAACATTTTAAGTGCTGGAGCCCTCTCTACCATTACCAGTTCATAGTTCTTCTGAAATTTTGTTCATTGTTATAACATAGTATTATATACAACATCCACAAGACCATGCATAATCTTAATGAAGATCTGGATTAAGTTTTGGATTTGAATTTTGGAGGTGTGTTTTTATGCAAACACTTTGAGCTCTTCTTTCTTGACTTTTTGTTTTGTAGTGTTTGTTAGCAACATTAGCTTTGCACATGTAGTTTAAACATACAAAGTAATACTTGGACATTAAAATGTATTTAGTGACTGACTATATCTGAGATAAGTGGTAAAATGTGTGCATTTAAACTATCCCTTTTAAAATTATTCTAATTAAACACAAGATGAATTGGAATATCTGTATGCTCAGGTAATCATACCTATTGTTTCCAGTCCTCTTCTGTTTTTTTGCCTGATTTTCTTTATGGCTCATTTTTAGGGTATGTGTTTGTTTCCTACATTTGTGTACAATGAGCGAAATCATGTTACTGTGTAAGTTTTACTTTTTTCGGCCTTTGACCAATCCTAAAGCATTGTGGGCAGGCCACTAACACAGGCAGTACATGTGTTGACTGGTTGTACTTGGACTTGTTATATAAATATATATATATATATAGAACAATTCTGTAAAAGCTGTGGGAGAGGAATCGAGCCATGAGAGCCAGAAATGTTTTTTTTGATAGTCATGGCTATGTAAGAGATGTGTGTTTATTACTGAAGGGACTTTTATTGGAAAGGAAGGTAGGTAAAAATCTGATTCTGAATGTAGGGAATTTTATAAACATCGTCTCTGATTATTGGCCCAACCCATTCAGCACAATCACATACTGTTGTTTTAAATGTGCATCACTGATATAATGCACTTTTCATTTGCTTTGTACACATCCCTCACTTCAGCAAATTTCCTTCATTTCAGCTGATTGTATTTGTATGACTCATGGATTGAAAGCCGCCCAAAGAGAATATGAAAATGTGATTGTTTAACACTCTGCTCAATGAAACAGCTCTCACATACACACACTCTTGCAGTTGAGGGGAAAGTGTGAAGCTCCTGAGAGTGTGCTGCAGCAGCAGTGGCAGCAGTTGGGGGAATATGGGTTATGATTTCTGGAATCTTCAGTGGCCTCGGGGCAGAAGCAGATTAGTGGCTGACTAAAACTGGATCATGCAGAGAGAGACGGGAACCGTGACAAAGCCTGAAAATGGAAGAACATGGCGCTGCCGTCACTCGGCTGTCCTCTCTGTGACCCCTCTGCCTCTAACCAGCTAGCAGAAAGCAAAGCGAGCAGGCAGCCATCATATTCCAGAAAGTGCTATAGGGGTCAGTGGAGGATGCCCTTTTGTGCTGGACTGAGACCCGTTTCCTGTTCAATTCTTACAATGTTTAACCCCATAAACTCTATGTATTCGTGCGTGGACTCACATTTTAGTGCCTCACTCTTATAACTACATAACTTCATAGCAGTAGCTATAACTCATAAGCATCCTGCCCTGGGTTTCCCCTTCTGTTTGTATTTCCTGTTTGCCTTCCTTTGTGTCTATGGCTAAGTTCTGTTTTTGATTCGGTTTCCCTGCTCCGCGCTTTTGTCTTGCCCCTCACCTGATCGTAATTTATTATCCCTCCGACTGTGATATAGCCCACTTGTTCCTTGTATATTCCTCCTAATATATAAGAAGTATATATATATATATATATATATACACTTCTTCGTTCTGGTTTGTCACTTGTCTTTCATTGTTATTGTATGTTCATACTTCTGGTTTTCCTTGTTTCCTCCATCTGATTTTCAGTTTGGTCTAGTCTTTCTTTTTCAGTCCTTTGGATTTTTCTTGTTTTCCTTGTTTCAAATTGACCTTTCAGCTCTGTTAACTGTCATCTCAATGCCATCAACATGGACTTGAATAGAAACTCATGCTCGCATTCTGTCTCTGCATCCCCATTGACAAAACTTGTTTCATAGATCTGATACCACAGGCATTAAATCTTAACATCGTAAGAAACTAAAAAGCACCTGTGCAAAAAGGCATCACAGTGTGTTTGAAGTCAACAGCTTTTCTGTACTGTTAGTAACTACAGCTGGATTACTGCCTTTCTGTGGTAATAAATGTGGTAAAAGGGTAGTTGAGTCAGGACGGCCTAGTGATCTATGGTGCTGCGTTCAGTTTGCAGTCTCTCCTGGAAGTGTGGGTTCAAATTCCAGTTCTGACAATAGCTTGTGGGCAGTACTGACCTAGGGATTAGGACCTTGCTCTTGTAAACAGAATGTTGGAGGTTTAAGTCCCAACCCAGGTACCCTTCACATGTGACGGGTTGTTGTTTTGCCCTTTATGTGGTTAAATGCTCACAATGACAAATAAGCCTTTTTCATTAATTGACTGTATGCTTAAGATGCAACAGGCAGGTTTAAATTAGGTTCAAAAGCACTGGAGTATTTTTTAATAGGTTAAAGCAATTAAATTTAAATTTTAAATAAAATCTTCAAACTTTTGCCAGTATTTATGTAAAATTTGTGGGCCAAGTTTATGGCTGTTTGCCATTGGGATTAAAAAGATGTTACCGTGGGCCTACCACACTTCCTTTTGGTCTGTGTTTCCTAATTCTGACCTTGGAAGCACACTGCCTTGCACATTTTTGCACTTTCTTTGTTTAGTGCACCCACTACTATGCAAGGTTGCTGATGAGCTGACCAGTTGGATCAGGTGTTTTGGGAGCAGTTAAAACTGTGAAATATGCAGGGCAGTGGGCTTCCAATACCAGGGCTGGGAACCACTGCATTAGGGTAAATTATATACTTAGAGTATGCCAGAGGGGAACCCTCAGGATCTTTTAGACCTTCATGGAATGTCTAATGATTTCCCAGAATAAAAAAAAAAAACGCATGTCTTTTTTTTTTAGTTTATTTTTATTGAAGAGAATCATTTTTGTATTTAAACTCACCAAGTGTATTAGTGCAAAGATTGTCATTATGTCTCTTTTAATTATCTAATAATCTAATCTATAAAAATAATCTCTTTTTTATGCTTTTCATCTCTGTAAAGCTCTTCGAATGGCCTCTGTGTATGACAATGTGCAATATTCCTATATTTATTTCCTTATTGAGTAACAAAGAAATTAAATGATCACAGCTTGTTGCACAAGTTGCAGCCTAAGCAAAAGTCACTCTAAAAATGCTACATATAATGTAAAGTATTTGTCAATGTGTTTTACAAGCTTTTTTTTAGCTATATTTAATCTAGAATGGCCAAAAAAATCTTTTTGTGCAATGTCTTTAACTTGGTGCTGATATACTATTAGAATCTCATAAAGGCACTGGCAGATATCAGCGTTATCACAGATTTGTTATTTCTCCATCTTTTTGATGGTATTTTGATATTTATGGCCCAATATAAAGGCCTAGGGTTAATCAGTTACTGAACAGAACTAAAGATGCAGAAGATCCAGAAACTTTTGAGTGTATCGACAAACATAAGCATTGTAGTGCACTAAATGCACAGAAAATTGTTTTTTTTTTTACAATTTGCTATAA
Source organism: Arnoldichthys spilopterus (assembly GCA_037974385.1). NCBI lineage: Eukaryota > Metazoa > Chordata > Actinopteri > Characiformes > Lepidarchidae > Arnoldichthys > Arnoldichthys spilopterus. Next base: position 27,054,452 of record JBBPDA010000081.1, on the reverse strand, counting down.
ACTCACATATTAGCAGCCAAGTTTGATTGAATACTGTAAAACTTGTAGATATATGCTAGACTATTATTGTCAGAGAGATTTTGGGAATAAAATGCACAGATTTGATCATTTTGCAGGGTTCAGCAAATATTTATTTTAAGAATCATTCATCAATCAAATAATTTATTACACAAAACCTCTTCATACCAAGGAAGACCCTTTGATGAACATAAGACAAAACATACTTTACGTTTTTGCAAATGCTTTTTACAAGTAAGAGTGAAAAAAATCAATCTTTAGAAGAAAGCAAGGTGTTCTTCTCTTATTATATTATGTCCCTTAACGTTATGGTTTCAGTTCCAGAAGCTAATCCTAGATCTGCTTGCAATGGGCAACTTCTACATTGAGCAGTATGATGAGTTGGCAATGCCATAGGCAGCCAGGCGAAGCGGAATATGCGCTGATAGGTACGATAGGAATCGATTAAATGTCCGCTTTTGATAACCTGTGCATGGATTTATTCTGTCATTGGCCTGGCCTCCTGAATTGAGAAGCATTGGAGTAATTATTGTGTTCATTCAACTCCAGGTTGGTGTGAGTGGTGACTTTGAACATGGGCTGTGTTGCAAATTCAAGCAATCCTTCTACACAGTGTTCTTGCATTCCTTTAAGGTCATTATATTCGAGATTGTTGTATCTGGTGAGATAAGGACACCTTAGTAACTTTGTAAGATTGCTTCCTGACACTGTGTTCAACTATAAAAGCTCCAAATACTAAATATATAGAGCCGTAGAGAGACTGATGATGCCTAATTAATTCTAAATAACTTTGAGTGATTAGAATAGGAGAAAAAGAAAAGAAGCAGCTGATTGATTGTCATTGTGAACACACCACAGCACAGCACACAGTGCACCACAATGAAATGTGACCTCTGCATTTAACCCATCCGTGTGGGAGCAGTGGGTAGCTGACACGGGAACCTCAGTGGTACTTGTACTGGTCTGGAATTTGAACCCAGAGACCTTCAGGTCACAGGTGCAACTCCCTAACCGTTACACCACTGCCCCCTAATAAAAAAAATAAGAAGCAGAAAACGGGGAGAAGACGAAGACGAAGACTAAGCTAAATTTAAAATTTTGCAACGGAATATTATCCTAAATGTTTTTTGACTTTGACTCTTTTTACATTTTGTGGAACTTTTATTTTATTCATGCTCATAACTATTGTAAGAGTTTTCTCAAAGATACTGAATCATCATTGTGGAGAAACATTAATGTTTTTGATTATTATTCTTTATATTTATGATTTGAAAAAATAAGTTACACTGAGTGAAGATTCCATGATGGACAGTATAGACCAACAGAAATGCTAAAACATGATATTAAATCATTATTAAGATTAATACCCCAATAAAAGCTTTAAGATTAATAACTGAATAATAATCCCAAAATGAAAATATGAATACTTGCTCAATGCTTCAGGTTAAAACAGGTTAAAAAGGAGTTAAAACAGACTGTCATCATGGAGTCAGACTGTCATCATGGAGGCCTACAGCAGAGTTGAGTTTTATAAAAGTTTGAAACATCTTCTTTAAAACAATCCCAAATCTCTGGCCTGCTTTTCTTTATCAGCCTTCTGTAGAGACTCGAATACCCTTCTTGGAAACAGCAGCTGGAGGTGAGCTACAACAGGCAGCTACATATCACCGATCCACACAAGTCGATTGGCACTCTTCCCGAAAATCTACTTTTCCCCACTTTCTCCACCACCCAACCGTGACCTTGCCTACTTTTTCCTGAGGTGAAAAAACTCGACACCAGTCCTACGCCGTGCTTTCCTCCTTATCTCCCTCCGTCATTTCTAGCACCCATAGTGCTTTGCAGTGGCTTCCCGCGGGCCCGTATCTAATATTTTCTGAAGGACGTCAAGAGCTTTCAATACTCCCCCTCACCTGCCTTCTTCTTCTCCAAATCCGATAGCAAAATCCACGCGCTGCAGCCACCCCCGGTGCTGCAGATCAATACTGTCAACGGGAGCCCTCGTGTGTGTGCTTAGACACTTTTATTGATGTGCATTTCCAGCTTAAGCACCGGAGGAAATCGGGGCAGCGGGGGGCCCTGCGTTTGACGTGCCCCGGGACGGAGGGGGTTTTGCCTGAACCCCCAGATTGTGGGGCGGAGTGATTGAATCCCTTACCTGCCCTCTCTGCGATGTTGATTAAACACTGGAGGTCATGCTGAGGGGGTTATTTTCTTGCCTGCTGGGTCCTGAGATACCTGCCAAAGCTGCCTTTAGGCCTTCCTGGTCATGAGGGGCAAAAGCTTCTGTTCAGGTTGTAAACAGGGAAGGTCAAGTGCATCTTCACAAGTGTACGCTATGGAAGAGGGTCACCAATCCAGTTCCTCAAAACTGCATTTTTTGCATTCTGTTGATCCTTGCATGCACTCTCCAGAGTAAGATGTGAGACATGGGGGGTTCTGGTGCGCTGGGACTCTCTAATGAAACTTTAGGACCCTCTAACATGGGTTTCTTTAAGATAAACCTAAAGGTCATGTTTTGGCATTATAGTGTCTATTAGAAATATGCTCAAATCTAGGAAAATGTTTTTCAGGATTTGACTAAAGCTTGGCAAGGGGAAATTTTGGTGCTAACTGTTACTTAAGGCAGAAAACTGATTCACACATTTAAACACCAGCTGTCCACTTGTAGCTTAGAATATGTAATTAGTGGTGAGAACTTCTAACAGACTTCACAGGTGTGCTGCAGCATTGTGTGTGGGATATTTGTAAATCAGATGCCAAGTATCCCAACAGTGTTGAGGACGGAGTGATATTTTACCCATTTCCTAAGGAAAAGACACAGGGGTTCGGATAGGTTCTGGATTAAACACTTTGGTAGAGCTCATCAACGTTAGACCCCACCCACAATGCATGCTACATGGCTACAAGTTGACTAAATAATTAGCACATGTGACTTGCTAGCAGTGTTCACTTTGCTGACTCACCACTGTGCAGCAATTCACAGCTCGAACTACGTTGTCAAGTTCACTGACGCCATTGTGGAGGGTCTCACCAGCAAGGATGATGAGTCAGCATACCATGAGGAGGCGAAGCGCCTAACAGACTGGTGCATAGCCAACAACCTGTCTCTGAATGTTGACAAAACAAAGGAGATTGTTGACTTCAGGAAAACCACAAGTGACCTGTCTCTGAAGGTTGACAAAACAAAGGAGATTGTTCACTTCAGGAAAACCACAAGTGACCTGTCTCTGAATGTTGACAAAACAAAGAAGATTGTTCACTTCAGGAAAACCACAAGTGACCACTCTCCGCTACACATTAACGGCTCATGCGTTGAGGTCGTCAAAAGCACCACATTTTTTGGTGTTCACCTGGCAGAGAACCACACCTGGTCTCTGAACACCAGCTCAACAGCCAAGAAAGCCCAGCAGCGTCTATGAAAGACCATCTTCCACCACCGATCCTTACCATCTTCTACAGAGGGACCATTGAGAGCGTCCTGAGTAGCTGCATTACTGCATGGTTTGGAAAGTGCACAATTATGGAATGCAAGGCCCTGATAGTGAGGTCAGCTGAAAAGAACATCTTAACTAGTCCTTAACTTTATATTTATTTACTAATATTTAACTCTATGCTGCTACACTCTTCCTGCTCCTTGTGTCATTGTTTACAATCACATAATTGCATTTTTTGCACATCCTACAGCTACTTTGCACCTGGTGGTCCCATAACTGTGCACTGGTCTTTGCACTGTCCTGCAATTCTTGCACATCCTTGCATGCAATGCACTTTATGTTGTCAGTTGTGTAGTTTTTGTGATCCTGGAGGAACGCTGTTTAATTTCACTGTGTACTGTGTGAACTGTATATGGTTGAAATAACAATAAAAGCCTACTTGACTTGACTTGACTTGAGTATTTGAGTATCTTTTTGTAACTGTAAACATATTGGATTTTGGAAGTGGTTTAAACCCACAATGTTATCACAAAATCCTGAGAAACTGTTTAATGGAGTATTTGTTTACCCTAACCACAGATAGATTTAGAAACATATTAAAACTTTTAAACCACAGCAATGAGCATTTTCAGTATAGTAAAGCCCTTTCTATGATCTACATTATTCTCGTCAGGACATTTTAGTGTTTTCATTTTTAACCAAGTATAACAATGACATCTATCAAATGAAGAATTATTACTCAATATTTGCTGGTTTTGAAGCTATCTGTGCCATTTGGGTGATGGAGGAAGCAGCCAGCCAAGAGTGAAATAAATTAAGCCCCTGATTACAGTTCTAAAGTAAATTGTTATAGTTATTTTACATGTAAATCATACAGCAAAATGTAAAACGTCTATGTAAAACTACTTCAGTGTTAAAATTCAAATACTCCTGAAGATGTTCAGTAAGGTCAGGAGTGACTGATGTCTAGCTAAACAAGTAGTTCTTTGCTATAGTGGCCTGTTGGAAGTATAAATTGGCAATATGAAGGTCAATGTGCAATCAAAATCAGACATAGAATTGCAGTAGGAAATAATGTGTGTGCTTACATTTTGTCCACTTTCAATCTCATAAATACCCTGTACGTCCAAAGGAACTCAGATACCTCTTCTAATTAGGGAGTTCAGCTATGATTGCAGACTCCTAGTTGCTTTCTGCATAGCTTGAAATAGTTTGAGGAGAGGGGGAGTATGCCTCTCACTGAAACCATGGATGATGAAAGGAAGTGTGGGTTTGGTGGAAGTATCGCAGTGAATGTTCCCCCTTGCTTGTTTAGTTCACTCAACATGTGTTAAGCATGTCTGTGAGTGGAAGCTATGTAGTAGTAGCTACAACTTAACAGGCTTAGGGTAGGAGGGTGGATGCTGTTCTCTGTCAGTAGAAACTGGTAATAAACACTTATACATGGGTTTACAATACCAGCTTCTCCAGCAGGACAGGTCAATAATTTAAATCAAGCTGTAAATTCCTGTAAACTCATGTGTCTACAATAGGCTGTTTCTGTTAATTCTGCTAGGTCTGGATTCTGGTTTGGGCTTCAGTTTCATACCCATGCAAAACTCAAGGAGGCCTTCATACCTACTTTGTTTGGTCAAGACCTTGGGACTTTTCAGTTTGGTCCAAACCAAAATATCAGGTGTGAAAGATGCCTCAAAACACAGTCCAAACCAAAGAAAAAAAATCTGGTAAAAAAAAAAAAAAGATAGATGTTCTTGGTCTGGATCAAATTGAACCATGGTGTGGTATGTTTGCTGTGTGAAAACATTGTAATAAAATGACAGAAAAAAATAACCATGAAAATAGTAGGAGGAGACCAAGACTGGGCCCCAAATTGCAAACTACCACTCTGAATAGTGTGTAAAAAAATCATACACCTACATTAGAAATATGTTTAGTAAAGTAGCATAGAAGTAACTGTTCTTGAATGCAGCTGAAATTGTTAGTAGGACCAAAACTCAACTTAACAAAACCCATAAAAATTCCGTAACTTATTTTCTGAATGGATAAGAATAGATGCTATATTACTAAAGTGGAAACAAATTCCATTCAAGAGTGATTTGACAACATGGGGATGTCAGATGCAAGCGCATCTACAAACCAAAAAGTGTCAGATATAGCGAGACACAGCCCATGTGATAATGTAGGAATTTCAAACAAAGTTCTTCAGTTCACTTGCAAATTAAAACTAGTCCTGGACCACACAGCAAATTAAATAATAATGATAATAATAATAATTATTATTTCTTTAGAAATATAAGAGCTTTCATGCATCTGAATGCAGCTCAAATTGCTTTACAGAAAGCACAAATATACAATAAAACTACAATAATAATAGTAGTAATAAAAAATAAAAATAAAACGTGTTTAAAAGCCACTTTTAAACCACTTTTTAAAAAATACTAAGAGATGGAGCATGACTAATATCTAGGGCCAGGTTGTCCCATATCTTTGGTGGATAAAAACAAAACATTACTGCTCAATATTTGTTGTATTTTATGGAGCTTGTACAGTAAAAGGAAAAAAAGAGCTTAATCCATGTCTGGGAAACTGACCCATAGTGTAACTTAACTAGTATTTGAAAGCTCACTTTTCATCAAATCCACCAATTATTGAGAACTAAATAAAATATGTGTGCTTTGGTGAAGGCCTAGATCACCTTACAGCCTTTCGTTACTGCTTTCTATTTTCAGTGGATCACTGTTAGCGCCAGCTTGCAGCTATTAAACTGGCCAGTTCCTCTCTGATAACTCTGTTCTGTAATTTGGAAAGAGCTGTAGGAGGAGAGGTGGAGATGTAGAGGTGATTTTTTCTTTTTTTACTCTGTACAGTTTGTCCTGAAATCCCACGCGCTTTCTGAAGCCCACCCACATGCCATGCTCTCAACATGAGACAAGAATCTCAACTACATACACACGTACATGAAATACACCCTACGTGAACCCAGGAGCTGCATGTGGGAGAGTTTGATGGTGTGTGTGTGTGTGTTTGTGAAGTGCTCATGTTTCACTTGACAAGGCTTATTTTCATCTTTCTGTTCGCACCTTCTATATTCTGACAGAGTTCGAATCTCTGGTCAGGCCAGGAGTAAAAAACAGTTCAGAAAACTTTTTGATCATGTTGTTGGTTCTGCAAATATGTGTGTGTATGTGTATTTTGTGGGTGAGTGAGTGTTTGTGACTTTGAGTATTTTTTTTGCAGTGCTTGACAGTACTGAACGAATGAATCCTTCAGAAGAACTTAGTGTCTGTCAGTCTGTTTCACAATAATGTCTTTATTCTGTCATGACATTTTATGCACTTTTTCCTACTTGATAAAAGGCATGACTTTGAAACTTTTCTCCAAAGTTTGATGTAATTGTTAAATAAACAGGCCAGACAAAATAAATAGTAATAAAGAAACTCAATAAGATTTGGCTACTGTCCCAATATAACTGTCCTGGCTGTCCAAATAAGTGTTCTAGAGTAGGTTTCTTCAGCTTTTGGGTCCTAAATGACTAGAGTCCAGCACTGTTTAGAGTTTTTTTTCTTGCTCCAATGTACCTGATTCATATGTTAATCACCATCTTTAGTGGATGTGCCTGAGTATGGGAATTACCAAACTTTGCTGGATAGCCCTCCAGGACCAGAGTTGAACACCCCAGTTCTAGATGAATAGGGGGAAAAATAACTTGAAATTATTGCTGGAATAAGTGCTAAAATGGCCAGTGAAGCTGCCAATTTTTCATTTTTTGAAATGTACTTAGATAGACCAATTATACACAGATTTGGCGCACGTGTGTCCAAATTCACAAAGATTCATTACAGACTCATTTTTATCAGTGTAATCATCACTGGCGCTGATGCTTGCAGCTGCAGTGGAAACCACTTCTACAGCTGATGGAGGGCTACTCAACACCAACAGCAGGGCCAAGGTGATATATTCTCCAAGCAGGACCTTTAATTAACACATTCATGCCCAAAAACGATATTTAGTACAATAACACTTATAGAAGAAAAATGTACGAAAGTGCCACTGGGTTGGTAACCCTTATGTTACTGGGGTGGTACCCTGAAGGGTACATCTTCAGTATCTTTAGCTAGAGAACATATTTCTCCTATTCCTTTATATTTACATGTTTTAACATCATTTCATTTACTTTTTTATTTAAAAACATTAGGTACTAGAGCCAAGGGCTAATTCCCCCTCCTTCCCTGTGGATTTAATGTAAACAGCTGCTTAAGACCACCGTTGTACCTTTGAGGGAATATTTACATTGTATCTTGATGAACAGAAACGTACCTGTACACTACCCAATTTTTCTAAAGTGATGTGATGTGAAACACTGCAGTTGGGTTTGTGTGATTTAAGTGCATGTAAAATGTTGCTTTTGTTAATATAAAGTAAAAGTACCAAACTAGTGGGCAGTGGTGGCCTAGTGGTTAGGGTGCTGCCTTTGGGACCTGAAGGTTGCAGGTACGGCCACTACTGAGGTACCCTTAAGCAAGGTACACTAACTTTTAACTACACTGCCCCCCGGCCACTGTTGGTAGCTGCCCGCTGCTCCACGTGTGCATGTGTGATGGGTTAAATGCAGAGGTTGCACTTTGTTGTGGTGCTTGAGTGTGTTCACAATGACAAATAGTCACTTTCACTTCGACCTCAAAGTATCTGACAAAAACTAGTCAGGTGGTCTTTTCTAAAGAGGCCAAGTTAAAAATATATTGTACTACTGCTGCTGCTGCTGTTACTACTACTAATAATAATAATAATAACAGCAATAATAATATCCTTTTTTTAGTATTGTTGTTTTGATACTGTTGTTATTATTACTATGATTTTTCTTCTTCTTTTTTTCTTCTTCTTTGTGAATGAATTTGATTTAACTGTCAAAGTTCTAATAATAGCTAATGGCCAAATTGCAGCCTTGCCTACATAGTCTACAGACTTCATTCTGCCTAAATTGTTTGAATGGCTCCTCCCATCACATAATGCTGGAGGTTTGAAGCAAAGTTTTCAGTCTAAGCTGATTTTGCATAGTTCAGTAGGGTGATCTTCTAACAGTTTGCTTTTGCTTTGATTATTATTTTTAAGATTTAATTTCAAATTCCAATTTGAATTTAATTTCATTATATTGACAGCTGCTGTAAAAAAAACACTTTTTTTCAGAACTTTTCTTCTTATAATAGATAATAAGATAATAGTGTCACTAAGTGTCAAAAACAACCTTTTAATTATTAATAAATTTGACACCGTTTGAGGCAAATGTGTGATGACTTGCAGTAAGGCTAACAGGTGGCTTGAAGCCTCTACTTGTAAGCTACATTCGCCTCATAGATCCATTGCAAAACTAAAGAAGCAAACTTCAGAAATAAATTTTTTGATGGATCAACTACCATTGGTGTAAAGAGGAAATTAACAGAATTTAATTTAGTCAGCTGAATTAATTTGACTCAGTTTAATTCCCTCCAATCTCCTCCACTTGCTTATTAACTGGTTAGCTCATTTTTTTTCAGCTATGCTTGTTTATACTGTACCATGAACACAGTGCCAATTAACCCTGCTCTGATTTTGGTCCACACTGATCTGTTTTTTTTTATTATTTTTTTTTTTAAATGTATCTAGTGCCGGAAACTATGACCTAGAACCAGGTGTGTAGCTAATCTAGAATATACTGCATATCACAACATGCATTAGAATGTAAAACGGAAAGCTGCTCTTAGTTCTGTACCACTGCAAGTGAAAAGCTATGAGAGTGAATGCGAATGAGGAACTCGTCCGAGCTGATTTTATGAATAGGCCTCCCTGAGGTCCCTTAAGAGACCTGTATCTGTGCAGTCAGTTGATTTAAATGCTTTGTTTTATTCATGTATAATAAGAGGCTTCATTTCCTTCAGGCATGTAGAGTTGCCTTTATTTCCTGTCTGGCTGTAAACATTTCAGCGAGACTGACGCGTGTGTGTTTCCCGCATAGTCGGGCGGAGGGGCAGCACACTCATCACGAAATGCCCGAGGAGAGAGAGAGAGAGAGTGAGAGAGAGAGAACACACACACACACACACTCACACACACACACACACACACACCTACTCTATTCCGCCATGTACCAACTTTTGAGACTTCTACTTGGGGGCACACATAAAGCAACTCATACACAAACACACACACACAGACACAGGTGCACACATGACTTTTGAGAGGATACACACTTCAGTCTGTACGCCCAAACCCAAGGATAGACACTCACACACTTTTTCTCAGTAAAAATACACACGTGTGTTTGTGTGTGTGTGTGTGTGAATGTGTGTGTGAGGCCATGTCCAGGCCTGTTGTCCCTCAGTAAAAAATGTTCCTGTACTCTCCACATTCAGAGCCTGTGGACATGTTCAGCAAGTGTCAGTGGCTCAGGCTCCTCCATACACCTTGTTTAAAGCTCCAGTGTGAGTTATGGCTTTACTGCTGCTATCCATAACACCAAACCATCCATTCATCACCCTGATAAACTCAGCATGTGGACAAGGGACTGGCAGGTGGAGCTATAGTAAAAGCTCTGCCTGTAAAATGCAGGTGCGTGGATTGAATCCAGGTTGCACTATGCACCCTACGTGCCCGGTAGACTAGATGTTTGGGACTGGTTAGAAGGTTTATCTCTGTTTTTCTTAACATGATGCTGAATATTGCTTTATCCTGGTGATACACAATCACGCATGTCAGATCAGACAGATTCAGCTCCACAGCTACACAATGCAAAGCCTGGGTGTCCTAAATCTGCTCCTAAAATAAGGATGTAGACAGTAGTGTCTGAATACGTGCCTCCTTGGGGAGCCCCAACGTGTGTGAGCATCCACTCACCAAGAACATACACCATTGTGTAAAACAAGTAGGTCTAATTAAACTGTTCAGGTAACATATTATTTGTGTAAACTACTGCAGTTTCACAGCAAATGCTTCACTACTTGACCTTTAGTGCTTTTTCTTTTTTGCAACCAAAATCTATAGCCAAGGACATCAGAGAAATTCCTGTGTACTAGTTTATCAGTTGGGTCCAATGTAACTGCATATTTCAGTCATACCAACCCTGTGAGATGCTGAGAAAATTGGTTTGTTTTCAGACCTACTAGACTATGTGTTTCTGACTGGTTGTTGTGCTGTCTCTCCAAGTAAACTCCAACTAGTTTAAAATGCAGCAGCTCATGTTCTCACCTGGATAAGAATGTCTGAGCTTATTAGACCTGTCTAATTCAGTTTATACTGACTGCCTGTGGTTTACTCCAAACTCAGGTCTGCTCCTAACCTGATACTTCTTGCCAGAGACAGGACACCAAAGTTGGCCTAACTCATCAGAAATAGACCATGGTACAATGAAAGAAGGCCATGTGGTCTGATGAATCATTGGATAGCTGGGTGTATGTGCATCACATACCTGGGGAAGAGATGGATGCACTATGGGAGGAAGACAAGCTGGCAGAGTGTGATGCCCTGGGCAATGTTGTTCTGGGAAGCCTTGGATTCTGGTATTCATGTGGACGTTACTTTTACCACGTACCTAAATGTGATTGTACACCACTTCATGGCAATGATCAGCAGGATAATGCCAGACAGCAGACAATGTTCAGGAATGGTTTGAGGAACATAATATAGAGATCAAGGTGTTGATTTGGCCTCCAAATTCCTCAATTCAATCTGATCGAGCCTCTGTGGGTTGAGCTGGACAAACTAGTCTGAACTAGGGTCTGCTGATAATGTCTTGATGCTGGATACCACAGCACACATCCAGAGGTCTTGTGGAGTCCATGCACCAAAGGGTCTTTTTGGCAGTATTTGGCAGGTCTACACGATATCAGGCAGATGGTTTTGGCTGATTGGTGTATGTATGCTTATAACATTCCAGAATCAATGGCAACAATGATCAGTGAGACATCAATTTATGAATTATTTTTAATAATTAATATATTAAGTTTGTTTCTGGTCTGTGTTACATATTAGTTTTTTAAGTTGACATTTACTTAAGTTTATATTTCATGGCATTTCATTAATTTAATAGCTTTTCCTCAGTTGAGTAATGGTAGAAATATTGCATTCAGAACTGGTTAATGTCCAAACTTATGGTACATATCTCATACATACAGACAGAAACACGTTTTCCTTTCTTTCAGTCTTGCTGCTCTTGGAGAGTTTCCAACACATGTGCATGTCTCTGGATTTGGAGCATAAGAGAAGAATAAATAATGTGTAATAGACACAGGAGTCGTTTTGCTGGCCTGCAGAGACAGCCCAGTGCTGATTTAATGCCAGCACAAAAGCAGAGAACAATTTACACACCCATCTGAAATGATGCACAATAGATGATCCCACCCTATTTATATTCAGCATGTGTATTTGTGTGAGTGCGTGCGTGTGTCTGTGTGTGTGTATGTGTGCATCAAGAATGTGGAGCCATCACTCAAATATGCATATCTTTCATGCGGGAGATGATTTTAGTTTTATAGGTTTTTCATGTGAACTTTCAGCTGCTTTGGTTTGAATGTCCTGCTTTGGGACGAGCAGATAGAGGAAGACCATGAATGTGTACTAAATATACAGTTGTTGATTTTCTAATTGAAAATAAGTAAACATTTTCTGTAGAGGACACACTTCTGCACATTTTAATGTGCGATTTCTGTTAATGTTTTACAAATGATTTTGACACATGTGTAAAATATAAGATTATTTAAAATAAAACATGACCTGTGGAAACCTTCTTTCACATTTATATTCATGTGTTATTGTTTCCAATATAATAAAATATCATCAGCCAAAAAATAAAAGAAATTAAACTGGCTAAACTGGTTTTATTTTATTTAAATTACTGACTCCAAACTTCTTAATAGTGATTCCAAACATGGTACTGTAACATGACAAGAAACTACCAAAGTATTAAAATCCATCATTGTCGACTGAAGCCAGAGTATCCCTCTTACCTCTTAGCAACCTATTGTGTTACACAGAGTATTCCCCATTTTCCTGAATTGTAAATGGTTTTCTGACGTTCTGCTGCCACATGGAAAACAATTACATAACATTTTATAAAGAATTCCAGGTCTGCATTCCAGAAACTTCCATGTGTAACTCTATAAACAAACAAGTTCAAGATCAAGTAGTATTTCAGTTACTCCACATCATAAATCAGAATCTAAACACTAGACAGAAAGTATTTTCACAGAATAACATTTTCTTTACATCAGATACACAAACACCACCACAATTCATGTACAACACTAAGGAAAGAAATACATTTGTAACAGTAAGTAATAATACACAATAAGAAAAAATCACTTCTGTAAATCTGATCTGAGAGCATGAACAACCTTTTTCAAGTCTAAACCAATTAAAGGATTAATTTAAAAGCAACTTTCCTAGAACTGAATGTCTAAGCCAAGAAACATGTAGGAATCTTTATTTTTAGAATCAAACATGGAGGGCTACCAGAGATTTACACACACTGACACATACACACACACAAACACTCAAAACCAAACACTCAGCACTTGGCCAGCTAACTTTTCCACTTCTTGTGAATAACTGATGCCAATCTAATACAGGCTGTCTTGCTTTGCCTCAATCTGAAAAATGAGGAAAGGTCCAAAGAAAATCCAACCAGATGAAACAACAAAGGCTGACCGATGCTCGGAGAAAACAAACGTGTCTGAGGAACCCTGTGGACATCTCTAACCTTCCTTTTCCTTTATTCATCCTCAGCAGTAAACAGTGAGTACATCTACAAGTCCTTCTCAAACAATTAGCATATTGTGATAAAGTTCATTATTTTCTGTAATGTACTGATAAACATTAGACTTTCAT
>JBBPDA010000081.1:26982491-26992493 GCA_037974385.1 Arnoldichthys spilopterus | reverse complement strand
TTTCTTTCTTTCTTTCTTTCTTTCTTTCTTTCTTTCTTTCTTTCTTTCTTTCTTTCTTTCTTTCTTTCTTTTTTCTTGCTATTTCTGCCCTCTCATCTGTGTTTCTCTCTATACCTCCATCTGTCTCTCCTTCTGTCTTTCTGTCAGTCTGTCTTCTTTTCCTATCATCTGCCTTTCTCCCTGTATCTCTTTCCTCTGTCTCATTCTTTCTCTCTTCCTCTTGCTCTTTCCACCTCTCGCACTCTCTGATTCACCGCCACTCACTTACACACTTTTGCTGCATACACACACACACACACACACACACACACACACAAACACACACACAGCCTCTGTCCTTCCTGCTGTAAATCAGTGTCTATGGCTCAAGCCACAGTCAGACACTGAAGCTGCTGTGCCGTTGGTCATTTCTAGGAACCCACCGATCAGCCGCGGCCTTCAGACAGCACAGTCGTGTGTCCAGTGGTTTCGTCAGGCTTGTAAAAATCATTTCAAGGTCATGATTATGTTCGCAGAGAAGAGTCTAAGCCAAGGTTCTGGCCACGTAAGTGTGGGACAAATTTTAGGCTTTGCTGATGCTCAGCTTGAACAACACAGGGAGAGCAAGAGGATCATGCGTGTGTATGTGTCAGCATGGAGAGAGAGAGAGAGAGAGAGAGAGTATAGGTAGGTATAGGTTTTCAGAGCAGAAAGAAGAGAGAGCACAACAGCATTTGTGTAGGATGTGTTATAGATAGAAATGAAAGCCGTTTATTTTTCTGTAAAGCGTTGTTTTGGCCAAATCTTCTTTTTTTTTTTCTCTCCACATCCACATTTACTGAACAATCGCGGCAAACAATTCGCACCTGACAGATCCCGTAACTGCCTTTGCACTGTCTTTGTTTTGTCTTTGCACTGTCCTGCAATGTTTGAACATGTTTCCACGTTATGTGTTGTCGTGGAGCACCGTGGTCCTTTCATCACTGGTTGCTGTGCTGACTGTATATGGCTGAAATGACAATAAAAGGAAACTTGACCTGACTTGATTTTGACTCACGGTCACTGTTTTGACCTCAAATCCAGAGCTTTTAGTGTCACAAGCTGTTCTAGTGCCCCACTCACATGTCTTTGGGCTAATACGTGTTATTAAAGGTGGAGGAGGTTTTATGCTTTAATAGACTATAATAAAGAAATCAATAACATGGCAGTCACTGCCACAAACAGAGAGACACCTCTGCTCGTAACCAGCGCTCCCTTAATTGTGTCCAACTCTGTTTCCATTGTACGTGTTAAAAAAGACGCCCACTTGGCATACAAACACACCTACGGGCACTCGTCCAGCGCAGCGCAGCACGAAGCCGATTATGATTGGGCTCCAGCAGAGACAGGAGGCAAATATATCCCGGCATAAAAAGTTTCGCTTGCATTATGAACCGCAGGGTTGGAAAGCAGCCTGGCCGCTGCATCTGCACTTCAGTCAACAAAGTAAAGGAGACTGATAGAAAAAGAAACAGGGTCTTAACTTTAAATGAAAGTTCACACACGATTTTGGACTGTTTCTGCCTGTACAGCCTGTACACACAGATCAGCCATAACATTAACACCACCTGCCTAATACTGAGTGTGTCCCTCTCGTGCTGCTGAAACAGCTCAGACTGTGGTGCACTGTGTGTTCGGACCCCTTTCTATTAGACTCAGCATTCACATTTTAAACCACAGTAGCTCTTCTGTGGGATCAGACCAACTTCCGTATAAATCAGCGAGCTTTGGGTGCCCGTGACTCAACGGTCGACCTTCCTTTCATTACTTTCGGTACGTACTAACTGCACCCCTGAAACACTCCACAAACCTGACGTTTTGGAGATGCTCTGACCATCACAATAGGGGACTCAGATCCTGACGCTCGCTCGTTTTTCCTGCTTCCAGCACATCAACTTTAAGAACTGACTGTTCATGTGCTGCCTAATATATCCCACCCCCTTGACAGGTGTCATTGTAATGAAATAACGAGATAGTCAGTGATAACCTGTCAGTGGTGTTAATGTTATGGCTGATCGGTGTAGATATTGCATGCAGTGGTCAACCGAATATAATATGGCTCCTTTTGGAAATGTGATGCTCAGGGTCTGATACATTTTAATGTTCTCACTAAAACTAAACATCATCTATCACAGTTCAGTTTGAGTGTTTATAGTAAAAGGAAGGAGGTGAGAAGGGTCACGTCCTCAGGACCGAAGTGAAAGGGGCCATGTTATGAGAGCAGCTATCCTCCAGAATGGCAATGAAAGAACGTATTGTTTACCAGGCGAGTGAAGTTTTACCCTCTAACCCTTTTCCAAAAGCTTCATTCAGGATCTGCATATACACCATACGCAGTGTTGAGTTTAATTACGTGCTCAGACTTGCACATTGCTCAGTGTTGCATCGTGAAATGATGTGTTGGCCTGAAAGTTCCAGGGATTTCTCAACTTCACAAGCAGAAGCCTAAGCAAACTCCCTGAGGAACTTTACTCCTCTTTAGCTAAAAAGAAGATAATTCACCCCAATGCAACTCAGCTCAACTCAGATATCACATCATTTGCACTTTTGCACTGTTTCACTCTTCAAAATAACTGTGTTAAAAAATCTTTTTTGAGGTGATGCCAAAGAAGAACCACTGGAAGACGACAGCGTGAGGCACCGGTGTGTGTGGCCAGCCATCAGCTTTTACTCGTTACATTTACATCTTATTTTTAAGTGTCATCTCTCTGGTTTATGATTTTTTTTCCTAAATAAGATTTTTTTTTAAATGACTGATTTCGTAAAGGAGATGTGAGTTTCATTTTCAAAGTTTATTCAACATTATATGACATTTCTGTATCAGTAATGTCTTTCTTTTAATCATACTCACAGACCACGAACATTTAGGAACTTTTAAGCATGTTGGGTCAACCTCCTTTTTACCAACACACTTCTTCAGCTACTTCCTCTAAAGCAACTCCACAAAGTTATTAGTGTATTTCAATGTTTGCATTGTTTCCAAATCCTCGTGCCCGTTCTAACAAAAACTCTAGACTGATCTCAGCTTTAAAGGAAGATTTCTTCTAGTTTTCCCACAAAGCAACTCAGTTGTCAAGTTTCGAGCAGTTTTCAGCATGTTTGGGCTTGATCTCGGGCCAGAACACTCACCTACTCTAAGAAAAAAAAGAAAAACTCTAAACTGATCTCAGAACTCAGGGCTGATTTCTGTCAGCCCTCATCTAATCAGTCTGGTACACTCTAACATCTTCTTTAGCAAGTGGTGATTGGAGTGGGGCACTGCTCTTGACTAAGACTTTTTTTTTGCTTGTCTTCCTTAGGCATTAGTCTGGTGCTCTGTGCCACTGCTTGTCACTGCTGGTACTGAGAGTGGATAAAAGCTGCCTAATCCACTTTGAGACAGAATGATGCCAATAAATGAGTGCATAAGTGAGGGAGCACTCGCTGGCTCTGTTTCAGTCCTTACATGGAAGGATGATGGTGGGGGGGGCATGAGGGGAAGATGAAGAGAAATGAAGGAATGGAGGGATAGAGAGAAGACAGGTCCAGAAAGAGGGTTGCTACATGAAAAGATAAAGCGATACAAAGAAGGGAAAAATGGAAGAGAAGTACAAGGGAAGGGAGAGATAGGAAGCGCTGGTGGGTGAGAGGAGAAACGTCGAAGAGAGACTGAATGAAGCAGACAGAGGGCAAAGTGTAGAGAGGTGGAGGGAGGGGGAGCATGTAAGGGATATAGTAAGCAAGCTGAGCTGGAGAGAGAGCTTTTGAGAAAGTTAAAGGGAGGAGAGGTGAGGAGAGATACACAAAAGGGACTAGAGGAAACTGAAAAGAGTAAGAAGGAAGGAGAGAGAGAGAGAGAGAGAGAGAGAGAGAGGGAGGGAGAGAGAGATTCTGAATGTAAAAAAGTGAGACAAATTGAAGAGGATGGAGAGAGAGAAAGAAGCAGGAAATGACAGAGAGAGAGAGAGAGAGAAAGACATAAAGACTGAACGAGAGATAGATATGGAGTGAAGAAGACAGAGAGAAAGTGAGAGAGAGTAGCCTGCTGTTTATGAAAAGATGAAGATGGCCATTGTTAAATTATCACCTACTGTGACTCCACAATGTGAGCAGGTGGAGAATACTGTGGTGGAGCAGGCTGATGGAAGAGAACGTTGTACAGAAAAGAAGCCTTTGTTTGTGTGTGTGTGTGTGTGTGTGTGTGTGTTTGCTACATTGTTTGATGCCATAAGGGAATTTGTTTTTTCTTTTGTATCTATTATCTCCCTGGTCTTAGTCACCGTGATTCCCACCTGCCTGTGCAATATACCTTCAAACAATTTAGGCATGTGAAAGCAAAGCATGTGCTTCATCCAAAACACATCCAAGTCCAGCTTTCACATCCTTTCAAACGATAGCCGATTGCTCTTGAATTGTGTGAATGCGAGCTGGCAGATGCCTACAGTTGGCTAGCACTGCTGCAGATTGACAGGCAGAGAGGACCTAAGCCATAATTCCCACCCAGAGAAAGCATGGTTAATGGCACTTTCTTGGACTCCTGACCATGGGTGGCTGATGCATTAATGAGACTGGAGCTTGGATCCTGGGAATAGGACAACTCCTTCCCAGCCAGCAGCACTGCAAAAAATTTTTTGATTTTACACATTTCTTTTTTGAAAAGCTGAAAGAGACAAATCATTAGCTTTCAGTTTTGAGTATATTAAGTTGGGATGACATAGAAGTATAGCAATATATAGTAAGTGTCAAAGAATCCACATTTTCAGCAGAACTTCTCCACTCGTTTTAACCCCCTGGAGTCTGAGGCCTCTCAGCTTCTTTTCAGGTAGTGTGACATGCCTTGACACAGCTTTTCTTTCTGGGATCTGGTGCAAGGCTTCAGCAGCAGAGATGTGTGCA
The DNA here is from genome assembly GCA_037974385.1 of Arnoldichthys spilopterus. Lineage (NCBI taxonomy): Eukaryota > Metazoa > Chordata > Actinopteri > Characiformes > Lepidarchidae > Arnoldichthys > Arnoldichthys spilopterus. The sequence continues at coordinate 26,987,600 of JBBPDA010000081.1, read as the reverse complement.
GGTTGCCGGTCAGTGTGATCACAACTCTGACATGTGCTCTTGATTATGGTAGTCACATTGGGCATTTTCACACATTTATTTACCCGGTTCCTACTGCCTTATTCGTTATCATGTGAGAGCGCTATTTGCAGATGGGTGGGCGATCAGTGCTGCTTCCAGACTCAGAGACCTGACTTCATGTGTAATCCTATCACAAACCTCTAAAGATATATTTAGTTTCTACCTGTATGTATTTGAAAAGTAGATGGTCTAAGGTTTCTGGGGGTGTTTTTAATGTATCTATGAACAAAACTTAAATATAAAATAAAAATAAAAACAAAAATATTTTTGCGAGATTTCTATTTGATCCCATAGATAGGACAATAGATTCCAGAGGGTTAATGAAATACAAGTAAGGAATAATTAACTCCCATAAATGTCCAGTACCCCTTGGCAAGCCTTAGCATTTAATAAACCTTGGTATTTTTAGACAAAGTAAATCCAAAAAGTGTAATTTCACAGTGTAATCTAGGATTAATACAGAATTCAGCGGAAACCCTTGTAAAAAGTATTAAAATTAATTGCATTTGTTTTTATTTGGTTGTGTAGTAGATTTTGTAGTTGTAGTATGATAAGAATATTGTCGCTGTCACGCAAAAACCTTATATCCCCAAAATATCAGCTTTACAAGAAAACCAGAAAATGATCTAAACTTATGATAAAGGTTAATGTAAAAGACTTTTTTAGGAGTAATTTAGAACATTTCTCTTGGTCTATTTATAGTGAAAATCTGACACAATGTAAATGTCAGCTGGTTTATTTAAATAATGTAAAAATCTACAAAATAAGAAAAACAGAGATACAAGCTTTTGTTCAGACAGTGATGCTATTCACGTCTGTCCATTGATGTCTAGGGTTTCAAATGTTGGTTTCCAAACACGTTCCATCAATAGATTTAAGACCCAGTCTTCACGAATGTTTGAATCGAGACTTGTACTGACGTCTGTACTCCACATTCATATTGGAGCAAATCAGATCATCCACATGGGCTTTCATGACTTCAGATGTTCAGATGGCATCAAAAAAAACATTTGCATGCATTTCTTGGTGTCAGTTTTTGCTGAAAATGAACCCAAAGAAAACATCTTTATTGCATTTGCATGCCATTAGTTTAGCACTCGGGAGGACCAGATATATCCAGTGATTCTGCATTCAGAATCAGGTGAACCTAGTAGCGATGTTTTCACCATATCAGGAGGATTTTTAACATGACAACATGAAGGTTCAGGTCTAATAAAGACATATTTCACTAATACAGTGAAGGATGAACCTCAAACCCCACAGGTTAAAAACACTCTGGTTTGCCTGACTACTGCCCCCCACAGCTAAAGAGAATACAGTCTGGGCTGCGGGTTCAAGTTAACACAAATGTAACATCATAATGTAGTCAATCATGCGCTGCTACAAAATGCCTAGGAGCTCAGAGCCCATTTCTTTTATCTAAGATTTTTGAATGCCAGTATGGACTGGGCCTAAATGATTTAGGTTATCTCCATTGTCACGCAGTACAGGCCATATTGTGCAGGGCTGGAACGAATACCTGTAGAAAACTGCAGCTCCCTACAGGCCGAGATGATTACCAAGCACGTAGATGATGCAATAGAATATATATTTCTCTCACTGCTACAGCTGCCAGTTGGCAGCACACACATGCATCTGTTAGAAACATTTGAGACGAGGCAGAGGAAACAGCCTGTTCCATTGTTCCTCCTCCATTCCAGTGACTAATTTGTTGTAACGCTACACTCCATTTCTGTCCATCATACGTTCCCTGTATGCACCCACCAAACCACTTTAATTCCTTTACTCGCTCTCTCCTGTGTAGCACATGACTCTGAAGGCAGCCCAGGTGTCTTTCAGTAAAGAGCTTTGTAAACAATGGTATTGGCCTGTCGTGCAGGCCAGTTAAAGCTTAGCGCTCTGTTTGTGGCTGCTATCATTGCTGCGTGGAGCACTCATATTGATTTCGCAGACACACAGAAGCCGAATCTCTGGGGTTTCCACTTTATACCTCCAACACTTCAATAGCTCTTCAAAGAGGGAGTTAGGGGGTTTTGTAGCGCTTTGTACTGCCAGCTACTTTGTATGTGTGTTTCTTTGTGTTAAACCAAGGTCACCACAGTGGTTTCCCAATAATATCTTGAACAAAACTGCCTTTTAGTTCAAGGCTTGGTTTCATTTAGATCTGTGAAGCCGATCTATTCTATTACTCTGACAAAAAAAAGGCTCCTGAATGATTTCTTGCTTGAACATATCGTGCTAAGAAAAATATTTAATTGTTACTTTATGTGGATGTTCCTTAAACTTTTAAAAGCGTCTTCAGAAGGTTATTCAAAAAACAATCCATCGAAAGGTTCTTTAGGGAACCCAAAAGTGATTCTTCTGTGGCACCTTTAAGAGTATAGCACTGGCTGTACCTCACACAAAGGGAACTGATCTTGGCATAACCTTTGACGGTGACTAAGATTTATAACATTTATCAAAAGTTACCCTTTTTGATCACAAGTAACCCAATCGATTAGCCCGGTCTCTTTCCTTCGCGCTCAAGCACGCGCCCTTACTCTCCGCTCCCGCTATTGTAATGAGAATCAATTTGTAAATCGCAACTTGACATTTCCCAGCCTGTTCCCTTATGCAGTGATCTTGGCCTTAACCCTTAGCGCCTCTGTTTCTTGTGCTTCCTTCTCCTCTTCCTGCACTAAACTGACTTTACAACCTCGCTAAAGATCACTAATGCATGCAGCCCTGCTGTTATCGGGTCAATTTATCTCAAGCATTTGACAAAGGAGCCGTTCTTCTCAGGTTGTGACATTCAAATTCTAAATGTCACCTTTCTTTCTTCTTCGTCTATTACGATCTGGGTGAAAAATTGGAGAGAATGGTTTTCATGGTTTTTCAGATTTCCTGTCAACCCCCACACCCCACCCCCAAACACACATTCCCTGGCTTCCATGATTATTTGCTTATCATCCAGACTCCAGATTGAAAGGAATTTGTTTTGTTGGTATTGTTAAATGTCAGTTTAGTAATGCCGTTATAGACTGAGGTTTCCTTAGAGAGGGATGTGAACAATGGAATGTAATGGCATAAACACTATAATGCTGCAGTGAGTGTGGTGCAATTTCAAACCAGGATAATAGATCTAATAGATTCTATTGGAAATAGCAGGAAATTACACAAACACACTTTTTTTGTAATTATTTCCCCCTCTTTCAACCAGTGTTTGAAAGTCAACAATGATTAGTTATGAATTATGCACAGAGCGCCAAGGGCTGTGTACAGTGAAATGGGGATCAGCCTTTCTTCTGCACAGACTATGGCAAATATTCTGCACTGAAAATTACTAACTCACTTTCAATCAGTGAGTAAACTGGGATACATCTTCTGAGATATCACATCGCTTCCACATGATATTAAGCGCAAAATTAAGTAATTTATTTACACTACACTTATAATAGTTAAGAATTGCATTTGGAGATAACCTAAACATTAGTGCTAGCAGTAATCAAATCATGATGTCAGTAACAAACTGTAACGATTAGACTTAACCTTTTAGTTTATTGTGTAGGGTAGAAATAAAGAAGAAACATGTGCACAAAAATAAACAATGTTTGTCCATTCTAGAGTGAACACAGACATGCAAAGCTTCTAGTTATTCCATGTTCTGTTTGACAGTTGTAATAGATATATTAACTTCCTCACTATTGGACTTTGGCATAGATACCACTGTTTACCACCTGACAGGAACCCACTGGATAGGCTGCCATTCATATTCACCATCAGTGACACACAGGACCTCCAGATTGTTTAGAGTTATTTTTTCTCACAGTGTTGTTCCTAGTCATTGAAAATTAAAAGCAGTTTAATTGATTGATTCCTTTGTGACTGTCCATATGGGCTCTACTCAGCAAGGTGTGAAGCGTTTCCAGTGGTAAGAACCAGAAGAAGGGCATCAGGATAGATCATGATGGTCCATGCAGCAGGATGGGACATTATTCTTTTGGATAAAAATGTACTTAAAATGACAGAAATCTATTTTTTTATGTCCCAGGAATCATTAGGCATTTTTTTTTCTGAAGGCCTTGAGGGTTCCCCTCTGTCATGTACTGTTATGTCTTACTAGTAGCACATTGAAACCAGTGGAGAAATTTACAAAATACTGATGTAAAATGCTCAATAAATTCCACAATAGTGTAAGTCTAAGGAGGCTTTTTAAGGTTAAAGTTATTAAATCATACAGCTGTTGTGCTAGCGGTCATATTTAGCAGCTATTCCTTTGTTATACTTTTGTCATTTGTTGACATTTAACTAAATAAAGAGCAAACTTAAACCTGTTGATACAAAATGTAAATCATATGTAAATGTAATTTGTTATGTAAATACATATAATTGGTTATATTGCTTCATAATCACATTTTCAGTTCATATAGTAAGACAAAACATCAACATCAGTGTCTTTAGACCTGTAAGGGCCATAAACAGCATTTCTCTCTTCTGAGCAAACAGTAATTCCCGTTTGTTTTACTTTAAACCTCTGATTGTTAAAAGTCTTATTTCTGGGGATCTACTCTCTTGTGGTTTTTACCTGCAACACTTATCAAACCCACCAGGCTCTGATATTCAGTTTCTGAAGCCCATGATTATCTGCAGCAGGTGTGCTTGATATGGCTTGGAACTAAACCGGACAGGGTCATAGTTCTCCATGAGCTGGGTCAGGCTCCCTTGGTGTCAAGCTCACTTTACTCATTGTGTCATGTGATCCCATGCCTTCTCTGATTGAGGATCAGTACCATAGTCAATGGAGCCATCGAACAGTGGTCGAAAAAAGTAAGGTCTAACAAGCAGTCCAGTCTATTTATACCCATAAAATGCACTTCTCGTCAGCACCACAGGAAAGAAAGAACACCAGGTTTTTATCAACAGGAGGTCAGCTCTGTCGAGATGCACCACAGAGACTCAATTTCAGCTAACATACATCATGTTGCTTTTATACTACATGCACACACACACACACACACACACACACACACACACACACACACACACACACACACACACACACACACACAC
>JBBPDA010000081.1:26939399-26951870 GCA_037974385.1 Arnoldichthys spilopterus | reverse complement strand
ATTAGTGCCCTTGGCCAAGCCTGGCAAACAAAAATCTATAGTGTAAAAATAGATAAGAGTATTGAATGTTTGCGTTAACACAGTGTTCAGAACCAAAAGTACCTATTCAGTATATTCATTGTGGGCCAAATGTGTCAAAAACAAGTTCCTTCTGTTTCAGAATCCATGCATAAAGGAGGTATGTCAACTACAAGAGTATGTGTACAATCATCTTATTCCTGGTTTATTTTAAAACTTTCAAACTCTGATTATGTTATTGCTCATTTAAATGATCAGTAGATTATCAGATTACTAGTGCTGCTGATAGTCACAGCTCTACATTTTAGATAAGGTTTCTACATATGCTATGCCTCCTATCATATACACACACAGAGGAGACACTTTCTTAGGCACACTTATTTTGTATCCACACATTGTCAGTTTTAACACCTCCACTTACTATGTAATTGTTCGCTATTACAAAGGGTTGTTCATCTCTTTCTCTGCCTCATTTGTTAGCCTCCTTTACCCTGTTCATCACCCAGTCCTACCCAGTGAACAAGTGGATCTTTCTCACCAAAGCAAAGGCACTGATATGGTGGGGTATAATACACACACACACACATGTATGTGATGTGTGTATATTTGTTATATACCCTACCATGTCAGGGTCATTGCTCTGCTAAGAATGATCTGCTTGCTCACTTATGCATCAAATATGCGTCAAAGTGTATCATGATATTGTAATGGAAAAAATGTGACTTTGCATTTAGGGCACTGTCAATTTTAACAATGCACTGGGGATTATAACCATTCTATTAATTATATATGATATAACTGCATTACATATAGTGCCCAATGAGTGGTAATCGATAACCCAGTCTAGCACATTCATGTCATGCAGCACAGTTATTTTTGGGTGTATTGTTACTGCAAAAACAAATATAGTTTGAAAACCGATTTTTTATAAATGTACATGTCTAGGAAGGAATAAATAAGTTTGGTTTGATTTCAGTCTTACTTCGTTGATTCTAATCATGAGGGATTCGAACCATATAATAAGTCGACTGTATTGTTACATCCATAATGTTTTGGTAATACATTTTAAATGAATGTAGACACCCAAACCTTATCTGGGTGGACCATAACAACATAAAACCTCCAAAATGAGAGGATTTCCTATCTGCATTATTGTCCTGCTTAATCACTGCTCGTTTATATAAAGTACATTTTAACAGATTTTTTTGGGGGTAATTGTGACAGCTTTGCTAAACCGTTTTTTAGCCTGTTTCTCCCTAGTTTGTGTAGGGCCGTGTGGATTTGTGTGTGCGCACACGTACCTGTGTTTACTCTTTCGAAGAGAAATAATGACGGACATCAAAAAAGCGAAGCAGACGTCTACGGTCTCTCACACCAAAAGCTATTTGGAAAAGTCCTGAATGCATCCGCGTCCAAGCGGCAAGATGCATTGCCTCCGCAGGTCCTTTATCACAGATCTCTACTGCATCTGTATCCCATTCTCTGGACTCCAGCCAACATAATGTGATGTGTAGCGAGTGATTTCGGGTTCATCCATCTCAGCCACTTTTATCAGTGGGTGTCCCATCTTAAGCTGTTCTCTGATATCTTATCCCTACCGCAAAGCCCACCGATACATCCTCTAGCCCTCCAGGATGAGATTTAGAGCAGTGTTGCTGCTTACATGCTTCTCTCTGTGCTCCCTTGTAGAAATAGGTTGGAGAGGGAAAAAAGTGACAAGCATGATTTGAAAGAAACTCAAACTTTGGTTGTTTTTGCATATGAGACAGATGCATTTTGTGTGTTCCCTTAAATACCAGACCATGTTAATTAGATGCCATGCCATAATGGAAGGGTTTCCCTTTTTAATCTTGGTTCTTCTCAAAGCTCTTTCTCTTTTTTAAGGCCCTTGGCTTGTTCAAAAGAGATTTTTTGTCTCAATGTCTAGCACTATAGAAGTAAATTTGAACTTAAATTAAGTGGTCTCACTTAATGGATATTGGCTGCTACATTTACCAATATTGTATGGAGAGAAGAGAGGCTGCCTAAGGTGTTTTTCTGTTGTCTGTATTTCTATGTGATATGATTTGCTAAATGTTGTTGGTTAGCAACTATGCATTCTTGGTAGCTAAGCATGTTATTTTTTAGTTGTAGCTAAATTTGCTTGCCTAATATTAGCTTACTGCAACATAGATACGAGGCAATATAATGAGGTAAGGCGTTCTATTATTTCTATTTAGTGCAAAACATTTGTTTTTAAGATGAGGCTACTCTATATAGTAAAGAAAATTAAGTATAGTCTTATATTACATCGTGCCCAAATTCAGACAAAGAGCAAGTGTGTACATGGATGAGTTTCAGGTGCATTCAAGACCTGGCTTTTCTGGTTCAAGTTAAAGTTAAAGGAAATACTTTGAACGAAACATTGGTTCCATCATATTATTTGAGCAAAATATTTGTTTTTCAAACATTTTCAGTAGTCATTTTCAAAGTTAGTATGGTTAGCATTTTTCTGCATTTTAAAAAAAAAGCACAATCAAGATAGCCAATCAGAAAAAAACGGTCTCTTACATAAGTCACTCTTAAAATTGTGGGCAGCTGTGTCCTATTGGTTAGGACTTGTGAACAGTAGGTTACAGGTTCAAGTCCCGGCCTAGGTACCACTGAGGTACCCTTGAGCTAAGTACCGTCCAACCCCTGCTGCTCAACATGTGCACGTGTGATGGGTTAAATGCAGAGGTTACATTTCGCTGTGGTGCACTTTGTTTGTGATTAAGTCTGTTTACCATAGCAAATAAGTCACTTTCACTAAAGGCACAGCAACAGTCAGGCTGTTTATTTCTAAGAGATAAAAATAAGTTAGGAAATGGTCATGTAGAAATAAATGTAAAAGTAAAACCACAAAAAATATCATAAGTGGACTTTAGAGGGGAAAATAAAACACAAGAAAAAATATCAAGTGTCCATTTATTAGAGTTCTTTACTGGTGCTCTCAGAACATGAGTTAAAGAAAAGAAAATATTTTTTAGAGCTGTCAAGGTGCATGAAGAGTTTGATACAGCAAGTTTTTGACTGAGTGGCTATTAAATGGGCCTTAGCGTATTATTGCAATAATGTAAGTGAATGAGTAGAAGCTCTTGTGCTAATGAAGTGTGTCCCTGGTAATTAATTACCAGGGTGTGAGTGTGTGTGTGTGTGTGTGTGTGTGTGTGTGTGTGTGTGTGTGAGAGAGAGAGTGAGAGAGGGAGAGACAAAATGTTGACAAAATAATAGAAACTTGGCATGAGTCATGTTTTGAGGTCAGTAAATGTGATATTTTCTGGTTAATGGATCTTAATGAAAGATAAGTGCACACACAGTTTTCATTTTAATGCTATACATTTCCATTCATCTCCCATTCAAATGCTACTTTGTTTGTATTCGCAGTTTTAAGATTTTAGCATGTGTGTTTTAATTACCTGCATTGTTGAGTTCTGAAACCATCATGAGACATCTCACACACTTCCTTGCTTTTTCAAGTCCAACTGTGACAGCTGGTCATTTCTCTTGAAGAGTCATCCTATTTCCCACCAGACATCCATAATGCTGTTTCAAGAGTATACAGACACCTGTTCTAATTAATGATAAGGTGCTGGTACACGTAAACACACACATCTTGTATAATCTCCATACTCTCATACAGCATCGCTAAATGAATAGGAAGCTCTAGTGCAACCATACATAAGCCTAAGGTCCCCATGTCAAATTCTAAGCATGAGCCAGAGGAGTTTAAAGCCCTGCAGCTTTGGATTGCGGAGCAGTGGAAGTGCATTTTCAGCAGTGATGTTGCTCCAGCCAGTTCATTTCAGATGAGCTCCAACATCAGTATCTGAACTGATACTTGTTTCAGAATGCAGGCACATCTTATACTCTAGCATTTAGTGTACAGCCTCCCCAGAAAACTAGAGGCTGTTACTGCAGTGGAGGGTGGACGAAATGTATGAACATATTTTCTTGCTCTTACACACCCACTACAAACCAGGAAGATTGTTATTTAGTTAATTAGGTGAGACAGGTATGTTGGGAACAAGGAAATCTCTAAAATGTGCAGGCTTCCTGGACTAGGGTTGAGAATCAGAGATACTTTGCCCAGAAAAAAATATTTCCACCATATAATACCTTCTTTTTCAAGAAAGTTGTTAGATAACACAGCATTCATTTATTTATTTATTTTCTGAGCTCAGTATTAGCAAACTGTGTTTACGTTCATGTAGGGTTTTTGTGTCTAACCTTTTTCTTTCCAGCTCACATGTTTGTTTCCAATCAGTTAATTTCCCTCATTAAGATATCCAGTTTGTTTAGTATGTATTGGACTGAGATTCCAATAAGAGTTTGTATTTAACAAAATATAAATTCTATTTATAGAACTGCCATAACTAAACCTCAGGGATTAATACCCGTTTCCCAGCATAGAACTATACTGTGATTTAATTTGTGTTTAGATTATGATCACCCAGAGCATCAGACTAAAGGAATTCTTTTATTCAGACTCGGGTTGAGAATCAGAGATACTTTGCCCAGAAAAAATGCAAACAAAAACTGTATGAGTTGGTGTAACTCTAGATTTTAAGGTGTAATCAGCAACTTTCTTGAGAAAGAAGGTATAATATGCTTAAAAGAAGAGAAAACAAGAAAAAGAAATGCTCTTACTAAGGCACCTGTTTCATTTTCTGTCCTTTAAAGCTCCTAAACACTTCTAAAGTCAGTGGCTTCTAAAGCCAGTGTAAATCCATTAGCTGGATGTTCACCACCATGCTCGTAAAGGCATGTTCCCCTAGCAAAAGTGACTACCCGGAGCTCAGCGGTGTAGGGGGTGTATGATGTAAGTCCTGTGAAATTGATAGTAAGCAGTCCCAAGGTGTTAAAACAGGACGATGAAATACTGAGTCATGTTATATTGTCATTGGCAGAAAGCTATATCTTATTCAGGGGACTATTGTTAAAGTAGGACTGGGTAGTTGCTAGCATAAACAATATGATGCTCACCATGATACATGTGTCACAATTTGACATTACATTCGCAAGTGTATCATGATAGTTGACATTCAATGGAAATTCTGAAATAAAAAGCAGAAAGATCTGGTTGTATTTTCACCATGCCAAATGTGAATGGCTAGTAAACCTCCAGACAATAACATCCTAAGATAAACATGGGTAAACATTTTGCACTAACTTTTTAAAGGGAAGGTGGCAATGACAGTCTTTCAGTCTGAACAAAGCCACTAGGAGGAGATTAAGAAAGACACATTGACCCTTAACACTGGGAGACGGCGGGCTTGTGGGCGGGCTTATACTGGCTTGTGGGTGGGCTCATGGGGGGCAACGTGTGAGGGATTCCAAATGAGTTTTCTCATGGTCCGCGGGGTTTGCAGTGTTAAAACATTGCAAACACTGGCAAAAGCTTGTGTTTATTGTATAAAATTCTAATATGCATGTGCATAACATTAGTCTGTATATATGCATGTCACAAAAATTACATTGTACATGACCTTGATCATTTTCTCTGAGCTCAGTATTAGCAAACTGTGTTTATGTTCATGTAGGGTTTTTGTGTCAACCTCTTTCTCTCCAGCTCACATGTTTGTTTCCAATCAATTAATTACCCTCATTAAGATTTCCAGTTTGTTTAGTATGTTGTATCCATATTCAGTGGCATAAAATGTCCTTAAAATGACAATAATATTGTTTATCGCAATTATTTCTGGGACAATATATTGTACAACAAATTTAGTTATAACATAAAAAAAGTCCAAATATCGGACAAATCTGTTGAGAATAATAAGTCATTTTGATTTTATATTATTGTTTTAAACTGTTTAACTGTTTATGACAACTCACAATGTATTGTTTTATTTACTTCTGTCTTCTGAGGCCTTAGTTAACTGTGCATTTTAAAAACTGATACATTAATATAATCAAAAACTTTACTGTATTCTTTTAACTTCTATTAAGCAAAGTCACTACAATTTAATTACAATATTTGAGTTTCTTTGCAGGTGATTTTAGATTTTTTCACAAATAATTTTTCATAAATATTTTTATCCTGCTAGGGCAACTTTGCGGTGGTCCTAAATTTGATTGAAATTAAACATATAAATGAGATCTGTGATGTGATAAAATGCTAAAATATTTTGAGAATCACTGGGAATGGCCAGTTATGACCAAGGATGGGAAGTTACAAGTGTTCTGACTTTTTGTGGTTATCACCATCTATAGACATTAAGTGCTTCAACTACATTGAATGAATTACAGCAATAGAAATGAATAGGATTATAAGTAGATAAATACAGATTTCAATCTATGTGAATCTTAAAAAAAAACCATAATTCAACAATTAATCAAAATGTTAGCATAGTTCTACTTTAAGTCATTGGAATGCAATATGGCTTCTGCTAATGCTGTAATTCAGCACAATGGATCAAAAACCGACTAGCATTTAAATAGATAAATAAATAAATATAAAATCGCAAAAGTGTTGATGTTTAATTGAAAACAATAAAATCGCGATTCAGTGATTAATCAGAATGTCAGCATGGCATTGGAACATGCCATAGGGCTGCAGTATTGGCACTTGTCTTTGCCAAAGCTGAGACTATTACAATGAGCCAAGACTCAGTTAATTTATGCATAACTGAGTGATGGATGGGATGCAGGTGTTTGCTGAAAACATCCATATGGCTTGACAAAGATGCTAATAAGACATTCAATTCATTTCTGATTTTTTTTATTCAAGTGCAGTCCCAATGCTTTCAAAGCTTTTGAGCTTTATAGAGGAATCACCTACCTCACTGTGTTCTTTGTTACATGCTCATTCTCCCACTTCCTGTCTTTTCCGAACTCTCTCTACTTTACTTTCTTCTCTTATCGCTAACTTTGTCTTCATCTGTCTTCTCTTTATCGCCAGTTTTCCTATCTCTATTACAATCTTCTTTCCATATCTCTATATTCCCTCTCTTTTTATCTATAGCATTTATCTTCCTCCTCATTCCCTGTCTCCTCTCGCCCTGCAGTGGGACGCCATCACGGAGATGGACGAGCAGAACCGGCCCATCCACACCTTCCAGGTGTGCCATGTGATGGAGCCCAACCAGAACAACTGGCTACGCTCCAACTGGATCCCTCGGCAGGCAGCGCAGAAGGTTTACGTGGAGCTGCGCTTCACGCTGCGCGACTGCAACAGCATCCCCTGGGTGTCAGGCACGTGCAAAGAGACCTTTAACCTTCTCTACCTAGAGTCAGACGAGCCTCATGGGCCCGGTGCCCGATTCCATACAGCCGACTATGCCAAGATAGATACCATTGCGGCCGACGAGAGTTTCACCCAGACGGACCTTGGCGACCGTGTGTTAAGGCTCAACACAGAGGTGCGAGAGGTAGGCCCAATGGCCCGGAAAGGCTTCTACCTGGCCTTCCAGGATGTGGGTGCGTGCATTGCCCTGGTGTCCGTTCGTGTCTACTACAAGAAGTGTCCGTCCACTCTGCGGAACCTGGCAGCCTTCCCAGACACCGTGCCCCGCGTAGACTCGTCCTCACTGGTGGAGGTGCGGGGTGCGTGTGTAGAGAACGCAGAGGAACGCGACACACCCAAGCTGTACTGCGGTGCCGACGGAGACTGGCTGGTGCCATTGGGGAGGTGCGTCTGCAGCATTGGCCATGAGGAGAGCAATGGCCTTTGTCTGGGTGAGCGTGTGAATGATTTTTTTTTTCCCGTTAATGTTGTTTCAAAAGGAAATTCCACTGATTTGGCTAAAATGTCTGCATTATTCAGTTTTTGCCATATAAAGAAAATCTTTTAAAGTGTTTGGATGTGAAATATGGAAACATACCCACTCAGAATTTCTTTTGGAACCAGCAATCATAATGTCTGCAGTTCAAATTTAGGCATTTGATTTGTTTTCCAAAATGACCAGTGAACCTACTTGTGTCTTATATAAGTTTTATATGTGATACTGCTAATGGCAAAATAATGGAAAAGTGGTATAAAAGTTTCCTTTGAGAACCCTGCATGTACTGCCCCGTCCAAAATCCCAGTGCACTCATAAGTTTTTCATGTGATACCTTTCTGTGAGGTAGCTCTTAGAGGCATTACACACTTTGGACATCTGGATCCTGTCACCATCACTGTAAATAATTCTGATTCAAGCAAGTTTCTCTAGAAAACCACTCTGGATTCATCTGTTTTTGTTAAAAATGCAATTGTGCAGAAATGATTATTATTATGATTAAAATATTTTATTAGAAACTAGACACCAAAGAGGTGCCATACTGTCATTATATGTTTACAGTCGTTGTATCACCCTTATTAAAATATTATATACATATATTATATTATTTAATTTTAGGTTAATCTATAGCTCTGTTCATCATTCTGGACCCTTTAAATATTTCTTTTTTTAGACAGTATTTTAACTTTTTCATTTTTGCTAACTTTGGCTGGTGACATTAACTCTATCAGCATTTTTTTTCTCCTGTTGGCATGGCAACAGCCAAGTTGGTGGATGATTTTTGCCTTTGTGTCCCTTTTTGACCAACCTCAAAAGCAATTCAAACTAGAACATCCGAGAGCATGGGGGAGAACAGTGTGCACAGTTTTAGTGTCTGAAAAATTGCATCTGAGCATTCTGTGTTTTCACATCACTCACTTTCGTTGTGTTCGTTGTGTAAAGGCTTTTACTTTTCTCTCTTGTCCTCTCTCTTTCTCCGTCATCCTTTCTCTTCCCACTTGCTTTATGCATAGCCAAGGAAAGGCTCCATTAGCCGGAGAAAGCCGAGTCCCTGTCTCGGGCGACTTGACAGCAGATCAAAGGAGACGGGAGAATTATGCTGCAATCCCGCGCTATAGCCCAATTCCTCTGTACGGATAAGGACAGCAGTTATTAAGACATCAGTGGCTGTGGCCTGGTTTCAAGCCGCCTCAGCCCATGGGGAAGCCTCTCTGTACATGTGACAGAATATGAGATGGCAGTGGGAATAACCAGGCATCATTACGGCTTCCTCATCATCATAACAGAGTATTTCTGTGATTATGAAAGCGCTTCAGAGAGTCAGAGTTTTCAGTCTGTCTTTGCCACTCTCTGTGTCTCGACCTGTTTTTCTTACTTCACCTCTCGCTCTTACTTTGTCTCCTTTGTTTTCCTTTGTTGTCCCTTTTCTGGTGTAGACAAGACACTGACCACACACTAATCCACAAAGATCCTCATGATAAAGTGGAGACAATTATAGGTTCTCCTCAAACATGCTGAATAAAAAACTTTTTTTTTAAAAAACAGAAACACTTAGATTGAAGGAGTTTCTTGCCACAGCATTAAGTTGATCTGATTACAATGCCATCATATGTAAAAAAAAAAAGTTACTGAAACATAACCTTTAGCAAAAAAAAACTTGCTTCAAAGGTTTGATGACGTAGACTACGGAAGCAGAAAAAAGTTGGTTGCAGTTTATAAATGTTGACAAAACTTTTTTACATTCAACTTCTGCAGATAAATGCTAACACATAGCTGAGACCAAAACTGGAAGTATTAGAATGCATTTGTCAAGTGGCAGATTTCCCCCACATGCTTTTTACAACAGGCACAACAGCATGGTGGAGCGATACAAACAATCAAAAACGATTGTAGGATAGTATTGAACGTGCAGCACCAGGTAGGTGCTGCTTAGGAAGCGCTTAGTAAAGTGTCCCTTGTAACTTTCTCCTCCCAAGCACCGGAGTCCGGTTCCTCTGTTGCTGGCTTTGTGAATAAAGACTCTTTGTTAACCGCACTAGTTTTCAGACTCACCTCACCCACCATGTTTGTCACTCATCATAGCTTGCTTAGGGCCAAGAGGAAATTTGATGCCAACTGCTGTCATACTCTTCTTTAGATTCTGACCACATAAGGTGCAGATCACACTTCTGTCAGAAGTTTTTTTTAATGTTTTCAGGTCCTAACTGTAATGTTTTGGGGTAGTTCGGAAGTAAGCTGGAGCGTGATAAAGTAAACGCAATATTTATTCAATACAATATGCAGAAATAGTACAATAAAACATTACAAACACTGAGAAACAATAAAGAACTATAGATACAGGAAATGGGTAACTGATGACTACAGACTACAGTATGGTTACTACAGGATGGTACAGAGATCAGACAAGAACTAAAGAAACACTAGAACCTGTAAAGATCCATGAAACAAGGGACACCTGGGCATGGGCAGAGACAAAAACAGGAAACAGCTGAGACACAAGGAACTAAGGTAATAAACTAAGGCAGAGACAGGAAGCACATGGCAAAGGAAAACAAACAGGAACATGGAACAGGGCAGTGACACTGTTACACTAACGTTGAGAATTACTGTTTGCTGCAGTGTGAAGTGAGTCAGTATTTAGTACTTATTAATTTTAATAGTAATGATTTGGTAATACCTCAGCACAGAAATATTGGTTTAATTATATAATAAATGCTACTATGAATACATGTATCAGTATTACTAATCATGCATTAATAATATAATAATTTATTTTTTATAATATTTCCTCAAATATTTTTATTGACCCCATTCCAAGTTTGCAAACCTTGGAGCAGGAAACAGGTGGTTCAGCAATCTCTGAAATTCTCTCAATATTTAATATTATTATCATAGCTATAAAATATCACTGGCTTGCTACTAACTACATCTCACTGGATTCAGCTAATTGGACTGTGCCCTCAAGAGTTTTGTTCTAAAATTTATGGGTGCCTTTTTAGCCCCTTAGCATTGGTATAGTCTCAATACTTATATATTAGTCAGGCCCTGCTGTGAACTGATATCTGCTCGTTTTGTCCACTGCATTTTCTCTTTCACAAACACTTTTGTGACGGATTTGGTGCTTGGCAGATTATCCCCTTTTCAACAGTAGATTTTTTACAGACACGATTCAGAGTTATAGACAGAAGTGTATCGATAACGAAATGGGACTGTCCCCTTCACTTCCCTTTTTCTCCTCCCCACTTTTCTCTTCTCTCCTTTGCCGTCCCTATCTTTTCCTCTGCCTGCACTGTGCCGCTATCTGCAGCAGAGATCACTCCCCCGATTAGGACTGCATTCGCGCCTGCACCTGTCAAAGCCCTCGTCAAAAAGGCCTGGCGTCGGGGAGGGCTCCCGCCACAAAGTGAATCCTTAAGCAGCTATCCACTGCCCTTTAGAGACCAGCCTTACACACAGACCTTTTTTCTCTTATGCTATCTCGATCTCTTTCCTTTTCTCTCTGTAAATCTGTATAATATGTCTGTCTCTTAGGGACGTAAGGTTGCTCAAATTTACAGATTCAAATCTGGCGATGAAATTTGATTCAGTTTTAAGTGAGATAGTGAGCCCCCTAAAACCATACCATACAGAATTAGAAGTGACTTTAGGGACAAAAATCTAGTCAAGTATGTGCAAGGGTATGCATAGCATATTCCCACTCAGTTTTCTCTGTAAAAATGTACCCGAGTGGTTTCCACAAATTGTAGTGGTTGGTGTAGTGTGGTGGGTGATACTTCTGCCCTCTAAACAGCAGACCCTGTTTAGATTCCCCACTCTGTGTCAATAAAAGTCGCTATGCAAGCCTACATTCACTTACCCTTGTAACAAGATGCAGTTGTAAGTTGCTCTGTATACGAGTGTCTGCTGAAAGAAAACGTGAGATTGCAGATGAGAGGGCATTAGAGATACAGTGGTGTGTATCAGAAATGCCATATTAACTGTGGATACAATCTTTCAAATATTATTATTTTAATTAAAGAGAATGTGACAATTTTTCATTGTGAACACACTCAAGCACCACAATGAAATGTGACCTTTGCATTTAACCCATCACACGTGCACATGTGGAGCAACAGGGAGCTACCAACAGCACCCGGGGAGCAGTGTAGTGGGATGGTACCTTGCTCAAGGGAACCTCAGAAGTGCCCAGGTCGGGGCTTGAACCTGCAACCTTTAGGTCCCCAGGGCAATGTCCTAGCCACTAGGCCACCACTGATTGGTCAACTTTTACTGTCAGTGAACAACCACCATCTCAGAAATGGTAACTTTATGGGAGAGAGCAATAACAATATTTAAAGGAAGCTAATGTCACAAGATGTAATTTCATTCCAAGCAGTTTCAGATAATGAAAAGCAGCTGCAGCTTCAATTCAAATAGTATGAAAACATTACACATTGATTAAACATTGGCTGGGTTGCTTTATAAGGGGCAACGTAACAGACATAGTTCAGCAGCACACATACAAGGCAAATCAAGGCTCCAAAAACAATATGCAAGCAAAGGTCAAAAGCATAGACACACCAAACATGTGCCAAGATCAGAATTAATTCTTTTACCTCCATCCAATGTGCAATATTGCTGTTTACACTGGTCACTTTCACTTCTGCACATCGCACTTTACACAATGTGCCCTTCACACAGTTTCTTTATATATCTGTAAATATTCTTCTTA
>JBBPDA010000081.1:26898216-26920774 GCA_037974385.1 Arnoldichthys spilopterus | reverse complement strand
TTTTAGCAAATGGCTGCAATATGACAAAGAGTGAAAAATTGAAGGGGGTCTGAATACTTTCCGAACCCACTGTATATCATGTATATGTACATTTATTCATTTGGTTGCACAATATATGGTCTATGCATCTCTCTCTGCAATACTAATATCACTGAAATCTGTGATATGCAAATGCTTCTATCCAATCAAAGAACTTCTTAGAATGTCCATGTGAAGGGGTGGGGCTAAACTGTTGTAAAGTTAATAAGGAGATACATGTCAATGTGTTGGTTTTGTGAAGAACTGTTACTTGACAACAGGCTGTTTTTAAAGCTTTTTTTCTTATTTCGGACTGTATGGATGTTGGGTGAACATACACTGTGAAGCTTTAACAATACTTACACACTCCAAGCCTTTTTAAATCGAGAAACATACACAGATCCTTTAATATATGGAAAAACATCACAATCTCAATATGTAGAGGTATAATCGCAATATTTTTACTTTTTCCATATCGTGCAGCTCTATTACAAAAAAAACCCATGCATTAGATATATGTGACATTATCAGTTACACTGTGCTATGTTTACTTTTAACAAAATTAAATACTTTTTTTATGGGATTAAATGGAAACTGGACATTGTTCAGTGAGACTAAATAAACTTGGGTGGCTATCAATTGACCTGGTGAAAGAGCATTCCTAAGTGTGGATAACACTGCATTCAGTCACATGTTCAATCTTTTTGACTGGGACTGTATATCTCAGAGGGTTGTGAGATGGAGCTGTAGATATGGGTTCTCTGATGAAGAAATACAGAGAGGCCTGGTCCCTGTGGAGAAGCACAGGTCACTCACTCAGACCTTGCCAGTACAGTTCTCCTGATTGGCCTGTCATGGACATGGCTTCTCAACACAGAACACATCTGTTATGGTATTGATCTTTGGGTACAATGGAGCAGAGTCTGGCCCTTTAATTTCTCTCTCTCTCTCTTTCTCTCTCTCTCTCTCTCTCTCTCTGTCTCTCTCTCTCTTTCTCTCTTTCTCTCTTTCTCTCTCTCTCTCTCTCTCTCTCTGTCTCTCTCTCTCTCTCTCTCTCTCTCTCTCTCTCTCTCTATTATGCTCTCTCGCTCTCTCTGACTGACCCTCACCCCCTCTTTGTCTTATCACTCTCTCTCACTCTGTATCTCACTCTCTGTCTCTCACTTTGTCATTCTCGCTCTGTCTCTCTTGCTCTCCTTTCGATTCTATAACTGTCTTTCTTTTTGTCTGTCTCACTCCGTCTGGCCGATTGTACTTGTCAGCTCTTCGCCACACTGAGATGGAGAGGCACCAATAAAGCAAAGGGGTTTATAATGAGAGTTGTTATTGTGGACAATTTGCAGGAGAGCAAAAGAGCAAGAAAATGGGAATAAGGAAGAGATGGTTTCTTGCACTCTGCTGCTTTATTTTCTGCTGTTATTTCCTTATCATGGAAAGAAGATATATTGAGTCATATGCAGGATGCTGCAGAGATATATACTATATACTGTCAGGTAAAAATAGAACAATGGTAAAGGATCATGACTAATTTCTGGATATCAACATAAATCCACGTAGAAACCTATGTTCAATTGAAACCATTCATGGAAAAATGGCTTATTGGGCTTCATTTAAGGTTTTTAAGAACTAAACACATCATAAGATTAATATGACTTCACCTAATAACCTAAAAGACACAGCACCATCATAAAACGATAGTTCCTCCTTTAAATCTGCTGCCAGAGAGGTTATGTAACATGCGAATCCCAGATGGCCACAGTTAAATCATTTTATCAAGTTTGGCAGAGCTTTACTGTATGCTACCATGATTCTATTGCTAAATATATGACGCTGCGATAGGTCTGTGGTTTAAATTTGTAATTATTCTCTTGTTTCCAATCAGTGCAAATGTGTGTGATTTTTTAATGTGTTTACTTGACCAAAATGGGAATCAGTGAGATGAATTAAGTAAAAGTCTGAACATTTTTGGCTTTGCTAGATTCACATCAAAATAAATGCAACAGAAGCATCAAGAAATCACATGGTCAGAGCTAAAGAGGACATTGGTAGAAATAACCATCCTTTTTGTGAAGAATTGCACTGTGAAATATTTCAGGTTGAACCTAATCACTCTATACATCTAAAGCTTAAATCTTAAAAACTTTATATTTATGTGTGTTTAATACAATACAGTTTATCAGACTTCAACAAATACAAATGGACTCTAGAGTTAAACACACTATGATTAGTCTGATTTGGCCTGATAACACTACCTAACAGAGACCTATTGTATGTTTGTTCCCGGGTACAAAGTGTGTTTTCTTTTCTGCCTAAAATCAATAGAAAATGGCTGTTGTTGCATAGAAACTTTGCTTCTGTGCTCAGGACAATGACATTTTGAAATGTATCCATTTCCAAGAACATTCCCCATTCACTTTAAATCCTAAATAGACTTCCAGAATATTCTGGAACTGTAAGAACTGTACAGAATTTTCTAGAACGTTCTAGAATCTTTTAGACATTTCTAGTACTTTCTGTGACTGTCTAGAGGGAATAAAAAAGATCAAAACTAAAAAATGATATAAGTTATAATAAACATGGTAAAAAGTCAGGTAAGTTTGATCTGGCTCGACCAAACCACTTGACACTTACTGTTAAAAGGGTTACATTTGATAACTCTTGAGATTTATTTTGCTTAAAATAGAGTATATTCACATACTACTAATCATCGCTGTCTTCTTTGCATAAACTGTAATGGGTTTGAAGTGAAGCAGTTTGCTGGTCAGAGCAGAGGTCTCCAGTTGCTGTTAATGTACAGTGTTCTTTTCCAACCTTCAGTTCAATCCCTCCACAGTCACTTGTTTCATTAGTGCTAATGTTAAAATTATTCAACTAAATCCTTCTGTCCTAGAGCTGGGGATTAGACCTCAATAAACGTTCATCTTTATCATCATATGGGAAGAGGTCTTTAATGCAGCTCCCATCCCATTCTCTCCCTCTCTTTTGCTCTCGCTCTGTCCCTTTAATACACTAACCAGTAATTGATATTTGGGGATTGTATTTTCTTCCCCTTGCACACGAGCTTTAGTTGAATGAGCTTGTGAGTGATTGTGGTGTAAAAACAGCTGAGGCAGTGGAAAGGTAGGGAGGGGGAACAAAATTGGCTGTGTGCTGGTGCCGGAGGATTACCCACAATGCAGTGTGGGTGAAGGTGCATGGGGGGGGGGTGCTAGGGGGAGGAGGAGAGGTGGACAGCCTGGAGCAACCATTCACCTGCCTCCATCTCCTCTCTTTCCTTTATTACTCAATTCTATCCCTTGCTCACTAGCTGTATCCTTCTCTCGCCAAGCAGTTTGGAAGATCTACAAGCCCACCTGGAATAACAGAAGACTATAAGCAAAAAGAGAAGCCACTGAGAACAGCCTCAGAGGAAGGTTATCAGAATAACGTCCTCTTCTTTATTTAAGAATGAAGACTTTATTGCATACTTTATTAACTTAATTGCAGAACATATATAACACAATATCATAGGTCATCTGGCAAGATCTAATCATAGATGGGGACAGTATGTCAAAACCTCAATTTTATGCTTTTTAAAGCAGATCAAAGTTAATGTTGATGAATGTTCAGTCATTGTCTTGTTGTATTGTCCACCTCTTTTCTTTTTCAGTTTCTTTACTGCATGTTGAACATTTGCTTCTAGGATTTGTAGATATTTTGTGGAAACCTTTCTTCTGTCTTCTTAACATTTCCTTTTCCAAACTTACTAGATGGTGGTCTTTAACCGAAATGGTTCTCCTGTTTTATCCAAAAATCTTAGTTTAATTTGTTTGTTAAATCAGACCACAGCACTTAGTTCCAGTACCTCTGGATTAATGTTGAAACTGCACACACTGACTTTTGTGATGATTTTGATTTTGTGATTTTGTTAAAGTTACATTTTGATGAACTTTTAAAGTGTAAATGTGTGCAATAACTCTGCACAGTGGACCAGTGCATCACTATCCTATTGCAAATCAGATCTTCCTTTAAGTCCTTGGCAATGATGTGTGGGGGGTTTGTTTTGGCACACTTGATCGGTTTATGAGCATTTTTTCTTATTAGTCTTCCAAATCTTGTTTTACTTCATCACTTCTATTTTTATTAAACTTGTGCTTGAGCCAGAAGCAGTAACATATCTGATATAGAGTATAATCTATATACAATCTAATATAGAGTTCTTAAGTCTTTGAAAGTGTGTGGAAATTTGTTCCAAGCAGATATTTGCTAACTTATAAATATTATTTGACAAGGGTGTTGCCCAAAGTTTTGCATGAAACAAAACATTTAACAAAAAACAATTTTAAATCACAAAAAAAAATCTCCTCTGCTACCTACAAACATGCTGTCTGTTTAAAGTTTAGGACATGCACTTTTAACAGAATTTATCCACATTTCAATGAACTACAAGCGACAAAAAATGAATATCAAATTATTTTTATAAAATTATCAAATTTGTAAATGACATAAAATAAATTGGTGTTCAGTAAAGCTAAAATGCAGAAATTCGGGTAAAAGAGAAATGGGCAAAATAAAGTTTTATAGTGTGAAAACACCCAACAGTACCCATGTCATATTGCAGTAACAATGCTTGTGCAAAGTACCCACACTAAATATAAAGCTTCAGGACGTCAAAGCAGCAGTCTGCTTGTAGGCTCTAGCACACATGCCTCCTCTTCTCACAGGCTATTTGGACCCCCTCTGTGTAGCAGCACAGCCTAAATTGGTCTTATAAAAGCACAAGCCTTAGCAATGTGGAAACCACAAGCTGCTAGAAACTCTTTATCAATTCTGCAAGTGAGCAAAAACTCAGAGAAAAATTCTGCAATAACAGAGGAGGCACAGATAGCTCAGAATTTGTGCTTGCCTTACTGTATGGAATGAATACAGTGTGTCAGGTAGGAAGGTCATGTTGTTTTTAACTACTTTCTGGTTATTACTGTCATTTTGCAGTACTTTTGTCATGTCCTTACATAATAAAATTTTTAATTACATAGTGTAGGTGTAACACCTCATTACAATGCTGTGCAAAGTTTATACCTGTCATGGTGAATGATTTGAGATCTTTAGACAAAATTTCACCCACTTAAGGTGCACAATTATCCAATTTTCCACTTTCAGACCAGTCATAAGTGTTTTAGACATAAGTTTTTAGTCCCTTTGTATTTGCCATATTTGCTAATAGGAACATTAAACCAGCAACCTGGTGCTGGTAGGGGGGTGGTGTGCTTTGTATTGTAAATTTACAGTACTTTACCTCTAAATGCAGCTGGTTACTGTATTTGTATCCTTTCCTGCACCCCTGTATTTCTGATGACCAGCTCGTGTTTGACCTGATGTGCACCTGCAGCTGTATAAAGACCCTCAGTGAAGCTAGATTATGTAGTATAAAATGTAAATATATATACAAACACATGAAATATATCTAGCTTTTAGCAGAAATGTACAACTGATCGTTCAAGCCGGCACAGAGTGAACAATCATGCAATTTTTCTCAAAAGTGTTTTACTATCTAACAGTCACACAATGACGATCACAGTTCGACAAATACATGCCCTCATGCAAATCACAGGAACTGTAATGCTAACAGTAACCACACGTCTGTTTTAATGTAACACTGTAATGGTAATGTGATGGGACGGAGCAGTTAATTGAAACTCAAAACATCATGGTGGCAACGTCAAAGCACATAACAATCAAGTGTATCTCTGGGGTACGATCAACATATAACAGAAAAGAAATTGTGGCAGAAGAAAAATAAATGCAGTTTAACAAAAATAGCCAAACCACTATGACAGCAACATTCAGTGACAGTCTGCTCAAGTTCTGACGTGTTCTCTATATACTTGGCAAATAACAGACAGATACTGTAAAATCACATATTGTAACCTTGACGACAGGTTTGAGTACAATTAAAGAATTGAAGAAATGCAGTAGATTGCTGTCTGATTTCTGATTTAAATTTACATCAGGTTGTCTCATGATGCCCTGGGACCTGCACAGCTTGCTTTTATTAAAGGAACCATGATTTTTTTTTTCTATCAGAGAATTCTTATGTAGAATGTCTGCCCATATGTGTCTAAGATGATGATGAAATATGATCAGGTCGTGCAGCAGAACAATGATCCAAAACAGAAAAGCAATGCCACATCTGAAGAGCTGAAAAGAAACCTTAATGTTCTGAAGTGGCCTTGACTAGTATATCTGAATTAATGCTGTTCTGCAGTAAGGTTTGGGCTTACATTCCTACATAACAACATGAAAGGCTGATATCAAAAAGGGAAATGTTGGTTGCAGTTATTGCCGCTAAAGGTCATTAAGCAAGTTAATTTTAAGGGGACATTTTTTATTTCACATGGGTGATTCAAATGTTAGATATAAATTAAATAATTGACAAGAATTTAAAAACAATATGCTTTATTTTTGATTACGTTCTCCTTTTCTAATATTGCACATTATTAAAAGCATTCACTGTGACAAATATGTGTCCATTTTTTTTTTACCCGGGAGGGTGAAGGCTGGCATGTGCTTTAAGTCACATTAAAGCACCAACACATTTTTTAAAAGTGCCACAAACACAACGCAGCATTTGGCAGCTCAATACACTTGGATGCTAACTGCCATTTCTGTTGTGTCAGCTACACATACCTGCACTTGCTAGCTTTCTGAGTAATGGGGGGAGATGGAGGACCATTCTGTTCGCCAATCATTCTCTCTTGTATTGGCCTTGGACGGCTTGAGGAATCGCTGAAGAACTCAATACAGCCAATGCTTTGAATAATGCTGCCTTATTTATAGTTTTAAATTTAACATTTAATTACAGATTGTAGTTGTGAAGAACGGAGAATCCTGCCTAGTCATTTTTTGTTTGTTTGGTTAACTTTTGCGAGCAGTTTAGTGCTCAAACATTTTATACATTAGCACAAACTAAATTCAGTCATGTCAGCTTAATATGCTGCTCTGGGCAGCAACTAGCCAGCGAGATCTCTTTAAATCTTGGGAATTAACACCACTTTGTCCCAAGCCTGCTGTTATATAGTCTGCTTTGCAATTAATTACATCTGCTTTCTGTATTTTGTAAGTCAGAGTCTGTACTTCTGCCTTTTTTACGTGTTTTATTGTCAAGAAATGACAAAAACATGGTCAAATTAGAAAGGAAGCTTGTTCCCTCCACAAAGCAGCAATGCAGAGAAATTAAGACTGTTATTAACATCTCCTCCTCTACTTAGAAAGACTAACAGGGTATCAGTTGAAAGTTTAGAGTCTGCACTTCTGGCAGAATTGAGATAAGGATCATTGTGCTGTAGAGCTTGCATCTTAATAAGAAGATGGATTTCTATAATTTATCAGTGCTGTGAAGCGAATTGCCATTCCACTCAAAACTTTTGCAAACCTTAACAGCAGACTTACATCATGTTATCATATCTCTGTTTGATGCACCAACCTGCACAGTGTTTGCTTACAAGGATTCATATCTACTCATACCAATGAGAGATGTAGCAGATATTAAACCCGTCGAAGCGGCGACGGCGGCGTGAAAGAATTCTGCTCACACTTGTTCTTTTGTGCACTCGGTGTGCTTCCCGAGCGAGAAATAACACATGCCGCTTCACTTTCATACATGCCTTTAAACTATTCCTGTCCCACTCTGTCATCTCCCTAGCCGCCAAGGGAGCAAATAAAATGGGAAGGAGCGATTTGAAGATGACAAAGAAAGGAGATCACAACGAAGCAGAAACAGGGACATCACAAGCGCAACTAATTTGCTCCTCTGCCACTTCATTTGCACGTGCCGCCAAATTCCTCCTGAAACCAAAGGACTCTGTGGGCCTTCGGGTTTGAATGGGTGATTAGCTGCTGATTATTAGCAACTGTCTTCCTGTCCACTTCCCACGCTAAAGAAATTAGCAAAGTGAAGTAAGGTGATTAAAGACATTCTACTGTTTTAAAAGGAAAACAAGAAGACTTTAAGACTTTAAAAACAGATGCACACTCAAATATTCTCAAAACATAAATAGTTCTCAGAAATGCTTTTGTGACATTAGAAACATTTTAAAAGATTCTTTAAAGATTTAAAAACCATTGAACAGTGCAAAAAATATTTTTACAAAACAACTCTTTTTATTGTTAAAATAAGATTTCTCAATGATTTTGACCCAATTACACACAGGACATGGTAAGCTTGTGGTTCATGGCTTTGTATATAATCATTAGCCGTTTCAGGACCAAACAGTCTAGGGACTTTTTGAGAAGAACTAACCACCAGAAGCTCATCAGGGTGTTTTTTGACACACTAAAGGGAGAACTTTCTCCGGTGGTTTTAAGAATGATGAAAAAATTCCTCTGGTCTGGTCCTATAATAAAATTATATATATTTTTAAATATATTGTGGTCAAAGAATGCTAAAAATATGCAAATCTATGTGTGTTTTGTGTCACACACTTCTGTTATGACGATGAAAGCACATGAATAGGAATATACTTCATACTTCTGTCACCTTTGGTCATTATGTCATTACTGCCATTATTCATCTGATGAAGTGAATCAATAACAACCCTTTGGTCATTATCAGCATAGCATGCCTTTGGGGCTGCATTACGCATAATTCGATTTTCCATATTTATGAAGGTTTTTTATATTAATTATACCATAGACTACTTGCAAAACAAGCATGTCAAGCTAAAACACTTTTTGTTTATGACCACATGCTATGCCAAAGTAAATGCTAAGCTAAAGTAAAGATACACATAAGCCATTCTTGCTTCTACAATCCTCAGACATTTGTATGGTTTTACTCACACATGGATTTATTTGAATGATAACTTGATAAGTGTTTTTTCCTTTGCTTTTGTGATGAAAATATATTAGGAAGTATATGTTTTGGTAAGGTGTTCATAGACTATAAACTACACGATGCAATATATACGTATATACTATATACAACCCTTTCGCTAGGGTGTAGGGTTATTTGCCTGGGACCAGGTATGGTGGAATGAAAACTTTTGTTCTAATGGAAAGTTCAGAATAAACTCTGTACAGAATGTATAAAAGTTTTGATTTGTTCATGGATAATGTCACCCTAGTACTATTGATGATATATGGAATATAAGAAATAAGAAAATAAGAAAAACTGCTCTTTTGTCTAGTAGTGTCTGTGTTCATTGAAGTCCCTTTCTATGTTGTTTTGTGGCTGTACTGAACCAGACCACAGTATAGTGTAGAACCTATTAAACAGCTCCCTTGGCAGACCAACCTTCCACAGTTTCCAGAGAAAGTATATTCTCTGATGGGCCTTTTTAGGATAAAGTTGGTCTCTGACTTCATGTTTGGGAAATGGTAGTTCCCAGATACTTCACACTCTCCAAAGGTAACACAGGGCTTATGGGTTGTCACATAAAATCCACTGTTATCTCCACAGTTTAAAGCATATATAGCTCCAAGTTGTTCTGACTGCACTATGACAGCAGCCCCTCAACCTCCCATGCATACTTTTGTTTAGCAGCTGGGTATTTGGAGTTGTAGTCATTACTATAGAGGTAGAAGGGCACTGAGGAGAGTACATCCTAGGGGAGTACCAGTGCTAACTGTCCATATGTCAGAAGTGACTTTTCCCAGCTTCATCTGCTGCTTCCTGCCTGTCAGGAAGCTGGTGATCTACTGACGTGAGAAAACTAAGGAAGTTTGTAGGAAAAAAATTCTGGGATAATGGTGTTTATTGCCAAGCTGAAGTTCACAAACAGGACCCTAACAAATGTCACACAATGTGTTGTAGGATGCTGTGCAGTTTCATGCTGACTGATTCATCCACTGACTTGTTTCCCTATTAGGTCCAGCAGATGATATTTATCAGGTAGGCTAACCCCAGTTGGTTGAAAAACCTTGTGACCACAGACATCAGAATGAGAGGCCTATAATAATTCAGTCCTGTGATGCAGTGTTTCTTGGCCACGGGGATGATGGTGGAACATTAAAGCATCTGATGAAGATTTGCATGCAGATTAAAGCAGTTGGTCAGCACACACTTAAGGACAGGATTAATATGGTATTACCTGCCATTCTGTCTCTGGAGGAGTTGGCTTACACCTTCACATATCTTGAGAGCAGCATTGAGGTGAAAGGTAGGGGGTAGGCCGAGGTGTGATTGGGGCTGTTGTTGACAGGCTAGAGTTAGAGAGAGGTGTGAATTTGTCCCTTTTAAAAAGGCAGTAAAAGACATTCAGATCGTCAGACAGGTTTTCAGCAGGGCGGAGTGTACTTCTGTAGTTGCAAGGCTCTCCACACTGATGCAGGGTCATTGCCTGAAACCCTGTTTTTCACAGTTTCAGTGTAGCTTCTTTTAGCCCCTTTGATCTCTTTTGGCAGTGAGTTACAGACTTGCTTGTACAATATGCTGTCCCCATGTCTGTAGGCATTCGTCTTGGCTTGATGAAGATGTCTTTGTCTGGCAGTGAACTGTGGCTTATGATTGTTGTATGAAGGTCTTGTCTGGCACACATTTTCACAGAAACTGATGTAACATGTTACAGTGTCAGTCAGTTCATCCCAGATGTCAGTTGCAGCTTCAACAACACTTCAATCTCAAAAAGTCAAAACAGTTCTGTGTTATCCAGGAAACAGACCAATATACATCTTTAAAAACTTGTAGTAGTGGTCAAGAGTATTATTACCCCTGATGGGACAATTGATATCTGTATTATTTTGGTACTTTTTACTTTTTGATTTTTGAAATATTTCTTTAATAAAGTCCCCAAGGTCTGTTAAAAGAGAAAATGTTTTTCTTCCCAGCCAGTTATCTGGTCTTGGGTGGACTGTAACACCAACCAGTATAAAGAAGGAAGTTAGGCCTAGTCCACACGGGCGTTCAAATCTTTTTTGAGTGAACGCGCTCTGAGCGACGTAGGCGTTTTAGTTGATTGATTTTAATATGACGCTACATTTGCGTTCGTTAGCCTCTGTTGTATGCTAAACTGCAGCCCAAACTGTAATTCTGTGTGTTCACCTGCGGGGGCAGTAATCCGTGTTTTTTAAATCTGTGGGGTTTGAGCTTTATCCTGCAGTGTATTAGTGAAATATGGATCAGTGGCTTTATTTAGACCTAAACCTTCACGTCGTTCTGTTAAAAAATCCTTCTGATACAGTGAAAATATCGTCTTCGCTACTGGGATCACAATCTGACCAAAGGATCATGGGAAGGTTTTCTTTGCGATTATCAGAATTTTGGCAAAAACTACGCCAAGTAAAAGCTGCATGCAGTATTTTTTTAAAGCCATCCAAACCCACAGCCAACCGAATGTTAGCCCCAAAAGCATATGTGGACCCTCTAATATGCTCCAACGTGCAGAAAAACATCGGCGTTTGAGCTGCACTCACCTGACACCACAAACGTCAGGAAAACACTTAATTCAGACATCCGTGTGGACAGGACCTTAATGAATAAAGCCTCTAAGTTTAGGCTGTTGTACTTACTTAGCACTTTGACATTTGTAAACCAAATTTTGTTGATGCAAAAGCAAATTCTGTCATCTTTTGCTTTTCCTGATAGCATCATTTTGAGATCTGCTTGGTGGAGTCAGAAGCAGATATAATCCACTGCCAGGGATGAATTCCCTGATCCAGGTTTCAGTGATGCAAATGTTTGTCTTATTGTGGGCTAGCAGCTCTAGAATTTTGTTGGGCAAGGACTGGAGATTCGCTAGACGAATCGATGAGAGTGCAGTTCAAAAACCCAGCTGTCAGAATTTTACACCTGCATCAGTGCCCTTCCCCGTCTGCGTCTTCTCTACATCCCTGCTGCTCCACCACCTAAGATCTAAAAAAACCTTTCTAGGTTTGTGAAAAGTGAAGAACTATCTGAAGAGGCAGTTCTTCTGTGGTGAATGTAATCAGATTTGAGTAACTAATACACATAAAACAGACAAAAAACAAGAAAAGTGAGAGTGAGAGTGCTGTACTGAGACTGCCACCCTGGCACCATGATTGGATGATCATAAGTTTAATCTATGGCATTAGCCCCTTTGCTAATGGAACAGAATTAACAGTTAACATTCTCCTTCACGTCCTGAGCTGGAGTAACGCTTCACATGACTCAAAGGAATTTAGGATTTGTGCAAGCCTTCACCTTCCCAGTTGTGGTTGTAATCTGCGATTGGGAAGTCCCAGCTAGCTAGTGATATTGGATATCAAATTCAATATGATATTGAAGAATAAAAAGAATAAAAGACACCTCATTACACAATAAAAATGTAACTCTGTATGTCAAAAACTGTGTTCAATTTTTCAGTGAAATGTAGTAAGAGCACCTCTTCTTTTATAGTAACAGGTGGATTAGTATGAGTGAGTGCAGGTGTTCAAGTATTTTGTAGCTGGATGAGTTTGTAAACACATATAATTTAGTACGGCAGGCCTGAACAGGTACAGTCTTTGATTTTTCGATTACTTTATTATTTAGTACCTAAAAAGCCTTTTAAAACAATAACATTTACATTTTAGAACTAACCACAATTTTTTATTATGTTAATCTACGATATAAATTACCAGCATAAATGTACCTTGTGGCAAAAAGAAGTAACATAGTAAAATATCTCTTTTAATAGTGAATGTCCCAGAGACACTAACAGATAGACATTCTGTAATTTTATGTTAAATATGATAAAATATTTATTAATTTATTGTGTTTGCTCAATTTCCAATGATGGATTTGTCATCTTGAACACCAGTATAGTCAAACCTACACTGAATTCCACAAATTCAATCCAAGCAGAACCTAGAATTCTGGTGGGGTCAAAAGACAACATCTCTTCTACACAGAATACAAAAATACTAAACACAGAACCAGATACCAGTATGACAAACAAATACTTAAACATTTTGGATGAGAGCTATGATTTTAGAATGACTATCTACATCTACTTTGCAAGTCTTTTTCCTTGAGGACAGGCAGAAAAATGAGTGTATCAATTAACACACTTTTAGTGTGTTTTTAGTGTGACATATGGATCCACACTAAGGCATTTTACTGTTACTCAAGTATTTTCTGTTCACCTGAGTAGGATAGAACCAACATGATGGCACACATCTTACTAAAGTGGTCTATGGGATCACTCAAAGAATGCTTAGTGGAACCTTTCTGTGATTTTGCAATGGGTAATAGGTATTGGTGGTGTTTCTTTAAAGACTGTTAATTTTTATTGTGTAGTTATGTTACATTAAAAATGTAAAATATAGGCATATTCTGAATACTACCTTCTCAAAATGAAATAAAAATGTTTTGTGCTCTCAATTCAATACTTGTGTTCCATTACCTCCCATCCCTAGAAATAATGTATGTATTTTGGTTTGATTTATGGAGCTGAGTTAGTTTCACATTAGGTCACATGAAATATTTGCCAGCATTCTGTAAAGCTAGTCCAAGAGTTGCTGCAGAAAAACACATTTGTGGTCTAATCATGGATAGGGCAATTGAAAGTGGGACCTTATAAAACAGAAACATATTTCACTCTTAGGTTTTCACTGTGTGCCCCAAACGGTCTGATGGTGAGCACTAAAATAGTACTGAAACCCCACTATGTTCACCTTTCTTATTGTTTTTTTAATTAATATTTATGCTGCAGTTTTTATAATAAATCTGTCAATTTCACCTCCACAGTCTTGGACATTATCTATTTAGCTGTGTGATGGATCCTTACATGATAATTGTGCCATTTCATACATGTAAAGTATAATTTTGATAAGAAGGGTATAGGCATTTCCCTTGCTTTATCTCTCCACAAAAGTAGAAATAAAATTTAAGAGAGATTTAATTGAAGTCTCAGGTCATGTCCTCGCGAATTTTCCTCTACAAAGCAAAGAAAAATGAAGTAGCCGCCCTCCTTGGCGAGATCGAGCTCCAGCCTCTAGCAGTTGATAGATATTCAACAGAATACATCTGGATTTCTTGATAAATTACCCACTTTCCTCTGCCGGCCCATATGCTCCTTTTGTTTTCTAGACAAAAATCTTGGCGTCACTTCAACCTTCACCGTCTGGACCCAAGTCAGCGAAGACGATCGTGAAGAGTTGCTGGCGTGGAGCTGAAAAGTTTAATTGCTTTATAATACCTTTAAAATCCCACTAAGATTTTTAATTAGCTAGCATGTTCTGATCACCAGAATAGTCATCATATTAGTATAATAAAGTCATAATAAGTTTGATTTTAGCTTCCATTTTCCTTACCAGTCTCAACCAATGAACATTAATTGTCTTTCACTCTGCAGCTAGGTAACCATGACTGCCCATGCTTCTGGCTAGTGTAAAATCAGCGAGTCTTTTCCTCCTCTGGGGGTTCCTGCTCAGAGCATCTTCAGTGTGCAGATGGCACTGTTAAATGTAGTTGGGGACAGTGATGAGTGCCTGCATATGGACTCAGGGAGACAGGGGACTGCAGCCAAAGAAAATTCACACACCCAACAAAAATCAGCAGTGTTAAAATTAACACCTGCAGTGTTAATGCCAGTTTGTTGTATGCTGTGCAGTTACTCACTGGTGTGACTAGTACACGGGGGAGTGATTCTGTAGTGTAGGAGTAAGTGTGGAATGTTCATCTTCCTTAAATTATTATTTATTACATTATTTATTTGGGGGCTTTTGCCACTTTATTTGCAACATGGTTATTTGTTACAACTCTATTCAGCTTTCTGTGTGCTTTAGTTTATCCTTCTGTCCATTTACCTATCCATCCAGTTATCTATTTTCCACCCATTCATCCAGCCATATTGCATCTACCCATCAATCCATCCATTCATAAGTTCATCCATCCATTCATAATGTCATCCCTCCTTATTTCCTTCTGTCCATTTGTGCAACCATCATCCATCCTTCCCTCCATCCATCCATCCATCCATCCATCCATCCACCCATTCATAAGTTCATCCCTTCATCTTTTCTTCTGTCCATTTCTGTGTCCATCATCTATATGCCTGGCCATCCATCCATCCATTTATCTGTGCAATCATTAATGTATCCTTCTGTCTATTTACCTGTCCATCCAGTCATCTATTTGTCCACCCATTCATCCATCTATATTGCATCTACACATCAGTCCATCCATTCATACATCCATCCATCCATTCGTCAGTTATTTCATTCCTTCATCCATCCATCCATCCATCCATCCATCCATCCATTCATCCATCCATCCATCCATCCATCCATCCATCTATCTATTCATCTGTTTATTCATTTATTAATCCATTCATCCACCCATATTTGCCTCTTTCAGCTACTCTTTCGGCCACCATATCTGGCCACTTCATCCTTCTTAATAGACTTCATGGTTACATGCTATGCAGAGACCCCCAGTCCCCACCATAGCCTTTAAATTAATAGTGTGCTGCTGCTTAGCCTGAAGAGCTCCATTTATAATTGAAACCGTTCCACGAGTGAGCCTGAGACTAGGGCTGGTTGAGCTCAGCGCCACTGAGAAGGCGAGAGGGAATACTTTATTATTTTCCTCACTGTTCTGTAGCATGGCTGAGGGCTCTTCCAGTGCGCTTTGCTGAACATGAAGCACAGATACACATATGCACAGTCACATACACACACATACACACACACTTTCAGCTGATTCACGAGGCAACATCTTTGCATCCAGACACAAATATTAATGAGAGAACCTGTATTCATCTGAAATCACACATTTATATCCATTTAATTACTTGCAATTTAATATCCATTTAATTAAAATTATAAAAAAATTCTGTATTACTTCCTTCTTCTTCTCCCTGTACACTCTTGTGTACCTCTCTTTCTCTCTCTTTCTCTCTCTCTCTCTCTCTCTCTCTCTCACACACACACACACACACACACACACACTGAAGTGCCATTTTATCATTTTGTATGATTACGCCTAGAGGCGTTTCTGTCAGTCTCTCTCTTCTCCCTCCATCCCGTCCTTCACACTATCCATCTTTTTACTTGTACACCTTTTAGACAGGATGCTAAAGGCTCACTTTCTTAAGCACTGCCT
The DNA here is from genome assembly GCA_037974385.1 of Arnoldichthys spilopterus. Taxonomy (NCBI): domain Eukaryota; kingdom Metazoa; phylum Chordata; class Actinopteri; order Characiformes; family Lepidarchidae; genus Arnoldichthys; species Arnoldichthys spilopterus. Next base: position 26,904,735 of record JBBPDA010000081.1, on the reverse strand, counting down.
TATTTATGTGCATTCACCATTGCCTTCCTTTTCCTCCCCTCTGCATTCAGTGCATGAATATCACAGAGAGGCCGTATTACTGTAATGGTATCTGCATTATGAATGGCCTTAAAGAAGAAATCCTGACAAAAGACTTTTACTCCTGTATGTTATTGTCATGTCCATTTATCAGTCTGCCCAGACAAAGTCTACCAAGCCAGCAGACAAAGTGCCAATGAGCCTGAAATCTATGGAAGCTTTCACCCTAAAAAAGTGCTTTTCTGTATAGAACTTTGAGTTCTGCTCTCTGGTTCTTCTCTGTGATGAAAAACATATTGTAAATGTTTTTTTGAGAGAGAGAATACATCTTTTTTTCTTTGCAATTATTGAAATGAATCTTTTTGGCTAACTGATGATAACACTGAGTCCTGGACAAGCAAGTCACAGATTGTCTACACTTCATGTCCAAATGAATAAGCAAATTCAAACATTGTACACATGTGTGTTTTTCAAAACAATACATTTTAATTAGTCTGCATATTTACAGTCAAATCAAGTTTATTTATATAACACTTTTTAGCTTTACAGAATCCGGGTCAAAGCCCCCATTGAGCAACCCAAAGACTACAGAGGCAAGAAGAAACTCCCTAAGATGTTGGAAGAAATCATGGGAGGAATCAAGGCTCATATATAATAGTCTCAGTTTAAATAGACAGCAGCAGTTCTTTGTGTACAGGTGTCGCCAAAACATTTCATCAGTTCTTTGGAGGATAGGGCTGTTCATATGGGCTCCTCAGCAGGAGTGAGAAAGCTGGAGAAACTTCAAGCAGAAACAGGGTATCAGGATGGGTACAGTGCAAGTTGACATACTACAGTAACAAGCTACAGTAAGAAGCTGACATAATGAAAAGACTGCTAGCTGTCAGTTACAAGGCTACTGTTGCTTAGTGAATGCAGCGCAGTGCTTGAATTTTCTGCCTTTAGATTACACCCTCCCGACCCTTTTACTGAGTTTACTAGAACTAAGAAAGTCCAAAATATGAAAAATAGCCCCAGACTATTATTCCTCAATTCACCAGTTTTGTTTACAGTTTTGTGCATTCGATCATGTAGTGTCCACCCAACACAGATACATCCATCAGACTGCAAGATGGTGAAACTTGATTTATCACTCCAGGCAACCTGTTTTCACTGCTCCAGAGCTGGAATGTTTTACTGATTGGCAAATTATGAATCATGCTTTATGTAAGAAGGACATGAGCCACCAAGGCAAGAAAGGTCCATTTTTAATTCAGCTTGACATCAACCGAAGTATACACCAATCAGCCATAAAACCACCTCATGCTACTAAAACGGCTCTGATTGTGGTACACTGTGTGTTCTGACACCTTTTGATCATGGCCAGTATTCACATTTTGTGCAGCAGGAGCTCTGCTTTGGGATTAGCCTTCACTCCCCACATGTATCAGTGAAACTTAGGTGCCCATGACCCTGTTGCCAATTTACAAGTTGTCCTTTCTTGAATCACTTTTGGTAGGTACTAACTACTGCACACATGGAACAATTGTGGAGATGTTCTGATACAGTTGTCTAGCCACTACAATAAGGCCCTTGTTAGAGTGGCTCAGATTCTTACCCATTTTTTCTGCTTATAGCACATAAACTTCAAGAACTGTCTGTTCACTTGCTGCCTAATATATCCCACACCCCTGACAGGTTCTATTGTAATGAAATACCTAGACAGTCAATGTTATTCACTTTACCTTTCAGTGGTGTTAATGTTATGGCTAATCGGTTTATGTCATGTGTATGTTAGCAGTTAACAATTCATTAAAAATGATTTTACAAGTAGGAAACAGAACAAATCAGGTGAGATATAACAAGCTATGTCAAGACTGTAAGGCCTTCAAAATAGAGGCAGTCAAATCTTGAACAAATGAATGTTCTTTGAGCTCCTAGGCATTTTGTAGTAGCACTTGATCTATTTCAGTACAGCGTTACATTCACGCTTGTTTGCCTCCGTTCAACACCAACCTGCAGCCCAGTCTGTAATTCTGCTTACCTGTCGGGGGCAGTAGTCAGACAGTCCAGAGTGTTTTAACCTGTGGGGGTTGAGCTTCATCCTTCACTGTATTAGTGAAATATGGATCAGTGTCTTTATTAGACCTTGACATCGGTGTGTAAAAAATCCTCCTGATACAGTAGAAACATTGCTGGCATAGATGTGATCACACTCTGAAGAATCATGGGATGGATACAGTCCCTCAGAGCACTAAACTAATTGCATGCAAACTCAGTAAAGCCATTTCAGTATTTTGACAGAAATTGGCCCCAAGAAAAAGCTGCATGCAATATTTCTTTTGTTGCATGCGCATTTGCCCGATGCCACAAATATCAGGAAAATGCTTTATTCAGGCATCCAAGTGGACAGGGCCTAGCACATTATTATGACCACCTGCTAAATCTCCTTTATGGATTTTTGGTCATTTACAACATACACATAGGCTTCACCAATCCATATGAAACATGGTATGATTGTAGCTGATACAGATAAGAGGTTTTCATCCTTAGGTGGGCGTGTCTCTCCATGCTACTGTCCACTAAACTGCTCAACAGCCATTATGCTAAAAATTATGACATTTTTATGACAAGCTGGCATCTAGGAGGCGCATGACTAAGCACATTACAACTCATTTGTGGAATAGCGCCACCTAGTGAATAACATCAGTCCAATATTATGATATGAAATTTCATCCGTAGCGTGTGCTGTCACTGCTTACTTCAACTTCGTACTGTAGCACACGTGAATTAAAAAAGCATGTTACGTCATTTACTCTTTCACTCAGCTTCTGCAGCAGACCCATCACTCACCGCAGTGCGATACACCTAGTTTGAGTATGAAGCAGCAGTATTCAGGAAGCATGCTCTTATTACAGTAACTTCATTAATGCTCATTGAAATATTAGTCCTGTGATATATTTGTAAAATAATGTGATGTTGCTCTTGCTCCACACTACCTGGCACATGGGTTTTTGTATATGAGATTTTGCATTAGGCAGTAATTCCACATTCAGTTATGCCTGTTTGATGTCTGTGATATCTTTAAGTTACAAAATTTCCCCCGAGGAAATCAGGATAAATATTCAATGCTCCCTCTCTCTTTCTCCCTCTCTCTCTCTCTGTGTCTTAGACCTGGTGGTCCTGTGGGTAATATTTGGCGTGATGGAACCTTTATTTATTTTTTTTTAATTTTCGGAGATGGTAGGACAGTAATTCCCTGGACGGAAGATTGAAAGGACGACTCTAGATTTGGTGTGTGTGTGTGTGTAAAAGCACCAGAAAGTATTTTTGTGTTTGCGCACGTATGTTTAGAAAATGTGGCTGAGACTGGGTTGGAAATTGCTCTGGCTGAAGAGGAAGCTCTTGCTGTACTTTTTCATTTCGGCCATGCAGGCAGGAACAAGACATCTTTCAGTCGCCCATTCACTGTGCATATTGATCAGCTTTGTCCCACACTGTATGTCCACATAAACTCCTGCATCTCTCTTTCTTCAGCCTGTTCTTCCTTTTACAACTTTTTTCTATATCCCTCTCTTACTACCTTTATGTAAGGCAACATCCATACTACAGGGTTAAAGGTGTTTGATTTTTATCATAGTTCCAATATAAAACGGATCACAGCTGTGTGAACACAAAAAAATTGGATTTTAGACCACTTTCCAAAAATATCCAGACGCCTCTTCTAAATAGTGAGATCAGCTACTGTTGCTGACACAGGTGTTCAGAGATGCACTCACAACTTATTACCCTCATATAAATGTGTTGACCAACAGAACGGGACACTCAAGAGCAGCGACACATGAGCCTGAGGTCACTAGGCCAAGCCTTGGCTTATAGCCCCTCAGCACTGGACCTGGGAGCAGTGAAAATGCATTCTCTAGAGTCACTGAGCTCCATCCAATACCTTTGGGATGAGTTGGAGCGTTGTTTATGATCCAGCATCAGTACCTGACCTCATAAATGCTCTTATGGCTAAATGCAATCAGATCCTCACAGCAATGCTCCAATGCCTAATGTAAAGCCTTACTAGAACAGTAGAAGCTGTTATTTCCTGTTAATACACTATAATAAACAGAGTTCTACAAACCTTTGGACATAATGTTTATATTTACATTTACATTTATTAATTTGGCTTTTATCCAAAGTGACTTCCAGGACAGAGGAAACAATCAAGCATTCGCACTAGATCAAGTTTACACGTCACATGACCTAGCTCCACCCTAACCTCCACCCTAACCTCGCCCTCTTATCACCCACCACTGTGTCTTATTTGTCATTTACACTGTACACTGTGTACACTGCTGCAAGTCTGTTTTGTCCAGGCTGTACCTTGTACATATACCCAATGGCCATTTTATCAGAAAAACTGTTTGGTTTCCGTCACTAACGGTAGCCCCTCAACTGCTGCACAGTTTATCAGTCTCCTGCAAGCCCAGCCATCAGCGGGATGGGACCACCACAGGACTACACCTGACCAGATATTATTATGGTGGTGAGCCATTTTCAGCACAGCAGTGACACCAACATGGTAGTGCCATAGTGTGGCACTGGTACGAGTACATCAGGCACAACAGCCTTGCTGAATGTCTCTGGCTTGTTTGAGCATAGTTCAAAGTGTAGTTCCTTGTATTATAAGAGTCTACCTTATTCCTTCTATTATTTTATTATATTTTTTATCATTATTTTTTTCTACCTTTACTTGTTACGTTACTTATTACTTTATTTGTGTTTAATATTTAATTTACTTGCAATTTTAGGCACATGACTGGTAATGATGTTCCATTGTTACCTGTATATGACAATGAAATTGAATTTGAGCTAATGAAAAGTAGCAGTGGTCCGGTGGTCAGAATTTGGCCATTGATAAAGGGTTAGAGCATAACTAAACAATGTCAAGCCAAAAAACATTGGGAGGAACCAAGGCTCAGGAGGAGAACTCATCCTCCTTTGGTCAACACCCGATAGTAATAATAAACCAAAGAAAACAATCTTAGTTTAAAGAGGCAGCATCAGCTAAAAGCCAATAGCTTAGCTCAACATATGTAGGGTAACATATCTGTGGTAGCTAAACTAGTCTGGGACTAGTTGTCTGGGGAGGGCCCAGTGATGGGCAATCTGGTTATAGGAAACAAAGGGCAGACTTTCAATTAGGTGAAACATAGGGCTGTTCATATGGGCTTTCCTCAGTAGGAGTGAATAGGTTTCAGAAGAAAAAACTTCAACCAGAAATTGGGTACCAGAATGGGTCAGGCTAATGTAAGGGTAGCAGTGTAAGTGTTTCTAGTTAAGTGGCTGTAAAGTGTACACAGTGTGTAGTGTAAGGTTAATGAACAGGTTAGAGGTATATATGTGCAGCAGAAGATGGCCTTCAGGTAGTGACCGTAAACCTGCAAAGTGCAACTATGGTACTGTATAGATGAGTATGAAACTAATATTTAAGTTACGTTCACATAAACAATTTTAGCCTACTTATCGGTTTTTAGGTCCTGGGTTCGATCCCCGGGTCGGCAACGGGGGCCTTTCTGTGTGGAGTTTGCAAGCTCTCCCTGCATTCGTGTGGGTTTCCTCTGGGTGCTCCGGTTTCCTCCCACTGTCCAAAGGCTGCAGTAGGTTGATTGGACTCTCTAAAAAAAATCGCCCGTAGGTCTGATTGTGTGTATGAATGGTTGTCTGTCTATGTGTTGCCCTGCGATGAGTTGGCCCCCAGTCCTGGGTGTACCCCACCTTAGGCCCATAGTCAGCTGGGATTGGCACCAGCTTCCCCGCGACGTACAAACGAAAAAAACGGCTTAGGAAATGGATGGATGGATGGGGTTTTTTTTGAGTTAATTAGCAGTAAAAACTCAAATTACAGACATTTGGCATCATTAACCTGCATCAGCATTAGGTGCCTGTAAATAAGGATGATGAAATAATGCTGCGGTTGATACTGTAGGTCTTTCTCTGGAAAACTAGCAGCAGGGCTTAACTTTCTTTCCAAAAGTGCTGGGGTCAAGGATAATGGCCTGGTGAAAAACAGGCAGATGCTCATTTAGGGGTCTGTTGTGGTCACTCTGTGTGTGCATGTGAGTTATTTCAAGACAGAGGTGTCACTACAGACAGATGTGGGTCACTGACAAACACAAACCACTAAAAACAAATCTGAATCGAACCCTGAGTTGTTCTTTTTCCCCCCATCCCCTATTTCTCCTTCACACTTCTCAATTTTTCTCCTTGCCCTCATCTTTCTTTCCCCTTTAACCACATCTATCCACCTCTTTGTCTTTCTTTGGTCTCTCTCCTTGCCTTCATTCTTTTCTTTCATAATCTCTATTCAGCTGTCTCTCCTTACTCCTCATCGTCTTACTCTTTTCCCTCGATCCCTCCTATATCTATCTCTTGATTTCTTTCTCTCTCTCTCTCCCTCTCTCTCTCTCTCTCTCTCTCTCTCTCTCTATCTCTCTCTCTCTCTCTCTCTCTCTCTCTCTCTCTCTCTCTCTC
>JBBPDA010000081.1:26839280-26851367 GCA_037974385.1 Arnoldichthys spilopterus | reverse complement strand
TAGATAGATAGATAGATAGATAGATAGATAGATAGATAGATAGATAGATAGATAGATAGATAGATAGATAGATATGTTCTTTTCACCAGATATGCAGGCTTTTGTCCTACACACCTACCTAAGCTCATTAGGAAGAAGAGGAACACAGGTGTATTCGATTTGTTTTACAGCTAAATCCCACAGGACTGCAGCATTCCTAGAGGGTGACTACAGCCAGTGCTTTACAGGGTGTAATTATGTAGAAAATTTTATTGCAACTTAGTTTTTTACACTCTAAGTTTATGATCAAGGCAATATGCTTTTAAAATGAAATAAACACACTGCCTTTCTTGCAAATGAAAATGGGCAAAGCTGTCGAAACTAATTGTGCAACTGAACAATCTGGTTTACACATCATTTGTTATGCTGTGATAGTGATATTTTATTCAGTCATTGCAATATGGAGTTGGTCTGTATCCATCACTACATGCATTCCACACTAACTTTACACATGGCGAGGTAATCAATATACATATAGCTTTCACATGGATTCCTAATTATGCACACTGAGCAGTAATGTGTTGTATGGCCTAATGCTATTGACTATGCATTATCACCAGTTCTGCAATCTTGGTTTCTTAAGTATTTAGCTGTCTTGCTTCATTTTCTTCAACAGAATGTAAAAGATGCCCATTTAGAGAAAGGGTTTTGTCTCTCTGAAGCATGGCATTGATGGTTTTCTCTCAGCGTATCTGGAACAGGCTTATTTGGGTCGATTAAAAATGCTAATGTGGCTAACAGTGAATGAAAGACTGTTATCTTTATCATGCTAATTGAAATCTGCTAGCTTCTTTTTTAGCAGTGTAGGCATTTTTGGTCTAGGTATTCCTTCATGTCACATAAAAATCCTCTGCTCCAGAAATTCCAGGTGGGTATTTACAGCTATAAAATTCCCTAGACAAAGTGAAGAAGATGCTTAAAGCATGGTACTCAAAGTATGCCAGCCAAAAATGCTAATATGACTAATAATGAATGAAAAAAAAAGAATCAACTGCCCCCGACTAATTCATTAGTACAGGTGTGACACAGGAGCATTACAGAACAGGCCACACATCTGGAAGTAGGTTTATTAAGCAGCTAAAATAAGTAAAACTTTTTCTGGGCTAATTGTTTGGAATGGCTGAAGCCAGTTTAAGTAGAGACTTTGTCACTGAATTTGCATTTTTTCTTTTATCTTGAGCTTGTTGATGACTCAGCTCTTGTGATTCACATTTTAAAACCTGTCCAGTTTGAACAGGATAGACCAATTTTGTGTTATGTTGCTGGGTGCCCAGTTGCTATTGATGACTGGATGCTGAAGGGTCTGATTGGGTCTCACTCTAAATGCATTCCATTTACTGAAGTAGATGAAGTGGCTTTCTAGCCTTGTCATTGCTCTCTCTGTCTCTCATTATCTCTCTCTCTGTCTCTCACACACACACACACACACTCACACATACACACAAGCACATATACACTAATGATTTCTAACTGTTAAGTGATCATGTCACCGTATTCATTTCACCATAATCATATTACATTCTATGTCAATTAATTGTGCTACTAGTCCTAGAGTGGAACCCCATGTAGGTCTTCAGTAAAGGCCTAATGATTTCTGGAAAGTGAACAAATTAACATCAGTAATTTCAGTTTTATCCAATAGAAACATGTTTGTATTTAAGCTCTGTAAGTACCATATGAAAAAAAATTGTCTAATCAGATTCTTTCTCTGTGGTATCTGCAAGCTCTCCCATTGGTTAGGACTTATAACAGGGCATCTGAGACAATTCCTCTTCACAGAATCTCTCCAGATCATGTAAGGTCCTATGCACTCTCTTGTACATTTTCCTCCTTAGCCAGTCCGTTTACAATAACGACCCATTTTTAGCTGCCTGCTAGAGGCAGCCAGATTTAAAATGTGCTGGTATTTCATGGAGTCCATGATGCTGTGCACAATAATGTTTCCATGTTTTTTGAAGCAAAAACAGCCCCACAACATCACTTAATCTCTAATACATTAGGAGATGCTAAGATAAGGTTATTTTCATTAGCCATACTTCTTTTTACACCAACCCCGCCTTGAAAGTTTATTGCACAAATCTTTATTTTTGTTTCATCAGACCACAGAACATGGTTCTAGTTAAAGTTGTAATAGTGTTTTGCAAACACCAGGTGCTTATGTTTATGATAAACTGACAAAGAAGGCTTTTTCTGGCACACCTTCCAAATAATTTGTTGGCAGGGAGGTGGTGTCTGATGGTTTGTTTTGGAGAATTGTTAAGCCTAAGATTTAACTTTTGGTAATCCTTGGGGATGTTTCTTGGCAGTCCAACTCACTGTACAAGGGGCAAAATAAATTTAGGGAGTTTGTCACATTTCCTATACATGTTCTCTTATTTATTATTGACCTAACAGTAAGAAATGTGCATTTTCAGCCAAGTAGCCGTTTCCATGCTAGCTTGCTGTACCGTCCAACAGTGCCTATACCCACCACCTCCCATCTTCACCCCCAGCACACCAGTCCCTGACTTGCCTGATTTTGCTACAGTCAGGCAACCCTACTCACAGGCAGAGTGCAGTTAATAGGCAGTCCTTCAAGGACTTGCATGATTAGCACTTGGTTTTCACATCATGGAACATTTTTGTGCTGCACCTTCTCTTGTACCTCCATCTGGGCCCAGAAAGGTCTTTCCCATCATCTGACCTAAGGAACCTCATGTTTAGCTTTCTTATACATATTTCATACGTATTTCACCATTTTAAAGAATTGCTCGATCGAGTATATGACTCGTTTTAGAGCAGCACTTGAAGGAGCCAGAAAGACACTTCACATTTATCCCCAGCGTTTGGATAAAAAACTAGAGGTTCAGGAAAAATAGGGGATGAAACATGCTTTGGAAGAGGGGGGGAGTGAACAGGGAGATGAAATGTTGCTTTTGAAAACATAGGGTATAAAGAGATGTGAGGACATGTTTCATATGCATGTCCCCTATATAGCAACAGAGGTGAAAGAGAGGTAGTGGTATGACTATGGGTGTGCATATGTGTACGTATATGTGCATGTATGTGTGTGTTTGTGTGTGTGTGTTCCTCACACGTGTAGCAAGATTACATCTCTCGACAGTCATTTTATCACCTTCCCTGCTGTACAAAAGTGCAACGTAAATTTACTCTTCAAAAAACAAGGAACATCCAATTATCCTCTCTCTGGCTTTGCTGATTGCTTTGCTCAGTGCGGTATGATTGCTGATTATGGGGCAAGCCCATCGTTTGGGCCCTGTGTAGCATCCGTAAAAGAGTCTGAATTGATTTCTTTGAAGGAGTCAATGGAAGAGCCCTTAAGGGGAGTGGGCTAGCTAATTAAAATTCAAATGCGGGTCAAATTTCACATAATGACTTTCCATTAGCTCCTCATTCTTGTTTCGCCTTGATGAAGGTGTGTGGGTGTGGGTGTGGGTGTGTGTGTGTGTGTGTGTGTGTTCAGTTTGTGTGTGCATGTTAGCAGCTTTACCCTTTAGGCCGCCACCTGTTTACTTGATTTGATCTACACTTTTCCTCTGCAAAGTTGCGTTCAGCTGGTTGCACTTCTGATACAGTGTACACACAGTCCACTGCATATTAACGTCGCTTATATAAAGTAGTACAAAATGTTTCTCCATTAACCTCCCAGTGAAAACTTTTAAATGCTTAATCTTAGATGACGATCTAGGAAATGCAATTACAGCTAGCCAATTAAAGCAATAGTTTGGCAACAAGGCACAAATGGACAATTTCACCTCTTATCTCAATTACAGTTGACCAGTTCAGCCATGTTTTGTCCAAACTTTTTGCTCAGGAGCTACAAAGCTAATGTAGCTAACAAGTAATGGAAGCATTTACTTGCTGATTTGTGCATACAGCATGTCTGACTCATTGAACACATGCCTCAAACCTTGACTTGCTCTTGTTGCAATATCCAGTACTATTACACAACATTACATCATTTTTGTTCCTGGCTTCTAAGTGTTGTATTCTAACTGCTTATGTCTAAAGCCTATGTAAAACAGTTCTATTCACCATAAACTCAGATTTTATAATCACAGCTCACAAAATAGGCAAAACAGGTCAGTCTAGAAAGTTCTAAAAGATTCATGTAAGTTCTGGAGAATTCTGGACAATTCCAGAAACTTCTAGACAGTTCTCACAGTTCCAGAATGTTCTGGAGGTCTACTTAGCATTTAAAGTGAATGGAGAATGTTCTTGAGAACAGATACACTTCAAAATGTCATTGTCCTGAGCACAGAAGAAAAGGTTTTGTGGAACAACAGCCACTTTCTATTTATTTTAGGCATAGGAGACTGAGAAAAAAAAGCATTATCTGTAAATTTGACCTAAAGTTTAAAAGACAAAATTCAGACTTTAATATTGACATTAGCTGTTATTTTTGTACATGCTGTTCGATGACAGTAAGTTATACATATGAGCAGGCCTATTTAAGATGATTAACAGCTTGACAAGGTCTGACGTAATTGTGTTTTTTACATGTGATGAAAGTGAAAATTTAATATTTGTCATTATGAACACACCCCATCACACAAGGGATACCACAACAAAATATGACCTCTGCATTTAACCCATCCACACAGGGAGCAGTGAACCAGGCCGGTACCTTGCCTCAGTGGTACCTGAGCTGAGTCTTGAACCTAAAACCCTCCAATCACATGGGCAAGTCCCAAGGCCACTACCTGGTGGGATGCAGGGGTCACACCGGGGGGTTGTGTGGACTCAGATACTTTAATTTCCTTCATTTCTATTATTTTAAATAGGTCACTTTACAGATTATTTTTGCACTTTTTAAAATCTACTCCTCAGTTGGCCAGTTTTGTACAGGGTAACATAAACAAGTGTATTTGAGATTAATTCACAATTTGATGAGGTCAGAGGTAAGTGTGTCATGATTTCGGGAGGGGGTGAGCATAGGAGTCATTTACATTGTGGATGCTGGTGACATGTCCCTACATGGTTTTGTCAAGGGCCATTTTGTCCCCACCACTTTCTGAAAGATCAGTAAAAGTCCACTGTCACTTTTACCAGGATCCCCCCAAGGTCCACCACCGCTGTGGGATGGATTTTGTACAATAGGCCTACGTATCCTTGTGAACCCAGGTTCTGTGGTTTTAATGGTAGTGCTTTGCATACTGTGCATGTGCACTGGGTGTCTGCAAGCTGCCTGTGTTTAGTACTGAGTGCTACAGGGCCTTGAAGCAGCTTGACAGCCTGTTATCAGCTTTGATCTCTGTACTGTCCATTCAGATCACAAGGTTGGTCTTCAGTGACAGTTACAGTCCCTAAATATCAATACAGTATTGTGCAAAGTCTTAGGCACCTGTTCAAGTACGTTAAAGCCATTTATCTGAGTGGTGAGATTCTTCCTGCAGCAAAATCCAAAATCACATTACAATCAATGCAACCGAACAGGAAAGCAGTGAAAAGAATGAAGATTTGTGTGTAAACAGTAGTTGATGTTGATGTGAGCTGGTTATAAAAACACAGGTTTGGCTCCAGATTTCTACTCCATGCCTCCAGTCACTGCATGGATGTGTGTGAAGCTCCATCAGCAGCTGTTGTTTTCTAATGAGGGACTGATTGAGCCCAAACCAGTGATTTGATGGGAACTACAGTAATACTGGGCTTCTTTAAGACCTGGAACTTGTCAAACCAACACAGTGATACACACAGCAACATCACTGTTTACTGTATTAGTTATTTCCACTTATTTTAATATTAATGTTTGTTTATATATATGAGTAGTGGTAGTATTTCAAGATGAGCACAATTTAAAACAAAGAGCTTTTTTAGTCATAGTTTAGCTTGTTTTTTGCCAGCAGAACCAAATCTGGTAAAAGTAAAAAGTAGTTCGCTTTCTAAAGGTGAGGGGCTGAGCTTTCTGCCTGTACATATCAAAATGGTATTTATCTTAAGTGATCGACAGTTATGACACTGCTGTCACTAAGCAGCAATGTTTGCAGAATTCAGAAAAGCAGCATTAAAAAAAACAATGTGAACAAAAAAAAAAAAAATGTGAAGCCCACTTCCCTCCAAAATCCCACTTCAGACTTCAAATGCTTAGGGCAACAGTGGCCTAGTGGTTAGGACATTGCCCTTGGGACCTGAAGGTTGCAGATTCAAGTTCTGGCCCATGCGCCACTGAGGTTCCCTTGAGCAAGGTACCATCCCGCTACACTGCTCCCCGGGCATTGTTGGTAGCTGCCCACTGCTCCACGTGTGCAGGTGTGATGGGTTAAATGCAAAGGTCACATTTCGTTGTGGTGTTTGAGTGTGTTCACAATGACAAATAGTCATTTCACTTAAAAAAAAATAGACTGCAGTGCACCTTGGTTTGTCCACTTGTTATTAGCTTGAATTGCTACTCAACTTCTTTTTCTCCACTGTGAACCACAGAAGCAAACTTCAGACACCAAACTTGTCTTGGAGGTCCGAGCACGTTCAAGATAAGGAGAACACTGTGTGAACTAGAACTGCTGCCAGACTATTCCATTAACTGTCTAGTTTACCCTTAAAACACACAGTTCCAAACCTGAATGTTGTAGCTGACTTGTTTGTGCTTAGGCTCTTCATGCTGGTGGTCAGAGTTCACGGTGTCCTTCGGCAGCATTTCCAATGAGTCACGCAGTATCAGTGCAAAGTCTAAATTTATCTCACAGCTTTACACTCACAAGCACACACCTGCCTATCCTACACCACACTCAAATCAAACATCCCTGTCACAGAGAGTCCAGGGGCAGGCAAACTTTGAGTTCTATTGAACTGTGTCCTTTCCTCTCCCATTCTTCCTCTGCCGGCACCTTCGCAAATAGAGGCTTGAGGAGCTTTCATTATTTATGAAGGTGCAGCCTGGCCCACAGCAGCTCGGAGTGTGTTAAATATTTCTGAGTAAAAGCAAGCTTCCAGGAGTCAGGGTGTGATGTAGCACGTTTACCTGCTGCCTTCAATAAATTATTAGGCAGCTGTGACAGGCTTTGGAGTAATACTTCTTTGCGTGTTTACTGAGCCAAAGAAAAGACAACAGGGCAACATGGAAGCCTAGTCAAACAGCATTTCTATACATTTCAGAGCACGGTGTGATTTCCAGAGGGATTTATGGCAAGGATGTAGTGTGGAGGAGCTTTTTTTAACCCTTAGCATTAGAAAGCTATAACTGCCATTTTTAAATATTGTTTCTCTTTAATTCCATAGTTGTTTAATTACATTACATAACATGAAGATATGGTGCAATGATTAGCTCTTTCACCTCACAGTGAAAAATGACCTGGGTTAGATTGCTGTCCAGGACGGACTGAGTACTCATGTGGAGTTTGCATTTTCACTCCATGTCTGTGTGGGTTTATGCCAGGGAGCTCTGGTTTCTTCCCATAGTCCAAAGACATGTAGGTCAGGTGGATTGAAAATACGTAATTGCTCTTAGGTGTGAAAGTGTTTGTCTGTGTGTGCCTGCCCTGTGATGGACTGGTGACCTGTCCAGGGTGTTTATCTGTCTTTCATTTTGGACAAGCTCTAACCTAAGCTCCAGAAAAATGTATGGATACATAGGACAGCCACCCTGTGCATGGCTATAAGAGTTAAAGTCGACCTGAATTTTTTTTTCTATCTTGTTTATTCCTGTTGCTGGTCATACTGTGCAGAGTTTAACATTAAAAATACATTTTCCTGAAATCTTAATCATTAAATTTTTTTATTACATTATTCACAGTACTGTTACTACTACTTCTTTCCACTACTGCTAATAATAATAATAATAATAATAATAATAATATTAAGAGGAAGAAGAAGAAGAAGAATAAGAAGAAGAAGAAGAAGAACTGATGTATTTGAGAATATAGTAACCAACCATTTCCTGGGGGCTTTTTTGAGACATTTTCTATGGTCTCCAACTTGTCTTGGACTCATTGGTATTTGAACTTTTCTCTGACTTGGCTATTGATCTAAAAAATATTCTAGTTGGTTTTAAGCACGTCCAGCTGCCTTTAAAGTGAGTGTTCTGCTAGTGGCGTCTCACCACGTCAAATACACCAATAAATGAACACCCGCCCACACACACACACAAACAAAAATGCCTGCAATGGCAAAACAAACCAACCTTAACCACACACACACACACAAATTACAGCGGCCTCAAGAATCACTGACATTGTAAATGGTCACGGGTTTAATTGCTTCAAATCCCTTTAGATAGGCCATTGACATTGTCTTGTTAACCAGTTGTAGACCTAATTTGACCTTAAAGTCCCCCGATAATACCCCACACTTGCTGTTTCATTATTACAGATAGTATAATAGTGCAGAACAATTCTGTCAGGCACATTATATCATCTGTTTGTAGATGATCGAATCACAGCCTCACACACACCTCATAAACAGGTCAGCAAGTTGTCTTGAAGAGGATTCTTTTGTTCTGTCTTAACTCTCCCTTTTGGACCCAGTCTTGAACTGAACTCAACCCTGTTTGGTCTCAGTTAGTCCTAGTCTTGGACTTGTTTTGTACAACAGCTTGAGGGCTGCTGTGACATACAGAGAAAGTAATTTCTGATTGTTCTGGATTCTCACTGCTCACGTTCACTGAGGTTAAAGAGCCTTATTTGTGTGTAGCAGATATTTGTCAGTACTGGAGTATCAGCATAGTTTTAGTGAAAGTGACTTATTTGTGATTGTGAACACATGCGGTCGCACCTTAAGTGCACCACATTGAAATGTGACCTTTGCATTTAACCCATCACACAGTGGAGCAGTGGGCAGCTATGTCCAGTGCCAGGGGAGCAGTGTTGTGGGATAGTACCTTGATCAAGGACACCTCAGTGGTACATGGGCTGGGTTTTCAACCTACAACTCTCTTATCACAAGGGCAAGTTTCTAAGCCACCACTACCTGGTGGGGTGGTGGGGATTTATAGGGGTCAGACCCCATGTGCAAGTGTGTGTCTGTGTATATGTGTGTGTAGAACCAGATTCAGATCCCCTGTGCATGTGTCTGTATGTGTGTGAGTATGTGTGTGTGTAAAGAGACAGATACAGACCACCTGTGTGTGTGTGTGTGTGTGTGTGTGTGTGTGTGTGTGTGTATGTGTGTATGTGTGTGTGTGTGTGTGCATGAGTGCATGCATGTGTGTGTGTGTGTGTGTGTGTGAAGAGACAGATACAGACCTCCTGTATGTGTATGTGTGTGTACGTGTGTGTGAGCATTAGAAACACGCTTGTATTTTCTGAGTTTGAAATTCTCACAGCTCTTTTCAGTCACGTTTCAACAAATCAATTCCACTGATGCTTTAGGGGAGCGCAGACAGCGGGGGCAGATGTGTATGCATCTGCTCTAGCAGCTTTACCATCTCTCTTCTCGTTTTTCTTTTCGTTCTCTCCCTCCCTCTGTCTCTCATTTATCATTCCCTTTCTTAATCCTCCCCTTTCTCTCTAGACTCCAAGCCATTCTTCCCACTTTGCCCTATCTTCCCAATTCTCTCTCTAGGTCTCTCTCTCTCCTGCCTGTCCAGCCCTGATATTTTTCTGGCTGTTTTAACAGTAAGAGATTGATTACTATGACAGAGGTAGTGATTACCGTTGCAAGCGGCCTCCACAGCCTCCGGGGTGAATATTTACCTGAGAGAAATCCAATCAGGCCCCGCTAATGCCATTCAGCCACCAGTTTAATCTGCTGCAGGATTCAATTAGAGATGCGCTCCGCCTCGGCCTGTGGGCGGGAGGTTAGTGGTGAAGGCCTTCTTTCTGGAAGTCTTGCGCTGTAACTGATGTATTGGATGCTATTTCCTCAAATCAGGCCACATGCTGCCTTCCAGACAACCCGAAAAATCTGAATTTTTGCCTCTTGATATCCGAGTTTGAACGGGCAGGTATATGACACTGGCACAATCTATATAGAAGCAGACCCCTATTGTAAACACTTGATTTTAAGGAATTGAAATGCATTGCTCAACCAAATATCCTCTGTGAGATGATAATAGGCTTATTTTTCTCGCAGGGACAGGTGTGAAGTTGAAATTGTTCATACACTTGCAGTCATGTTCTTTGTTTATACTTCATTCTTCAAAAAACAGCAAGAGGTTTTTTGCCATATTCTTGGCTTCTGGTAACATTGAGAACATTTATGCCAACTTGGTATTTTTTTTTTGTCTTGAAATTTCTTGCAATCTCGAAAAACGACTCCTTTGAAAGCTCATGTAGCTTTTACGTAAGAATACTTTATTTACCTCAAAAGTGAATGAAGGCTATAGTAATTCACCATTAATCACGGGTTAAGATCAGATCACATGGCTTAATTAAAAATATCACTTGGATGGGTTCCTGAGTGGCACAGCCATTTAAACATTTGCCCAATGTTAAACGCCTGAAGTCAGAGATAGCATGTGTGGTCTTGCTCTCTCTGGGTGGATAAAGTCTCCATCTCACCCCATCACTTAGCATGATGCCACTGATGCTTCCTAACCTAGATTACTGTAAACTGATAACAGAACTGGCAGCTGTTCTCCTCCAAGCATGTTGAACTGCCCAGTGACACTGGAGTAGCTTAGCAGCATGTTTAAAATGCTTGGCAGGTAAAATATGACAGGGAGACCAAACTAGCAGGTGGAACTGAACATAACACCCCTCACACAAACACAGAAAGAAAAATATATATTGCCTTTCACGTATTGTATCATACATATAAAGAAAGGTCTGCTTAAAAAGCTTGGAATTATTTTGTGCATTGTACTATGAGGGCTGCCAGGTCAAGCACCCTGCACCAAGCACCAAGCATTCTGTTTATGGCTCTTTCTGATGTTCTTTTTATTATGTGAGTTCTGCACTACACATATGTCATTCTCTCTGTAATTTCTTCATTTAACCCGATTATAAAGGCCGCGTCAGTCTGAATGCCTCGTTTACTTCTGCCCACAGGTCCATCTCTGGTAGGAGTGGTGAGAAAGGACTGGTCATCTCAGAACAGTATTGCCCTGTCCTGGCAGGAGGCCGACCAACCCCATGCGACTATTCTTGACTACGAGATAAAGTACTATGAGAAGGTAAACAGCAGCAGTACATGAGTCACTGTGGTACAAAAGGGGGAACATAGCACAAAAGGGGAGAAATGTCACTGTAAAACAAACTGGTCACTGTAGTACAAAGGGTCACTGCAGATTGTAGGGTCACAATGGGGCAAAAAGGCTCAATATAGCAGTTCAAAATGATTGCCATAGCTAATATGTTCATCATAGAACAAAGGGATTATCACGGCACAAAAGGATCATTACAGCGCAAAAGGATCCTCATAGTACAAAAGCGTCATCACAGTTGAACGGTGTCATCACTGTACACAAAGGTCATCACTGTACACAAAGGTCATCACTGTAAGCAAGGGTCATCACAGTACAAAAGTGTCATTACAGTATAACAGGGTCATCACTGTACACAAGGGTCATCACAGTACAAAAGTGTCATTACAGTATAACAGGGCCATCACTGAACACAAGGGTCATCACAGTAGAAAAGAGTCATCACAGTACAAAAGTGTCATTACAGTATAACAGGGTCATCACTATAGACAAGGGTCATTACAGTATAACAGGGTCATCACTATAGACAAGGGTCATTACAGTATAACAGGGTCATCACTGTACACAAGGGTCATCACAGTACAAAGGGTTGTCACTCTACACAAGGGTCATCACAGTACTCAAAAGTCATCACAGTACAAAAGGGTCATCACAGTATAACAGGGTCATCACTGTACACAAGGGTCATCACAGTAGAAAAGGGTCATTACAATACAAAAGGATCATCACAGTACAAAAAGGATCATCACAGTACAAAAAGGTCATCACAGTACAAAAGGTCAATACATTACAAAAGGGTCATCACAGTATGAAATGGTCATCACAGTGACTGTGAATGCTTGCTGCTGCCTTTCTCTCTCTCTCTCTCTCTCTCTCTCTCTCTCTCTTTCTCTTTCTCTCTCTCTTTCTCTTTCTCTCTCTCTTTCTCTCTCTCTCTCTCTCTCTCTCTCTCT
The DNA here is from genome assembly GCA_037974385.1 of Arnoldichthys spilopterus. NCBI lineage: Eukaryota > Metazoa > Chordata > Actinopteri > Characiformes > Lepidarchidae > Arnoldichthys > Arnoldichthys spilopterus. Next base: position 26,839,298 of record JBBPDA010000081.1, on the reverse strand, counting down.
CTCTCTCTCTCTCTCTCT
>JBBPDA010000081.1:26808664-26831007 GCA_037974385.1 Arnoldichthys spilopterus | reverse complement strand
TGTCTGTCAATATGGGGTGCTGTGTGTACATTAATGAGGGGAAAAAATTATTTAAATGATTTTAGCAAATGGCTGCACTATGGCAAGAGTGTGTGTATGTATGTATGTATATATGTATATGTGTATGTATGAGTGTGTGTATGTATGTATGTATTTATGTATGTATGTATGTATGTATGTATGTATGTATGTATGTGTGTATGTATGTATGTATGTGTGTATGTATGTATGTATGTATATATGTATGTATGTATGAGTGTATGTATGTATGTATGAGTGTGTATATCTGTGTATGTGTTTGTATTTATATTGATTTTAGAAAAGTATTTTGGATGTCAGTTGATGTCTTGTCCTGCTGGGGACAAAAGTTCTTTTATTCAAGAGAGAGTAAAGCAACAAAAAAGGGGGGAAATTATGAAAAAACTACGAGCAGGTGTTTAGTCAAAAATAGAAGAGAGGTTTTCCCCAAGAAGGGAGACCTTGCAGGAAACAGAGGGATTAGTGAGCACAGAGAACAGCCACAAGTGCCTGTAATGCTCTGTACTGCCCCTGGAAACAAACCCAGGACTTTAAGTATGGTTGTCTAGGTTGAGACCAGTTGAGACCAGTCTGTCGTCCCAGTTCCTGGTGCCACTGCATCTGCCTGATAGTAATGACTACGTAACTGAACTGAAGGCTCACACAGAATATGGCAAAGAGCAGAGAGCAGCTGTATTTCGAGAGAGGGTAGAAAATGATATGTTTAAGAGCCTAAGACAACTTAGGTCAAAGGCCTTAGGAATGTAAGTAACATCACTCTTTCCCTTCTCAGCCTTTGAAATCTCATGAAAAAGCATCCCAACAAGCCCTTTTATTAGGTACACCTTCCTTGGACCTAAAGTCATTGCTCCCTTTCCAATAAAGGTGAACCTTGTAGTTTACAATAACAGGCTGTGTGTGGTTCATCTGTTTCTATGGACCATTCTCTTAGCCCGTTTACTCTGTAGGACCTCCACAGGACCATCAGTGAGCAGGTGTTATTTGTGTGCTGGATCATTCGTACACAGCAGTAAGACTGACGTGGTAGTGGCATGTGCTGCACAGAGTGAATCACACACCGCAGTGCTGCTGCAGGTTTGAAACACTTGCTGTTCATTTTACTGGATGCATGTTAGTCCACCTGTTGGTACCGTGCACCAGCAAGAATCTTAACTAATGATGCTATATTTCACCTCCACGGCTCGCAGCCTCCACCTATCATCCAGTGAAAACACTCAGTGAGCTCAGAAACCCATTCCTGCCACTGTGTTTCCCTCAGAAATATGTCAGAGTGTAGAAGAGAAAGCACTGTAATCGTTTCTGATTCATGCTGCCTTTTAGGGTTTAACCCTTTCCTTGATGCATAATTAAAATGCTGTCCAATTTGTCCCCTGTGTCCACACAGTTTACCAGAATCTCCAGAGGACATGCCTGACTACCCTCTCTTCATCTCAATTGGTGACTGGCTTGACTCCATTAAAATGAGTCAGTACAAGAACAGCTTCATAGCAGCAGGGTACACCACCCTGGACTCCATCTCCAGCATGAGCATTGAGTAAGTGATGTATTCCAAACATCTAACACTGCAAGGGGCCAAAAAAAACAAATTCCACTTGAAAAACTTTGAAATAAGTTTTATTTATTGTATTATATATAATAAATATAATATAATAAATGGTTTTGAACACTGTTCACTCCCCAGCACATACAAACTAAACTGCAAAACAGCCCACTTTTGGCACCCTCTATAGCATGGTTTTGCCCTCAGGCAACAAACCACATATATGGACCTCTCACTGCCCTTTTAATTGTATGGGGGGAGTAACAAATGTAAGACTGAAGCAATACCTGCCAGCAAAACCAGATTTTATAATGGATATATTATCAGGGATTTTTTACCCAAAAAATATAAAGTCATGCCAAAGAGGATTAATTCATCATGGATGTGTGGTCCTAACTATTCAGCCTACAGCGGTTTAATCTTCCCCAGTCACACTGAAGGTATAAGGATGTGGATGTTTTTAAAATGAAGATTTTTTTCTGAATTCAATAGTACATTTCATCATGCACTGCTCTTTGAGGCCAACTGGTCAGAAAGACATTAACATCAGTCCTAAATCAGTCTTAGGCATAGAGAGGTTAGGGAAAAGAAAGGCCTTGTAAAAATGAATGATGAAAATATGAACATGAATGGTGAAAATATGGGCTCTTTAGAGCTAGAATATAAAGGCTGGTTAACTGACCTTCCCACAGCAGAGAAGCATGGTGGGTAACAAATAGCCATCTTTTCGCAATTAACTTAAGTCTTTGAAGTCTTCAGTTGTTGTTGTTGCTATATATTCCATTCGTATATCATCAATATAAAAAAAAACATTTTTCCTTTTTTGGTATAATTGGAAAATAACAGCTGCCTTTTACATTACAACAAAAAGAAAGTTCATGAAAAATAAATAAATAAAGAACTAAATTCTTTTTTCAGTAACTTCCATTGAAGGTTTAGACTTTTTTTCATTCTCCTGTAAAGTTGCTGATTGGGAGACCCAAGATCTGACAGGGACAATGTACATACCTAATTTTTCAGACATAAAATGTAAAATGTATATTTAAATTTGTATTACATTGTTATAAAGCAAATTAAATTTTTTATATTTACATCCTCTATTGACAAATCTAAGTCTGCACTCTGTTTTGATAGAAAAACAACCAGAAATAGTCAAAATTGTACATGTATCTGTAAAATCTCATCATAGTCAAGTCAAGTCGGCTTTTATTGACATTTTAGCCAAACACAGTTTACACAGTGACACAAAACCATGTTTATTTAGGACAACAGTGCTACATGAAAACCACAAAAACTACACATATGACAACATAAATTGCAGTGTGTGCAAACATTGCAGGACAGTACAAAGACAGCAGAGACCAGTACACAGTTATGGATCTACCAGGTGCAAAGTAGCAGGTTGCGCAAAGATACAACAGTGGTACAGAGAAGAGTAGATGTAAACATGACACGGGGAGCAGGAAGAAGGAGCAGCATAATGTTAAAAATCAATAATAAATATGAAGGTATGGAATAGTTCAATTACGTGGTCGTGTGTATGTGTGAACAATCATTACCTGAGTATTTAGGTGTGTTGTACAGAAATGTTGTATACTTATAATTACTTCTTTAATCATTTGTGTGTGCTGTTAGTGTTCTCATTAAAGCTGCATCTCCTCTGCTACTTCACAGCGACGTCAGGAGGATCGGTGTGTCTCTGATTGGCCACCAGAGGAGGATAGTGAGCAGCATACAGACGCTACGACTGCAGCTGCTTCACGTTCAGCAGAGTGGCTTCCATGTATGAGGAGGACAAGTGAACACTAACACACAACCACACACACTAACGTGCACACATACACACATGCAAACGCACACACAAACACTCACATGCACACAGTCAGGCCTGATCTGTCTTACCAACCACACTCTGAGAACTGCAGTGCTTTGGCTCCTTCTCAAGCCTCCTCGGCTGGCCTTTGAGGACTTCCAATAAACAATTCGCAGCAAGAGAAAAGGCCAGGCCGAGAGAAGCCGAGAGAATGTCGCTGGTTATTTGTCTTTGCGCCGAGCAAACACGTCGAGGACAGACAGCCAATCAGGGTACAGCGAGCGCATGGCACTCTTGCCATGGTGATGTCACATCCGTCAGTCATCCTACGAGTTCGGTGGCTGGCCGGAATCACAGTCCAAGAACTTTTAATAGTTAAATTTGCTATTTTAATGTAACGAGTATGTGTCTTAAAGAGATATTTATCGTTTGTTCATCATGCTACTTCCAGGAGCCCCTGAAACGAGGGACTGTTGAATGTCAGTGGATTTAAATGGCTATTAACCCATTATTTATCACATCTGATATTTACGCTGGTATTTATATGTATGTGTACGTGACCTTTTTTGTTTTTTCTCTGTTTTGTTTTTGTTATTTGTTTATTTATTTATTTATTTGTTTGTTTATTTATTTGTTTATTTATTTTGTTCGTTTTTTCCTCAGCAATATGTGCAGTCTTTTCAGAACATTGAGAAAAGAGCCAAGACTGGGAGTAGAAAAATCGTAACGTACTCTGTTAGAACAATAACAGCAACAACAACAACAACAACAAAAAAAAAAAACCTCCACACAAAAACCATAGACCTCCTCAGGCAGTGAGCTATGCCATACAAGAATGACCTTTGACCTTTTGGAAGACTGAAAGCCATGGTCTCGTGCTTCAGCATCAGACCTGACACATCGAAACTCAAGAACTGTACACACTGGTCTTGACATTTGAGACTTCAACATGTTCTGCTAGGATGCACAAGATTTTTTGATGTTTTGTTGGCTGGGCTAGACACAGACGATTGTTGCTTCTTAGCCCGTTCATGTCCACGTCCGAGCATTTCCTTTGACTCTTCTATAACTTGAGTTTAACCAAATGGTTAAAAAAAAGGATTTTATCACTTAGTTGATGATGTTTTTATCATACTGCAAACACAGTTTCGAAAAATAAAATGAAAAAACACAATGACATGTTGACAATGACCTAATCAATTCAAATGGACCCTGTTAGATGTTCACCTGGGGTAAAATAATACAAAATATCAGTAATTTCAGACCAATCTGAATTAGTTCTGTAACATTTTCTATGATTGTACTGAACTTGGACATGAATGGGTTAAATAGAATACCCTCATTGAATGTAGGGTGGTGTGTAGCAGTGAAAATCCTTGGTTTCTCTCTCTCACACACACACATACACACACCTTGCAGGTTAGTGAGCTTTACAGTTATGCAGTATGATGCTTCGTGTTACTTCCTTAAAGGGCCCATATCATGAAAACTAACTTTCCTTCATGTTTTGGTTGATATAAATGCGCTAGTTATAGTGTGTAGGCACTGTTAAAGCTTCATCGTTCCATCCTTACACACACACAAAAAAAAAAACGCTGTAAAAAGTCCATGTTGAATTAATTATGGTTGTGATGTCATAACCACAGTTACATATCACTGCCTATTCAGACTACAACAGTTTAGCTCCGCCTATTTACATTAAAGTACTAGAGGTGTTTCAGCGCAGACTGCACAATATAGTGCTGCCAATAAGATGGAGGCAAATTTACATATCAGTCTTTAAGGGGCAGTAAACTATTCTAAGGGACAAAGAGAGGATGAGCAGGTGTGTAAAAAGGAGTTTTTGTCTGCTTTTGGTGTGCAAACCCACACAAACATATTTTAAGTGGACTTCAGAGAGAAAAATACATGAAAATGTGGAATATGGGCCCTTTAACTTGTAGCACACATACATGCACATATATACAGTAACATGCCACATGCAGACGCTGCTCTCGTCAGACGTCCTACTCATGCCTCATTGAAGTTGGACACGTGTTCGGGACACTGAGATCTGTGGTCAGAATAGACCTGATTGCACAGGAGGGTGAGAGTAGAGAACAGCGTCAAGTCCAGCAGATGAGGGCAAACTGGTTAATCAGGTCAGTACACACTATAATATATAGTGAATAGTAATCTAATTGTATATTATTTTTTATAATTTATAATGGATTTAAAAAGAGGTATAAGTGGATTAGGCTGGATGTTTGTTAAAAAATAAAAGATAATGGATGCCTTGTGTCTTGAGTGATTTTTCATCTGGCTATACACACATCCAGTGATTTCTCTGACACCGTTTATCGTCATGAACTCCTTATTTACACTACAGGTCGACTTGTAGAAGCAAGCAATGAGCTCTCAGCGTTAAAACATCTTTTAGAGCTGAGGTCGTTTGCCAAGAATGACGAACACTAAGTGGTCTAATTCTTGACCAGCTCACACCTGATTCAGGTAAACGAGTGTTTACAAGCATCTGAATGTGAGATTATTCTTAGTATATTAATGGTAATAAAAAGTAATAAGAAAGATGTATCATTTTTATTAAAAGTCATGTCACTTATGTCACTGGCCTGTGATGGTTGGGTCTGACGAGTCACTTTAGCTTTTAATCCAAAGTTTCTGCACATCAGAAATGCAATGCTGTGAATTTAAAAATTAACATGAACTGTTATTAACTGTTAGTAACTAATAAGTAAGCATCTTAGCACGAAAGAATTCAGTTCTCACCAGTAGTTGTGTGAAAACATTGTTAATATAAAAAATCACTAAAAACGGCAGTGATATTTAAAATTATGTTTAAACAGGTTTATTAGAGTGAAAGCAGTTAAATACACATGTTCTTAAGTATAAGAACAATACGAAAGTTCAGTTTCAACAGTAAAGTCATTCTGGATGTATAATAATCATAATAACACAATGTTATACAAATTTTTATTTATGGCTTCTAAGTGTTATATTTCAACTGCTTATGTCTAAACTTATCCCTGGGTCGGCCATGGGTGCCTTTCTGTGTGGAGTTTGCAAGCTCTCCCCGTGTTTCCTCCAGGTTCTCCAGTTTCCTCCCACTGTTCAAAGGTTGTGGTAGGTTCACTGGATGCTCTAAATTGCCGTAGGTGTGAGTGTGTATGTGAATGGTTGTCTGTCTCTGTGTTTCCTTGTGATGGGTTGGCCTCCTGTCCTGGGTGAACCCCGCCTTGGGGATGTAGTCAGCTAGGATTGGCTCCAGCATCCCTGTGATCCGAAATGGAAGATGCGGTTCAGAAAATGGACGAGGGATGTCTAAATCTGATGTAAAAACTCTATTTATCACAAACTTTGAGTTTATGACCAGTATTTGCTAGTATTATATGCATACAATACATATTTGCTACTTTTGTTAATGGTTACTTTAGTTTTTATTCTGTTTTGGGGTTTTAAACTTATGGATTTATGCATTTTTTTTGCACTGAAAAAATCTTTAAAAATTTTTTGAGTGCATCTGTTTTTTACTAAGACATGTGCAATATTTCTAGTGTATAAATTATCAAAAAATGTATTATCCTGCATGTGTAAATCCAATTGATTACGATGGTACATACTGTAGGCCTGTCATTTCGCATTCACTCATTACATTTGAAAGCACCCTGGCCCAACACACCGTGTGTGCGGCAGTGACAAACGTCAGGAGGGGAAGTTGGTGTTCGGAGTTTGACCACTGGAGGGCGCGCTTCAGCGGCAGCGCCGGTTTCTAAGCAACATCGTGTAAATATCGGCCGAGAAAACTGGGAAAGCTCTGCGCAGATTAGCTGCTCTCTACTGTAATACGCGTCATATAAACACGACATGTGTGTTTACTGTTTAGGCTGGAGACAGTAAAGCCTGGGCGCCGACTACAGCTGTACCGCACCGATACAACAGTGTCTGGTAAAGCGTTATTTTAATTAGTATGCATGATAACCAAGCTAGCTGGCTAGTTGGCTAGGTATCTCGATAGGTGAAGGTATCTCCTATGTCAAAACAAGGTGAGAGGAGAGCCGTGCACGCTGGCGTGATGAGACAGTACTGTAAGTATGGTTACAGTGGGTGGATAATAATGTAACTGTAGTGCAGGTTATGCAAGGAGAGCATGTAAGCTAACTAAAGTGGCTCAACGGATTAAGACAGATAGCCTGGCTAACCGCTGCGTGGCTCTGCGCTTATTCTTCGCAGAAACGCTCGTTTGCGTATAAAACTACTCGATGATGTTTTTAAACGGTGATGCGAGAGGTGGCAGGAGTGTGTGTGAACGATGCATTAAATGCTTCAGGGTAATGCAAGCAGGTTTAAAGGGCTGCAGGGTTGCTGGTCAGCTAACGTTAGCACACAACGCTAGAGCTCCAGGCTGCTCATTTGATTAATCAACTTGCCCAGAGCAGTCATGCTTATTATCAACAGGGGGAATAGTGCTGGCTAACTAGTCTAGACATGCAGACATGTGTAGATACCAGCTAATCCAGCGCCCCCCCCCCTCCATTTGCTGCAGCAACAGCCTCTACTCTTTAGATTGGGCTTTACACCAGATGTTGGGACATTGCTGTGAGGATTTCATTGCATTCAGTAACAAGAGCATTAAGGAAGATCCTGGAGGGTTAGTTCTGCATCACAGACTTCACTCCAGCTCATACCAAAGACACTGAATGGTACTCCATCATTCACAGTTCGACTAGTGCCCGGTGGGCTGGTGTCCTGCACAGTTTGGTAGTTCCCCTTCTCAGACAAACCCACTAAACCTGGCAATTAGCAAGGTTGTTGAACCAGTAATGCTTAAGCAGGTTAATCGTCAGACTTTGCTGGACACCGACCCCCTCCCACAACTGGAAATGTGCACCGCTGCTCTAGTAGAAGCTTGCTGTTGGGCTTAGGCAAGTGTGGCTGCTCCAGAGTGTCCCATTCTATTGGCAAGGCTTTTCTATGGCGTTTATACAAGGTGTGTGTGGGAAGTGGTGGAAATTTGGTAAAGTCTTTCCATTGGTGTTTTCATACATCAGTGACGCTAAAATAGTATATTTCTGTTTAGATATGTTAGATATGAATTCATTGTATCTTTGCAGAAATATAGTATTCAAATAGTTTTGGTTTGTCAAAGACATTTGATAGCATGGAATATTTTATTATTCTTATTATTCAAAGCAGAAATGTCTTTTTAGGAAGGAACTGCTTAGTTGCTATTATAAAAATTGTGATTGTTATACATATCCTCATTAAAATCAATAAGATTTTTTGTTCCAAAGCCACAAACTTGGAATATTTTACAATCTGGTTTTGCTTGTTATGATTGAACAGATTTGATCTGTTTTCTTCTCTTAAATTTACACCAAAGGGAATCTTACACAGTGATATACACATTAAGCTGGCAGAAAACACGTTTTCAGAAAAGAAGCAGGTCAGGTCCCTGATATCATGAGTAAAGTGCATAAAATATAATTTAACAAGTAAAAACAAGATGCTTGGAAACAGCATCCCTGTTATTTTATGAGCATTACATTATATCATGATCTATCACAGGGGTGTCAAACTCCTGTCCTGGAGGGTCAGCACAGTTTGGTGATTCCCCTTCTCAAACATACATGATTCAACTCACCTGCTAAGTGCCAGGTTTAGTGAGTGTGTTTGAGGAGAGGAAGTACTAAATATGGCTGGACACCGGCCCTCCAGGACCGGAGTTTGACACCCCTGATCTATCAGTTCTGCTAAAATGGAGCTTAAACGCAATACAAGATCATGGCGTGTCATGTTCATAACATAATAGTTTAGGAGACAAAAGGTGAAAGCAGGTGCCATGTTGTTGACTGACTATTCATGACACAAGTCTGCATTTGCTAAAGCACAACATGCATAATCCAATCTGAAGATCCTCTTTTAAAATCTTTTACCAAAAGTTTTGTAATACATTCCTGCTGCTTTGTGGTCAGTTGTCTAAAATCACAACCTTTAGCTATACAAACAGTAAGCTATATATTGTACTTGGTGTGCTGTAACATCAGTATTGTTACCAGTGCCACAACCCTTCAGTTTAATGTTTACACATCATAAATAGCCGCTAAAGTGCTGATTACTGACGAAGTCTTCTTGGCTTTGGACAGAGCGGCCCCGTCTATAAAGACCAATGGGGCTCTTCGACAAGCTGGCCGGATGGCTGGGCTTGAAAAAGAAAGAAGTGAATGTCTTGTGCCTGGGGCTGGACAACAGTGGGAAAACCACCATCATCAACCAGCTAAAGCCAACCAATGTGAGTGTTACTCTCTTACTTTAGACACCGATCACCCTTGATTACACTGTAACATTCATTTATCAAGTGCCTGTACTTTGAAATGTGTAAATAATTTTTGAGATGGGGACATAATTCAAAAGAGGAGAAATTCAAGTTCAATATTGTCTTAAAAGCTGTCTTCTTACAGGCACAGACTCAAGACATTGTACCCACCATTGGCTTTAGCATAGAGAAGTTCAAGACTTCAAGGTGAGGATCAATATTATACTTATTTTCAGTTGAGGCTCTGCCCTTGTCACAGTATTGACTATTCTGTTCTATTTATAGTCTGTCGTTCACAGTCTTTGACATGTCAGGCCAGGGCAGATACAGAAACCTATGGGAGCACTACTACAAGTAAGTGAAACCTATTTGTAAAAGGTTGCTGGTATTGTAATCTAAGTCTGTCTACAATTTGTTTTTCTAGAAATGTTGGGATATTTGGTCAATACAATATTTTAAAAAATTGGTTTGCACCTTTATTTAACTGACAAAAGAACAAATAAATAACTGTCAAACTATTTCAAATGTCTTTTCTGAATATAAACAAATGTTGAATTCGATGCCTGCAACACCTTCAGGTTGGGTTAGAGCAAAATACGAGTGAAAAGTTTATAGGATATTCAAGCACAAATAGTAAGTCATTTGGTAACAGGTGGGAGGAGGGGCTTATGATTGGGTATAAAAGGAGCATCTACCAAAGGCTCAGCCTTTGGGTCATGGCTCTCCACTTTGTTCCAAACGTTGTAAGAGAATGTCAGTCAGTTAAAAAGATTGACATGAGGAACCATCATGCTGCTCTGATAAATATAGCCACATGTCACGTATCGCAGTCTGGTTTAAAGAGAAGGCCATAAATCAGTTCTAAGCAGAAACAGCGCCACAAGCTCACATCAGATGAACCCAAAGCCAGTGAAAATGGACATTGAGTTATCTGTGCCAAAGACAAAAAGGACCAACTAGACTGTTCTCAGCATCAACATCTGTCATGGCATGAGGATGCATCAGTGCACACAGTGTGGGTGACTTGCATATTTGTGAAAGTACCATTGACACAGATGTGTTTGTTGGGATTTTAGTAATATATGCTGCCATTATGGTGACATGTTTTCCTGCTCCATGTTTATTTTTTGCAAGATAACGCTAGGCTTCATTCTGCACATGCTACAACAGTATGATGTGTCACTAGTCAAGCCCGGTCTCCTATTGAAAATGTATAGTATATTATGGTATATGGTATTATTACAAAATATATATAATATAAATATGCAGCATAATGTTATATCTAAAGCAGTAATGTCTCTTGCCATCATATGGACTTATTTTAATATTTTCCCTACCCTAGTTGCTTGCCCTCATAAGATTAATATTAACATAACACATAAGGTAATTTGTGTGTAGGGGTATGTGTACCACAATTGAAAATCACCATCCTGACCATATTCTGAATTCTAAGTATTATAAATATTTTTTTTCTGCTTCTGTTTGTCCAGGGAGGGTCAGGCCATCATATTTGTCATTGACAGCAGTGATAAGCTGAGAATGGTGGTGGCCAAAGAAGAACTAGACACCCTCCTTAATCATCCTGGTAAGTGTCTTTTCTTCTAGCAGTCTTCAATAATTTAAATGAATCTTAAATGTGTATTTGGAGACAGGTGAAAGATTCACACAGGCTTTTCAAAGAAGTTTAACATTTATAACTAAACAAGCTGTTTTTGCTACTATGTCTTTAAGACTGCTGTATGAATCTGAGATCTATTCTCTATTGTCCTCTGTTGTACCTCATTCAAAAATCAGTCCGGACTGAAACACTCCTTGTAACTTTAGCAAAACATGGCTACACTGTTTGAGGGTATATGTGTGCTGTCCCATCCATTTTTCTTTCACTTAGACCCCTGTTTGGTTTTCTTTTGCTTTTTCTCTCTTCCTAACTCATCTATATTCCTAACTTCCTAACTCGGCTATATTTGTCACAGTAACATGATGGTTTCACAATATTATGTACTGTAGATGTTGAAAGACCTAAATTCTCTGCAATCTTGCATTGAAAAATGTTCATTTTGAGCGGACTGACAATTCTCTTATTAATTTTGGCACATAGAGGTGAACCATAACCCATCATTGTTTGCAGAGACTGGGCTCTTAATGGATGCTTCTTTTATACAAGATCCTTTACCTGCTATCAGTTAACTGCTTAATGTGCAGTTATCCAAACGGATGTTACTTGAATATTTTGTGCACTTTTCAATCGTTTTTCAACTCTTTATAATTTTTCTTGAGTGAGTTGCAGCCATCAGAATTTAAAATTGTGTATATTCCTCAAAATACAATTTAGCTGGTCAGGAAAAATTCAAATTGTTTTATACTTTACCAGTTAAATAAAGGTTCATGTTAATTAAATCTTAAATTTTTGTTTTTATTGCATTGTGGTAAATATCCCAACTTTTCTGGAAATGGGGTTTGTAAATAATCAATTGCCTATGTGTGTAGATATCAAGCACAGGAGGATCCCCATCCTGTTCTTTGCTAATAAGATGGACCTAAGGGAAGCATTGTCATCAGTGAAGGTCTCTCAGCTCCTCTGTTTGGAGAACATTAAGGACAAGCCCTGGCATATTTGGTAGGACAATGCAGGCAATTACTTATACTTTTGTTTTTGAAATTAAGGAGAAATCTGCTGATTTATGTGGGTAGTTTGTTTGTTTGAACTTGACAAACTAAGAACAAGGGTTGAAGACATATTACATGTCCAGCAGGTTCCCATCATGTCCATTTGCATGTTTCTAGTGCAAAGCAGTACATTCAGTCAAGTTGATTTAGAATAAGCTTTAGGTCTCTGCACCATGTTCTAAATCCAGTCACAGTATGGATATGTTTGGGTGTTTTTCAGTGCCAGTAACGCTGTCCAGGGTGAGGGTCTGCAGGAGGGAGTCGACTGGCTTCAAGGTACAGATTATTAGTTTTATTTGGCTTTAAGTTATTGCATTGGAGCTGAATTTTCATCCAGTCTAGGAAGACTAGAAACATCTGAAGGTTTTGTAGTAGCTCTTTGTATCTATGACATATATTTAGTTGTAGCCCCCTTTTTCAACTGAAAAATAGCAGCACCATTGGCAGAATGAGTTATACAGTACGCCCAGTAGAGCCATACGTAACAAAACAACAGCAACACATAAAGTTCAATTTCCCTCCGCTATAACAACAGTCCATCAGCTGTAGGATTCAGAGTGAGAGGGCTTTTATTGCAAAGGAGGTGGAACCATGAGGTGCATCGGTTTGTTTGTTTTTTCTAACAATAAATCAGTGGTACATAGGACAATCTGTTGGAAGACCAACTGATTAGACAAGTGGACTGGCAGTAATCAAGCTTTGGAATCAGTGAGCTTTGGAATAAAATCCAGCAGCCACACCAGCTCTTTACATATACGACTGGACACCCCTGCATAATAAACAGAGCAGCTTCTGTTGTGCTCACTGAATATCAGTGGGGGGAACTTAAGTGAGGAATAGAGTTTCTCGAAAACATGGTTCCCAATATGAAAATAAGGTTCTTAAATTATTGTAAGTAATGAATGTATTCTTATTTAACATTCTGTCCAATCATATAGCTATAATAAAATTAATTTAATGTAACACTCTTTCTCTAGGATCAGTTTTGAACAAAGAAGACAGAAAGCACACATCCTATCAAAATATTATAAGAACAGTGTAAAAAGCTTAACACACTGTTTTAGTATAAACACACCAATTTGTGCAGTTGTGGACAAGTAATATTATTATTAAACACAATACTATCATGCTGGGGAACAGGGAATAAACTTTCCTGTTATGCTCTTTTACATAAAATAGCTTCTTTCTCCATCTTAGGGAGTTTTTTGTTTTGTTTGTTTGTTTGTTTGTTTGTTGTAGTATTGTTTTAGATTGTGGAAACTAGTATCTATATAAAACATGCCCACCTCAGGATTCTGCTATTACAGCAGATAAATCGTCCTCCTGACTTAAAGTTAAAACACCACGTTTCCATTTTTTTATACTGTTACTACCATATGACCCCCAGCAACACCCACTAAAGAGCATTTACTGTCTATATTGATTACAGCACTCTGTGTCTGTGGCATTCAGTTGCATTTTATTTATGTTCTACTCTTTTTCATCCATAGAACAAATTGCACTGTAAGTATTTTAAGTTGGACCTTCACTGGGATTGTAGTGAACTATTGTGAACTTGTAGTTTCTCCCTGTCATTAAAGTGAAGCTATGACCTTCAGTCATTTACGGCTGTATCCAGGCTGCACATGCCATTTTATACACACACCAGCTTTAAGTGTGAGTTTTAATAAAATGTTGCCTGAACACTCTGTAATTCAGCCCACAGTGACTGAATGTTTCTCTCTTTTCTGCCATGCCTTGTAATAGTACTGGAGACTTGCACAAGTGTCTGTACTCTCTGACCCCGTGTTTCCACCTTTGTCCTGTTCATTGACACAGTGTCTTACTTTAAACCCTGAGTTGTTTGGTGTTAGTCAGTGTTCCCCCTTATTTGCTTAATTCAAGTAACTCTGTTGTGTGTGGGATGTTTTTGCAATTACTTTGGGGTTTTTTTCTTCTCATAGATCAGATCAGAACGATGAGAACGTGAAACCATCATAAAACAAAGAGGAAAGCTGCCACTTCTGGCTCACGCGATAGCAGCAGTGACCCTCCACAGACGTCAAATCAAGCCTGATCCATGACCTTCAGCCCGTGGGCATGATGAGCCGTCTGTGGTGACCCACACTTGGAAGCTCGGAGTTTGGTAGTGTGAGATGCGGCTTAGCTTTAATTCTGTTGCACTGCAGATTTTCACAGTCTTAGATTGTTTGTCTTTTGAAAAGGGGCACCAGATGTGCTCATTCTAGTGTCTCTAAAAATGAAACTGCAAATATTTTAATCCCTCAGATCATGACCAAATATTTTACGATTCACACTTACTTTACTCTCATTAGGCAACCGGACACAAGTGCATCTGATTCTTTCTGTATTCTTCACAAAAGAGGTTTTGATCAGCCAGATAATGGTTGCACGCCATCTTGCTAAGTTGCAGATCATCTTGCTCAGACCATCTTGCTTATAGTCCTGCACAAAGCAGGATTCCTCAGTGATCAGGGTACTTGAAGCCAGTTGAGCCCTTATTTGAGTGTCCTATTGGACCGGCTTGGTGTTTGGTTTAAGTTACAAGGCTAACTGAAAAATCTTGCTTTGTGAAATACACTTCAGGTTACCACATCCGTGGCTGGGAATGGCCGTAGTGTCTCCTTTACAAGAAACCTTTCCTACCTTTTTTCTATTGTTAGTATTCACTCTTGTTAATTGTGGTTTAGGAGAGACTAAGGTGCAATGTTTCATACATCACGATTTCTCAGTAAGCAGGACAATGGAAGCCCACAGTCTCCTATTTTCCTGTTGGACAAAGCTTGATTTCTGGCTCTCTGCTTTGTAAAATACCCTACAGTTTACTTTGATTTTAGTGGCTTTAATGATGAAAGTAGCACTCTCTTTGCAAGTCAATTTGCTTTTTGTTTGTTTTCTATTGCCTCCATAAGCATTGTATTGTGGTACTGTCATCTAGTGCACATGCTGGTGCACATGTGCACATTTTGACACATTAAATATTTAATTAAGAAACGTTCATGTGTTTATTGACTTATTTACCTACTTCATTTTATAGCTCTTTTGTTTTCATATTACACATGTAGACTGTGCTGTATTTTGTGTCTCTGGTTCAAATAATGTAAATGTTCAATTCTGTTTATGTCTCAAAGCTGTGTTTGGGTTAGAGGCCTACAAATAATAAGAAACATTGCTTGATTGTTAGGTCTATTGCTTTCTTTGACTATCCCTTGACTATTCCCTTTGACTATCCTGTGTAGTTTCTTGTATTTGTGAGGCACTCTCGACCCCAACTTTTTTAATGCATCAAACCTAGCAGCTTGTAAGGAAGTAAATTTGGGAGAAAGATGCCTAAAGGCTCTCCATACTTCTTAAAAATACAGGTTCCTACATGGCTCTTGGCTTTGACAGAAACAACAAAAATGTTTAGTGGGAAGTCCCTCTATTAACCTTTAATGAACTGCTGTTTTGTTGTGCCTTTTGTCAACAGTGTAGAACAGCCACTCTGTACTGATCCTCTTGGACCACTCGAAAACGTTGTCACGATTTTGGGTTGTTGGACGCAAGTGCAGCAAGAAATATTCAAAAAAAGGTTTATTATACAAAACGACAAACACTACAAACTTAAACTGAGAAACAACTGCGAACATAAGGAACTAAGAAACAGAAACATGGTAGGGTGACAACAACAGAGCTAGGAAAAGACAAGGCTAAGGAACATACAATGCGGCTCAGGGAAGACAAATCTAACAAACAACAAGGTGTTGACAACAAATAACCGACAAAGGACTGAGGAAAACACAGGGTTTAAATCGGGAACATGAAACAAGGAACACCTGATGGGAGGGGACAGGAAACGAAAGACAGGTGACAAGGCCTGACTAGGGCGTGGCTAACATAGACACCAGACAGGGAACACTTGGAGAAACCAAAACAAAACACAGACAGAAGCACATGACTAAGGAAAACAAAACAGAACCTGAAACAGGACAAGACGAACCCTCACATTATTCCCAATGACAAAAAATCTTTTCTATTGCTCTTATACAACAATAGAACATGAAGCAAAGAAATTCTAGATATTGTATAAAATGTGCTTTAGTAGTGGTAGTTGATTCCACCGAAACCATAGTAATCTGTTAATTACCCTGAGTTTGGTTTTGTTTTAGACATAAAGTTGTGAAATTGAAAGCAGCTAAATAGTTTTTTGTTTATTCCTGGCTTACTTAAGATTGGTTGTTTTGTCATCGCTGCTACCAACTGTAAAGCTTAGGGGCAATGATATGTTTTAAATTTGCCCTGATGTCACACCCTTCTTTAAAATGTGACTAAACAAGCTATGTGCAATGTGCTCTTTTTCTGTGTTTGTATGTGCCAGAGAAATTAATACATTAAAAGAAAGATGCAACAAAAAAATCCCTACAGATTTCCACTTACCCCAGATGTAGTTGATCTGTAGAATCAAGTGCAATATAATGTAGAAATAATCACCATCATCAGTCTTTTCTCTAAGTGCATCCCTAAAATTCCGCCAACTTGTAACACATCCAGATCCTCATTACAGTGCTAGAGACTTGTCCATGTGGTTTAAGACCCATTATGACTTTCTCTAAGCTGTAGAATTGAGCAAAACTCGTGTATGTGATCAAGCACACTTTTTAGACAACAGGATCTGTTTTCACAAACATCCCATGGAGCAGGAGTGTTGATCCAGAGTCAAGTTAGTATCAATATGACTATCATAAACCCTGAGGAATCTGATCCAAGATCAGTCCAGAACTGTAAATACCAGTGCTATTAATTATATTGCTCTTGATTTCCAAATGTAGAAAATATGGAATGTTGACACATGGAATGACATATGGAATGTTGGATAGTCGTTTTAACATTAGGACAGTCGAAAACAGCTCAAGTCAATACCCTATTTCCAAATACTCTGTCTCTTTTATATGTGCATAATGAAAAACACCTGCATTATGCATGCTCAAAGATCTTTCTTGAAGCATTCTTTGGTTTATAATTAACAATTTCATTTAAATATTGGTTAAAAAACCAGATTTAAAAAAAAATCCTGTTCCTTATTTGGTAGAAAACAGTTAATAACAACAAAAACTGTTTTGACTCTCAGCGTAGAAGAGTCTTATTAAGGCTCAAAAACAACGTGGTATCATAAGAAAATCTAATAACCTCACTTTCTTTTGCTTTTCTTTGCTACAATTTTGGAGATACAGAGTTTTCTTACATAAGCAGCAGTATAAAGGGTGAATTCTTGGAATAAGCCATACATTAGATGTAAACCAGACATGGCTGTATCTGGCTTAGGCTGGTGGCACAATCAATGACTGTAATAAAACAGTCCCCATAGGGCTCTCCACACTGTTCCCAGACCAGCTGCTGTGGGAAGGGTGACCTGTAGCTTCAGTCGTGACTAATCAGATGTGCTCCCTCATTAAGACCTGCATGCAGCATGAGCATGGAGGAGAGCAGAAGACAGCAAGGTCTAATCAGAAGCCCATCTGTCGCTTATAGAATTACATACAGTAGCAGGGGGCTTCCACTCAATTGATTTACTGATGAAATCATGTCCTTTATCCTATATTTCAGACCTAGATTTAGCTGTCTAAGGCAGTGTTTAGATTAAAAATAGTTGGATCCCTACCTAAGACTAATTTTAGAGAAAAAGCAAAACTGCAGACAAAAATTGGTAATCATTAGTCATATATCATTACAGTAAATTGAAATTTTGTACAGTTTTGTAAAACGAAATTCTCTTTTACAACTTTTATCCCTGACAGAAGTACAAAGAAAAGAATTTTGGATTGCTAAATTTTGGCTTTTTGAATTTGATACCTGCAACACACTCAGTTACCAAATAAATGAGTGCAAAGTTTATAGAATATTCTAGTTACACTGTTTTGAAACACTCACAATAAGCAGGTGAAATGGTAAGAGGCTCATGATTGGGAGTTCAAGAAGAACATTTCTCAATGCAAGACAGCAAAGTATTTAGGTCTTTCACCATCTACAGTACACAATACTGTAAAAAGATTCAGGTAATCTGGAAAAATCTCAGTCTGTGTATGAAGAGGCTGGTACAACAGATGAATGTATGCTTTCATGAGACATTATATGAGAAACCATCATGCTGCTGTGATAAATATAGCTGCATGTGCTCAGGAGTTCAGAAAGTTATTCTCACCTCTACTAACTAAACACCTTTTCAATGTGTGTTGCAAACATGCAAAATGTAAAATGCATCTTTTATTTGTAGTTTTGTCAGTTAAATAAAGGTTCAAGAGAATAAACCAATCATAGATTTTTGTTTTTATTGCATTTTTCAAAATGCTCCAACCATGAATTTGGGTTTGGGTTAGCACATAGATTTGCAAATTGTCTTGTATTAG
This sequence comes from Arnoldichthys spilopterus, assembly GCA_037974385.1. Taxonomy (NCBI): domain Eukaryota; kingdom Metazoa; phylum Chordata; class Actinopteri; order Characiformes; family Lepidarchidae; genus Arnoldichthys; species Arnoldichthys spilopterus. Next base: position 26,812,255 of record JBBPDA010000081.1, on the reverse strand, counting down.
GACTACAATATATGGACAAAGGTATCCAAACACTCCCTCAAATTAATGAATTCAGCTCATTGCAGATACAGTAATGATGAAAATTTGAATATACCCAGTTTGTATAATGTCCACAGAAAAGCATTACCAATATATACAGAATTTATATTGTACAGTCAAGCTAGAAGTCTGTGATTTAAACAGTGAAGCGTTTCTCTATGACCTGCGCTTTTCCCTTAAGCCACTAGGCAGCATCAGTACACCACACCTCCAGCAGCAGCACCTTGTATATGAGACACATGCTCTATAGCCATAGTATTACTGTGAGGGGAAAGTATTCAGGCACGTTCATTGCATATATCCACTCCAAACTTTGCAATTATAAATATGAACAAAAACTGTATTCGTAAACATTAGCAAATGCTTTTGAAAAAGCAACAGAGACATAGCAAATACCTCAGACATCTTTGTCAGTAAATGTGGTTTAATAACATAATATACAATTGGACACCATAAAGATTTCTTCAAGAATAATGATAAGGAAGGTAAGAGAGAAGCCTGCATTCACTCCAAAAGAGTTGTAGACTACAGAAACGTTGTTGGTAAAGCACAAAAATGAACAATAAGTAATGAATAAGAAATTAGTCATTTGCATTCCTGCACCCCCTCCAAATTCATCAAATTAAGTTTACTGAGATACTTCTTATATTTTCATGCAAGCATTTAGAACTGTGAACAGTGTGAACTCATTTGAGAAAAAAAGTGTTACACATATGATCGTAAGAACATCTTACCCACAGTAAAGTATGGAGGTGGGAGGATCACAGTATGGAAGTGCTTAGTTGTGGAGTTCATCAAAGAGAATCTTGTGGAGCTATGTGCATCTGTTTTTTTTTTGTTTGTTTTTTTACCATTGTGTACATGTTTACAGCTCAGTTGCAGTTATTGTATATGATATTTTGCATTTTTTGTGTTCTGAATTAACATTTTTCTTCTGAGCCAAACCCATCTGGGTAATATTAAACTAGTGTAAACAGTAGAACTGACATTTTAACACATAAAATGTTGAAAAGTTTTTTTTTGCATGCTTTTGCTACAGCAAAACCTCACAAGGAATTCTTTTTTTTAAATTAGTTAATATCTTCTGAGCTAGTTAGAACATAACTTGGCTCCAGATTTCTCTTTAGTGCCCCAGCCATCAAATGGAATTGTTCACCTTCATGACCAGCACACCTGATTTAACGGAAACAAAGATTCATTAGCCAAACCAGGTACTGGATGGAAAATACAGATAGTACTGTGCTGCCATGCAAGAATTTCGGTAAAGCAAACTCAATATACAATAGATATAATGTGTCATAAAACCACTACTTAATTTAATGTTATTCATATTTATTTTAATAATGGTGTTTGCCTGACCAAATCCTTTCCTCCTGCCAATAATAATAGGTAATATTTTAACATCAGCCTTATATTAATACTGATATTGTATTATTGCTGTATTGCTGCTGTTGCTGTTACTTATTTAAAATAATTTTGCCTTTAAAATAGGAACTTTAGGTCATATACAGATCTAATGTTGGACATGGTTCTAGAGTTAAGGCTATAATGTATGTGTGAATGTTCTTCTCTAAATAAATATGCTCTGTGTTTGGTTGGGGATTTGGGTTTCAGACCCATGCACAGCTCGACACACTTCAAAGGGTGCAGAGCCAGATGTGGCCTGCGCGCTCATTAACTTCTCTCGATGCACGTGTGGCGCGCACCATGGCACCACCACAGGCTCCACTGTACCCAGAAAGCATAGCAGATACCCAAAGGGCTGCTGTCCCACCCGGAGCAGCTGCTGTTTACACCAGTACAGCTTTCTGTTCTCCAATCAAACCACCTAAACAGACAGTTTCAGGCACCAAAACATAGCATTTCTCTTGGACCTGCTTTTTGAGGGGTGGACAGAAGTGATGTTGAATGTTGGAGAGTGATCTTGACCAGGCTTTCTCCTCTATCAACTGCCCCTAACATCTGTATGGGAAGTGTGCTGGCTCCTGGCTGCTCATAATTGGAGGCTTCTTGGCAGGCTGTCAAATGTTTCTCCCACTTCAATTAGTCGGGTTTGGGCAGAAGAAGTTGAAAAAGCTCCGTCACCATTAAATTGGCTTCCTTGAGAAGTTCCTCTCCTCATATTTTAGGCAGTTATTAACTCACCCGCTTTTTCGACCACATAGTCTATTATGTCACTAAAATGTTAATATGTTGTTTACTGTGTTTATAGCTGTCAAAATATGGTTGTGGGACCAAACAGTATAATTAGAGAAGCCATCTTCTGAATTTTAAAAAAACAGTTTCACTTGCCAGAGAGTTGGGCTGAATTTTAAAATGTTAGTCTTTTAGACTCTAGTCTTATTATTCTGTAATTAATCCTAAGACTCATTATCCATTATCCTGGATACTAATATAATATAAGTATCCCGGAACTACTAAGAAAATCTAGTAACATCTCCCAGTATTGAATAATTACTTTAAATGTTCCATTTTTTAAATTATTCACAAATTATTCAGTGAATAGTATGAATAATTCAGCAACCATTTTATATTAGTTGGCATCCACTAGTAATCGTCTACAATGTTTAATCAGTATCTACTTTGCTTTATCCAGTAACTAATATATGTTATTCAAAAACTACTAAGAATTATTCAGAAACTACTCCGCATAAGATATACAGTGAATATTCAATAACTAATATGAATTATGAAGTACTGTCAACTTTTATCTACTTATCTATTTTCAATTATTCAGTGATTAGTTTGAATAATGGAGCAATTATTTTTCTTTCAGTATTTACTAAGAATTATTCAGTCATGCTCTATTCAGAAGCTGCTTTTAATTATTTTGAAACTAGCATAAATTATTCCCTAATTATAACTGTAAATATCGATTACTACAAATGTTCAGTACCCAATGCAATATCCAGTAATTATCATTCACCAACTACTATGAATATACATTAACCACATAATAATAAACACATATAATTTTTTTTCAGTGTTTTTCACTATCTACAATGAACAGTATCAGTAATTATCAGCCAAATGAATAAATGTAAATATATTTCAGTATTTATGCATCAGTATCTACTATAAATATTCAGTAACTACACTGAATTATTTAGTAACTACTATAAATTATACAGTAATTACTATGAATTAAACAATAACTACTGCAGTATCCAGTAATTATCATGAAATATAGATTAACTACTATAAATTATACAGTAAATACTATGAATCTTCCAGTAACTAATATAATAACCAGCAATTATTATGAACTATTGAGCAACTACTAATCATTATCCCCTAATGATTGCATACTATTTGATAAATACTATGAAACTAATATATATGTTACATTTTACCAGCAATTTACCATTTTCAGAATTAAAATTTATTCAAGGAAGTTTTACTTAATGACTACCAAGTGTTAGTAAATGGCCGTTTTTACTGTTCTGTTTTCCTTTTGGCAGAAGTACAGAAGAGTTTGAGTTCGTGTGTGTGTGTGTGTGTGTGTGTGTGTGTGTGTGTGTGTGTGTGTGTGTGTGTGTGTGTGTGTGTGTG
>JBBPDA010000081.1:26776700-26793125 GCA_037974385.1 Arnoldichthys spilopterus | reverse complement strand
ATTCATGTTTGTGGCTGTAATGTGACAAAATGTGGGAAAGTTCAAGGGGGCCGAATACTTTTGCAAGCCACTGTAATGATTATTACATTAGGGTAAGCTCTAAAGGGTGCATGTGTTACGTATCTCACCATCATTAGAGTCAGTTTCACAGTTTCAGATAAAGTCTGAGCCCAGAGTAAAGGAGGATGCTATTGTTCATACACTATCTCAATGTAGAAACCAACTCATAGTTACTGGCAGGAAGATTGAGCTAGATGAGAAAGAATACAATTGAATGTAAATCGAGGCAAGTTTAACTAAATAAGTTTTCTCTTCCAGAGAAATTTCATAAACTGCATTAACACCTACAGTGTGTAGTGATATAAGGGTGAAAAACTTCAATATAGTTACTTAACCCAGTTCTTCTGGTCGGTCAGGCTCAAGAACATATTACCTCATCTCCCCACTTTCTGTCGCAGACTGGAATCAGACGAGTTATGGGTCGGTCCCGCCCATGAAGAGAGACGAATCAGAAATGATTCTTCCAATCGTGTTGCAGCACCTGTGCCCACCCTACGTCTCCTTCTTTGGACTGGGTGCTGTGTCTGCTGCAGTGATGTCATCAGCTGACTCATCCATCCTTTCAGCTAGTTCCATGTTCGCCAGGAACATTTACCAGTTGGCCTTCCGCCAGTCAGTAAGTTCCTGTAAAATAATGCTACCCATAAGCTTCCATAGGTTTTACAGATATACACACATTCACTGACCATTCATCTTTTTCACAATTATCCTGATATTCTAATACACATAAGCACAACATATTTCTGCATTTTTCTAATTAATCTTTGTCGCATAGTACCAGTGATTATCGCAGACAATGGGGATTAGATAAAAGGCTGCCTTTAAGGGCTCATATCAGGAAAACAGCCCATTTGGAATGCACTGATTTTGTGATGTCACAAATATTTACATTATACATTTTTTTCAACCGACCACAGATTAGCTGCCCATTCCTTCCGACACTGTAATGTGTGTTTCAGTCCGGATTCACAACAAAATGTGACTGACTTCAATCTTGAAATCACCCTGCAGTACTGCAAAATGTGCAATTGTTTTGTTATATGCGATTATTTTGCTCCATCAGGACTGAACATTTCCTTGTTTGTACACTCTAGGCATCAGACAATGAGATTGTGTGGGTCATGCGGATTACCATCTTTGTGTTCGGGGCCCTTGCCACAGCCATGGCCCTCTTGACGGGCACAGTATATGGGCTCTGGTACCTGAGCTCAGACCTGGTCTACGTGATCATCTTCCCCCAGCTCCTCAGCGTCCTGTTTATCAGAGGCACTAACACCTATGGCTCAGTGGCTGGCTACGTCTTCGGCCTGCTCCTGCGCATTGGTGGCGGTGAGCCCTACCTCAAGTTGCCCCCTTTTATCTACTATCCAGGCTGGTATGTCAAAGAGGTGGTTCACCACACCACTAAAGAGGTGGAGCATCTGGTTTTCCAGAAGTTCCCCTTCAAGACTGTGGCCATGCTTTCTTCCTTCCTGGGTAACGTTGCTGTTTCCTACCTGTTCAAATACCTGTTTGAGAGTGGCACGCTTTCGGCCAAATACGACTTCCTGGATGCGGTGGTGGCCAAACATAGTGCTGAGATCATGGACAGGACCACCCTGGTGAACAGGAACATTATTGGGCTAAATGAGATGGCTCCGGTGCGGCCAAGGCTCAGCGTCACACTGGCCAGCACTTTCACCAGGAAGGAAACTCTTACCGAAGAGGAGGAATCCAGTCCCGAGTCGCCAAGCCATGAAAACGAGTAAGACCACTGCCTTCATGCTTCTGACTCAGTCCACTGTGGAGACATTGTGAAGGACAGTACCTGTTTTAAGATGTAACAAATATTCGTGTGAGGACAAATAATAAGGACGTTTGCATTTACCATACTTGTTGGATTTTCCATCGCTGCTGCAGGAAAAGCGTAAGTCATACAGTAATCGGCAGAGCAAGTGAGCAGATATGGACAAAAATGATTAGCTTTTACATCACCAAGGAACCAAGTGTGCTGCAGGTTCTCCAACTGCACTTCAGTATGGTATGTATGAAACAAAGCAGTTTTGCTCTTCTCTGCTCTGATGAAGCATAGATACTGTGACTATACACTATATGTGGTGAGTTAATAGCAATATTAATTTCCCTGGTGAGGGTTTATTTATATATTAAATATTTAAAAGCTAACAAGATAAGTGAACTGTGTATCAGCATAAAGGTTTAAGAAATATTTACCTGAAGTCAGACTCCCATGTTAGATGTTAGTACCATTCATCTCATTGTCCTGTCATAAAAATGTATATTAGAAAACACACAAACATATTGTGGCATATTTTCAGCTCATGAGTCATCAATAAAATACATGGCATAACTGTGATGAAACTGCACATGCAGCATAGGTCTTCATTATGTGCAATATGAAGAAAATTTGAGAATATGGCGGGGGATATAATGTTGCAATCGCCTTAACTAGCTGCATTAAGTGTGGGCGGGGTGGAGTGGGATGGGTGGGGATGGGGGGTTTGTCTGCTGCTGAATTGGAAATGGTACCCACTCCCACTGCTTCCTGCGCAGCGCACTCTCTGTGCTGTGCGCTACGTGTCAAACACGGAGCTGTTTCGAATTCAGCATAATATTATGCAAACAGCTCAGCAGCCACTTTGTCAGGATGTGGAAATGAATGTAGTGCTAAAAAGATTTACCTGATGTTATACTTGTAAGGGATCTTTGCCGTGTTAGTCTGTGATCTGCGAACTTGTAAATGTCGCCAGAAGCTTCCGTGTACCTGGTTTGAGGCTGAGTCACTGTCTGTGTTCATTTGTTGTCTTAAAGATGAAAGATTTTTGTGTGTGACGTGTATATTTATATTTATATATTTTAAGAAAAAAAAAGGTGCAAAGGCATATCGTCATTTTAATGTGCTGGTAGAATTATTCTGTTTGGTAAGAGCTTTAGGCCAATAAATCTATATTTATTTATGTATTATGGCCTAAAAATGATTCTAAATGTAGAAAAAAAGGAAGTAAATAAATTCTATTATTAAAAAGCTTAATGATTCCTGTCTTTTTGCTAATCAACAGGTCGTGTGATATTAATATGTCTTTCAGCCCAATTCAAACCCACAGTGTTATATAAGACTGTCTTTTCCACAGTGGCTAGCTTAGAAAGCGAGTGCATGTACGAAAAACGTGACACTTTATGGTGTAATTCACTTTCCCTCTATCCTCCATCTTCAAAGTCACAATGGACTGGGAAAGGGATGGGGGGTGACCAAAAAAAAAAAAAAGGCACTAAAAATAGCCCTTACGTTATTTACATCACGCTAAGTGCTTCTCCACTGTCTTGCCAGGGTGGAGTGTAAGGCGGAGTAGGTGGGGGAGAATAAGTAAAGAGTGGGCGGGGGGAGGTGGTAGGCGGATGGGTTGGGGTGGGCCTTTTATGCCTCCCATTTTCTTCCACTGCGACAGTTCCCTGAGGCTGCAGAAGGTTGGGGGTTGGTGATGGCGGTGATGATGACGAAGGCAAACCTGCCCCACCCTCTCTTCTCCTGTGTCCCTCGCTCGTCCTACATCATGTCCTTGCCATCCTAAAGTTTAATCCAATTAAGTTTCCGTGGCAGGAGATGCCAGAGATCCATTCACGAAGAACAACAAAGTGCACTCGCCCTGATTAATAACCAAAAATAAAAAAAGGCTTCCGTTGAGACAAAAGTACAGGCGATTTAGTGCCTTCCAGCTGAGGGGGCGTTCGTGGCCATCAAAAATAGTATCTGGAAACAACCCTTGGACTACTCACACAAACGAGGAATAGCTGGACGTAGGGCTGTGTAGTTAATCAAATTTTAATTTTTCAAATACGATTTTGGCTTCTAACGATGATGAAAACAAGATAATCAGGATAAAATGAATGTGTTGCATTCCATTTCACAATGATGCTCTTATTGCACTGGGTTTGAGATTTTGTGTTTTTCTGAACTGATCGCAGCCACACTAGATAGTGCTTATGATCCCACTGGGTTTTTTAGCTTAAATATATTTAAAGTTTAAGAAAATTACAAAAATCAGATTGAATAGCAGAGGGTTAAATTTGTGAAAAGGTATTTTGTAGTGATACTCTAAGAAAACACATTTGGTTTGTTAAAGAGCATTTCAGTCATGTTTTTTGTCATTGAAAGGTCTTTTAGGGAATCACAATAAGGCTCTTCTGTGGCATTGTTCTCAAAAACCCTTTTCAGAGCGAGATTCACCACTGGTGAATGTTCTAAAACAGCTAGTTTTATAGTCATCAGCAGTTTAAACGGTGACTTTTTCAGTTCTGTGTATATACATGCATCTCTTAGGTGATTTACATTTCTTGTCATGTCTCTCATGAATGACTCAGCCTATTAATGGAATGGTGCTGGTTGTAGACTCTCCTCTGAAATATGTAACTTACGATTCAGTCAGGTTGGAGACAGAGAGGCGACCTATGTCCTGTTTTATTGTCTAATCAATCAGCACTACTGCCACAACAGTCTCACTGTAGCTGACTGAGGCACCTTTACCGCTATTCTTGTGTACTGTCAAAACTGCTCATATTAGTAGTTAGCTAATTTCCATTAGATGTTTAATGTTCAGTGGAATGGGATATTTAAAATCAAATGGCCTTTTTTAATCTGGACATTTAAGAAAATCATCTTTGATACTGAAACCCTGAGAATCATTACATTTAAATGGTTCCTTGAAGTAAAACAGTAGGAATTCTGATGTGTAGGACTTTTTGACCTGATAATGGTGTGAACCAGTGGCTCCAGAGGCTGGAGACCCCACTGATCTTACACACCCACCACAGCCCAGGAAAGGCTTGTTAATTAGTCAGAGTAGAGGGCCATCTGTAGCACCGTCCCTTTCACTGTGTTAGCATTAGATAATAATGCTGCTTTTGTGCATCTGTTAAAGAGGTAATCAATCTTATCAAAGGAGGCAGAATAATCAGATTGGTCCTCATTAAACCAGGTTTGGTAATTGAGCATGCTGGGAAATGTAGTCTTGAAGCCTTCCAGGAGACATAAGGTATAATGTGATCAGAGTGATAAAAAACTCCAGCTGGAGTGGAGGGGTTGCATATGAGTAGAGCTGAATATGCCCCAACTCACCATGGAATTATCAGAACAATCTTAGAAGAGTATCATTGAGCCTGGGACCCAGGAGACTGGCTAGTTGTTTCTGTTTATTACTGCTTTTGTCACACTCTAATTAATCTCAGCCAAAACCCCTATTACCACTGAAACCTATGTATTTCGGTTTCTCCTAAGTGACATCTATATAAAATGTTACTGAACCAGTGTTCAGACTTACTTAAAAGGTCAGATTTTACATATATGTACTGGGTACCTTAAATGGAACAAGGTATGAGAGGAAATGAAGAGAATGTTACTGATATTACCTCTTAGCCGACCGGCTTTACAGGGTGAAAATTTACTAGTTGAAACAACAATGTGACTGAAGCTTTTTATAGCCTACGTAAATCACCTAAAAGGTGTTCATCTCATATTCGCATCTTCGTATTTCATTGGGATTTGTTATATGGAGAGGTGTCACACTTGTCAACAAGCAGGGGGGATAGTCTGGTTATTGTATTTGTCATTCCAAATATATGGCAGGGTTGTTTTATGTGATCCTATGCAGCATTATTTTTGTTAAATGATGCATGAAACTTGTTTTACAAAGCAGAAGTGGTTGGCATTAATTCAACCGAGTATCTACTTGAATATATGTAAGATACTGTTTTGCTTGTGACATTTGCATTTTTGTACTCTATTATGTGCTGTACACCTGTGTGACGTGATGTTTTACAGACTCCAGGCACATACACTTTGTGCTTGTGACAGGTGAGGCTTTCCTATAGGTAGTCTGTTGGCATGGCTTTGACATTACATCTAAATGTAGCTTTAAAGACTAGGCAGCCCCACAATGCAACCAACTTCTTACTGTGCAATAACGGCACATGGTCTGCTGTTTAGGTTTATCACACATGTCTTTGAATTTTCTTAATCATTATCTTATAGATGTTTAGGTACAAGTATACATATAAAAGTATACTTTATAAGCTGATATTTTGTGAGCAGCCCCTTGTGTCATTCCCTGATCTTCCTTATGGTGTTGGATGATGAGGATTTCCCCTGACTGTTAGTTCATGCTTATATGGGAAGCCATAACAATTATAATTATCAATTGTTTTGTTACTTAAAATAATATGATGTTATATTATGGCAGTAGGGAGCCAATCAAAATTGTATTTGCATCTTAAAGACACAGTAGCAAAAACAAAAATGAACATTAACAATAGCAGTAATGTAAAGAGAGTTGGGAAAATTATTATGCAAAATGTAATTATGTGGTTTCAGTAGTTAAAACATAAATGTGGACAAAGGTTAGCAAATGTTAATAACCATGTTTTTTCATAAATTGTTTTGTTCATCTTTACCAAGGGTGCCAGTTATTCTGGAGAGCATTGTACCATCTTTTCATCTAAGCAATGTACTATAATAAGTAATGAACTGAATTTTCTCTACTGGTTTCCAGGCACACAAGAATGGCAGGGTGACTGCAAACCATCTGAGCAACATGCTCTGATTTTCTTTATCCCGTCAACCTTTTTGGCCTCTCTCCTCTCTCCCTAGATCCCAAAGCCTTGGGGTCTGCCTCACCCACAATTCGTCTTTTTTTCTCTCCTTCTCACTTTCTCTTTGTCTTTCTGACAGCAGGGTCATGTCACGGCTGCCATCATGGAGCCAGGGCCTGGAGACGTTTTTTTTTACTTTCTTTCTTTCTTTTTTTCCTGACATTGGAGGGTCTTACCCAGAGATCCCATCAGCATCAGGCCATTGCTGTCATCGAGCCATGGTTCTATCCATTTTGAGGCAGCTAATTCAAAAGAGCAGTCACTCACTCAGGTAAAGGGCCATATTTGCTTGGCTGGTCACAATACAGTAGTAGATTGGCACATGAATGAGCCATTGTTTCCCTTTTCACAATGTTTCACTATATGCCAAAAGTGCAAACTGTCACAGTTCACACAGTGCATAAAGAAACCCAAAGTAAATCTTTTCCTTAGCCTAAATGCAGTCGATCAGCTGAGGCAACATGTAACTGAAGCTTATAGCCAGCAAGCTAGCATTGCACAAAGGCAAACAGATTTGCTCATTTTTGTTTCTGACACTGTACATTCTGTTATTGGACTTTAGCTAATTTTTAGATACCTGCTCATTCAGATAACTGAATAAATAATACGCCCTAATTAAATGTCGCTAAGCACAATTACAATCACATGACCTGAAATCAATACTTAAGCCATACATTTTCTTTTTTAACCTTGACTGCTGGTTTAAAGTACACAATTCAAACATTACAAATTTGTATATTTATTGACACTACATTTTCCATAATGCTTAACATCTTGAACACTTTTTGTTTCCAATGCTGGGCTGTGTGGCAGCTATGCTTAATATGGAGTGGCAGCTGAACATGGACATACACAAGTGTTTAAACAGTAAAGATGTACAATTGTATGTCTACATTTAATAGCAAGTCAACCTTGGTGGACTAAAGTTAATCTAATGCTTATGTTAGAAGCCAGCGATGCAAAATGAATAATTATTATCATATATATTTGATTTTTTTGCCCTTTCCACAATGTACAATCAATAATGCCCCATATAGTCTCAGAGTCCTAACAAACTACACCTGGGTTTTGGACCAAAATTGTGACAATACATAAAGCCATAGCCTTACGTTGTTGTGCATTTTTGGGACTTAAAAAATTTACATATTTATGACAATAACACAATCAAGAAAATCTCTATACATAACGTTTCACTGTGATAAATGTAACATTTTTCTTAAAAATTAATTTTGAATATTGTGAAACATTTTGGTTTTGATGTTTGATTATTTATTTATTTATTTATTTATTTAAATACTAGTTTTTGTTCCTGGCTTTACATTTTATCTGCTTATGTCCAAATCCTATGTAAAAAGGCTCTGTTCATCACAAGCTTTGACTTTATGACCACAGCCCACAAAAAGTTTTATATTTATAGTGGCAAAAGAGGTGAATTTTTTAGTTCTAAAGAAAGTTCTAAAAGATTCCAGGAAGTTCTAGAAAATTCGAGAAACTTCTGGACAGTTCTCACATATTATTCTGGAATATTTTCTTAGTCTGCTTAGGGGTGAATGGAGAATATTGTTTAAAACAGATACATTTCAAAATGTCATTGTCTAGACCACAGAAGCAAGGTTTTTGTGGAACAATAGCCATTTTCTATTCATTTGAGGCATAAGGGATTGGGGACACACACTTTGTTCACAGGAACAAAAATAATATAGAACTCTGTTACGTAGCATAATGAAAAAACTCAGATGAATTATGTGTGCATGCATGTGTGTGAAATTATGGAAATTACCATGTCCATTTAAAAGCTGTGGCACAAAACTGTTATTAAAATTTATGGTTAAAGCATTCAGTTAAAAAGGCATGCAGTTTTCTCTTTTCACTGCAGACTCTTCTACCCCTACAACCTAACAAGACAGGGTTGGACTGTCCTACTACCTACCTCAATCCCCCAAGACATTCTTCTTTTTTTTTTTTTTAAATAAATCACTGCTTCAACATTGTAGTACTTTCTGGGACAATTTGTGCTCCTGTATCAACAGTGTTTTTAATACTAGACGTTCTGTGGTTCTGGCAACTGTGATCATTTTAATTTGGCTGCCTTGTGGCCATAAATGTAAAGTACTGTTATGATGATTGAATGACTGAGGTTGATTCAGGTTCAGCCCTGAAACAGCTTGTACTGTTTTAAGTAAGATCAATATCAGTAGGAGTGGCTGGGAATGCAGAGCACTCTAGGGAGGAATACAGACATTAAACTCCATTTTCTTTAGGGGCCATTTCAGTTACCGTCTATCTTTGCCTCTTTGTCTCACTCTCTCTCGTTTTCACCCTCTCTAGTTTTACTTAAAATTTTCCCTATGCTTTGGTATTGCATGTGCCTTACAAGTGAATTATGTGTTTTTTTTGTATCTTCATCACTTAAAAAGGTCATTGACAGCGGTTTGTATGTGAAGTGTTGCACTGTAGAGAAATTAAGATTTATTTTTTTTACAGTGGTGTGGTCAAGATGTCTACAACACAAGTACTGTATAACCTTTTTTACTAACTAAAAGCACAAGTCAACTTCAATGTGTCTTTTGGGAATTAAATGTGATAATATAATAAAATAATAAAATAGTTGTAGATCTCAAGGAAAAAAAAAATGTAATTAAATGGGCTCATATGTCATTACTACTTTTGTAGTGCAAGAAAAAAGTAAAGGAGAAGAGTACTGTCAAAACTGGCCAAAAATGGCAATTGATTACTATTTTTAACATTTTGCGTATCTATTTTTGCACATTAAGTCTATGAGAGGAATTGCAGAGTCTAACACAGCATCCATACTTCTTTTCTTTAAGTTTCCACAATATTGCAACCTACTGACCAAAATCCAAAGTAAGAAATCGAAATTACTCTCTCTGTAGCTCTCTGTCATCAGTACCACACAGTTATTGGTGAATTCTCCACCTGTTTCAGCTTAAAAGGGAAAGTAACATTGTGCAGTAGCCGAGGCATATGTGAGAACTTACGAGGCAGACAGTCAAGGTAGAGCGTTTAGAAGTAACACAAACTTTCCTTACCCTATTAACTAATTACTTTTTATATACAGGGTTTGGTAGTGTTAATGTTTAATATTATTAAAAGACGTAACTAGTAACTGTAATTATACCAAAGAGCCATAACATTAAAATCTATTATTGGGTAGGTCCCTCATGCTGGCAAAACAGCTCTGACTGTGCTGCACTGTGTGTTCTAATCTCTTTCTATTAGAGTCAGCATTGACATTTTGTGCAACAGTAGCTCCTTTTTGAAATAAAACCAGACAGGCTAGCCTTCATTCCCCACATGCATCAACAAGCCTTGGTTGCTCATGACCCTGTCACTGATTCACCAGTTGTCCTTTCTTGGATTACTTTTGGTAGGTACTAACTACTGTGCACCTGGAACACTCCACACTCCACTCCAACACTGCTGTTTTGGAGATGCTTTGACTTAGTTGTCCAGCCATCACAGCAAGGCTCTTTCCAAAGTGACCCAGGTCCTTAAGTCTTCCAGTTTTTCCTGGTTCCAGCACATCAATTTAGAGAACTTATTTTCCCTTGCTGTCTAATATATCTGACACCCCCTAACAGGTGCCATTGTAATGAAATAACAGATAATCAATGTTATTCACTTCACCTGTCGGTGGTGTTAATGTTACAGCTGATGTTTTCCATACATACCAAAAGTGAAAACTGTTAAAGTTCACCCAGTGCATAAAAGTCCAGTGTAAATCTTTTCCTTAGCCTAAATGCAGTCAGTCAGCTGAGGCAGCTTATAGGCAGCAAGCTAGCATTGCACAAAGATCTAAATAATTACACATTCATCACAAACCACACAGAGTTGTTAAATTCTCAAACAGATGTTCTTCTTTTGTGATACTGTACTTAATGTTATTGTACTTTAGCTTATTTCAGATACCTGCTCTTATATGCTGCCAAAAACCTCATAACCTCAGGTCCCTCCAGTTCAGTGTCACTCAACCCAATTTGCTGGGGAACATGCCCCCAATAAATTTCGCTAAGCACTACTACAATCACATGACCTAAAATCAATACTTAAGCTATAAATTTTCCTCCTTTAACCTTTTGGTGTAAATACTTATTTTCAATAACTTGTTCAATACTTAAGTTTTAAATGTACACAACATTAACAGTCCCAGGGGAAAGGGATTAATTTCTATCTTTCTAAACCTTAATGTCTTTAAATGGAAAAATAAGATTGGTGTCAAGACATGGGAGTTTGGAATTAATGCAGCTTTAAAAATTATGGCACAGTTTTGTTCCCTAATTGAAGATACTTTGTTTGCTAATGGTTTTGCCACAATTTTTAGGGGGTAAGTGTGAATATTTTGTATCTACTACATTCAGCATAAATTTAGACTTTGTGACTTTAATTTCAGAATGTATGTTAGTTGGTAGCCTAAATGTAAACTTGTGCATGACAGGTGTAGCTTCTAAGATTAGCTTCTACTAATCTTTTCATTGGGATGGTGCCTGCAAACTTGCACATTGTACAATATTGGATGGCCCTTGTTTATGTAACTAAAATTATAATAAAACACAAGTCGGAGCTTTCAAAAAGCCTGTGTAGCCTCAAGCCACTCTCATCAAGCCTACATACACAGAGTGCTACACTGAATCTGGACAGGTTCCCTTTTATAAAAACATGTTCTTAATACTTTTGATGGAGAAAAAACCTGGTACTTGGTGCAGAAACTTTCACCTCATTTACAGAAATGGGAAAGAGCCATATGCTGGAAGGTTCTTTAGGGAATTTAAAATGGTTATCCTATGGCATAACTCTTTCTGTGGCATATTGCACCTGTATTTAAGTATAAAGTGAAGTAATGCCATTCTTACATGTGGTTCTAGGGTGAAGTCAGGTAAATATAGGATTAAAGCAGAGAGTGCAGTACTGGGTTATTTTTATAAGACGGTGCGGTAAGTCTGACGTAAAACTGTATTAATTTGCCCCCTCCCACCCCCCACCCCCCTCTCTCTGATTTTCAGCCAAGTGGGCGACTCAGTACTATTTATGTGTTCCTTAAGTAATGTCCCCTTTAATGTAATTGCAAGACATCTAATTGAAAAATGGAGAGAGAGAGAGAGAGAGAGCAGGAGAGGGGGTGGGTGGAAAATGGAGAGCTAGGGCATGAGGCAACAAAGAAAGCAAGGGAGACAGAGAGGGAGAGATAGTGAGATGGGGGAGATGGAGGAAGATATGGTAATATGGAGAGAAATAATGCCCCCCGCCCCTGTTTCTGGTCCCCCTGCACATGCACACAGGCACTCACACTCACTGTCCACTCGCTCCATTTGTCTTAATAAGGGATCTCTGTGCTTCTAAAAGAGATGAGTGAGTCTTTATCTGATCTCCTTAATCAAAGCCAATAAGTGTGTTGTGCTGGACATAGAGCATAGGGCAGCCTCAGCAGTACAGCAGAGGAATGACACACAAGATGAATATCATAAAGTCATTCAGTAGAGCCGGACGATATAATGCAATACCGTTATTTTGATATTTAAAATAAATATAGTAACATTTGAAATAGCATGTAGGAGAGCGGAACCCAGGCCTGATACAAGAATTACATCATGAGTGATGAATCTGAGGTGAGGCAAGGAAAATTATGTGGTTGGAAATATGTGGTAGATCTGCTACCAAAGACTGACCCATTAAGGAAATGTGAAATGTCCCACATCATGCAATGCAGATGTGTCATGCAGCCAGCACAAAGCAATACATTAAAACTCCTAATCTTGAAATGATCTGGTGGAGACGACTTGTGCAACAAACACCCAAAACAAAGGTAGCTTTCTATTACTCCCACAGTTTTTTTTCTGAACAATGTAAAAATGTTTACATGAAATAAAATGAGATACGCAACAACTTTGCTCTGGTCGTGTACTCTGTATCACTGACTAATTGTAACTTGGCAGCAATCATGGAGTTTTCAAATGGCCAAATTGTCAGAACATCCCATATAATAGTGAAGTCAAAGCCAAATCACTTACATTTTAACAGTACAGTGATGACTACATCATGTTTGGTTTCATTGGAAACAGTGATGGTGCAGACTCAAACATGATCTGTCTTAGGGCTCTAGCAAACACGGTCATGATGTTACATCAACAAAAAATTTCTGCAAATGCAAGAATGAAGGAAAAACAAACCACACAAATACACGTATAAGATTTGCACATGGGCACTTAAACAAAGTAAAATAATTTTTTGAAAAAAAATGTACTATCAGACAAAACCAATAAAAATATCTCTGGTAACAGTTCAGCTCAGCGTCAGCTTGTCATTGGAAAAACTATTGCAAATTTGACCACAAGGATGTCATACCCACAGTGAAGTATGAAGGTGGGAACATCATGATATTAGGCTGCTTCTTTGCAAACAGTCCTGGGGCATTACACATCATCAAAAAAAGACATGAATGAAGTGATGTACTGGAAGATATTAGAGGAAAATTTCATCTCATCAGCCAGTCTCTTAGTATGAATCCAGATGAAAATGTATAGTCCATTACAAAGACCAATGGGCAAATCAGGACAATTTGGCCAAAGGATTGTGCCAAAATTACCTTCTACATAAAAATTAGATGTTTTGAGAACTAACTGCAACAATGTGCTAATGTAATTCATTTTAAGTGTCTTAATACATTTTTTCATTTTAAATACATCTTTGCTGATGCTTATGAATACATTCTTTTGTGCATGCACAGTACAAAGTCAAAAAGTAATGTGTGTAAATCTGAAGTGGATATAAATGCACTATAAATGTATTAAAAACTATTTAGCTATTTATAATTAAATAAAAATGTCCAAAAATGTATTTATTTGTGTATTTATATATGTATTTGTACAAAATGCCTGACATTTGGATTGCATTAATAAAGAAAATCTATCCGGGTATATGGAATTTGTTTCAGGGTACAAAAACTCCTTAGTTGCAACAAGTATGAGAAGTGTTTAAATATAAAAAAATAATCACAATAAGAATGCATTTGCCTTTTTCCTTCTTATGTGTTAATGGTTTTAATGGGTAAACCATGATTCTTTGTGCCTTGTGACATAATCTACTAAAATATTTGACATGAACAATAGTTATCAGCAGGCTTTAAACAAGGACCCATGTGTTTCTGTGAGCTGACTCACAGATGCACTGATGTTTTGCTGCCATCACTCCTGTACAAAGTGTCCATCTGTTTGTTCCGCTCTCCCTCACAGCTCTGCCTGAATAGAAGTAAATCTGCTAGATGGAGATGCTTTATTATCAGATAAAAGACTGCCTCTCTCTCTATCACTCTTCCTATCTCGAAGTCACACACAAACACACACACACATGCTAGCCAGGCAAAGCACTCCATTCCTGGGACCTCTGTATTAAGATCACAAAGCCAAGCCCTAAGGGGGAGGGGGGGAAGCAGTGTGCGTGTCCTGCTATTCAAAATACATTGCTGAATGCTAATCAAAGAGGCATATAATTGTACTCAAGCAAAATGTGGTGGACAGGACACTGGCACTGTCAGCTGGCCACAATTACTTGGATCCTGCCAGATAAGACTTAGCCCAAAAATTATCCCTGCATTCCGTTCTCTTAGGCTGCACTTTGGTGACATCCACACAATCAGACATACAGGGCAAGAGACCTCAAGGGTGCACAAACTTCTAAGCTAAATGCTAGCTAGTCACCAGCAGCAGATGTCTGCTCTCCACACTGTGATGAGTAAAACCACTCGGGTTTATGGCATCTCCTCTATAACAAAGAGGAACCCTTGGGGCCTTCTAGGCTTTTAGTGAAGGTTTAATGATGTCTAGGATCTAAAAATAAATTGCTGAAGATTACCCCAATTTGTTTTCTCCATGTTATAGATAGACCCATGACTTTCAGGAGCTGAACACTGTGGCAAAAAAAGCCAAAATAATTAGAAAGTGACAGACGAATCAAACGACTTTACCAATTTTACATGCCCACTTTACCCCAGTAAGGGACTGTTGTGTTGGGAGCAGAGAAAACACTAAAATATATCGGTTCCTGTTCAAGTACTGGGGTTGGAAAAATTTAGCCCTTCTGGGAGTCCTAGATACATCATTGACTGTGAATATGAGTGGCAGCCTAACCAGTGGGTTTGTGTCAGATGGTAAACAGCACCAGCACTATGCCAGAACTGGAGGATTCACTCTAGAAATTGTAAATTAAAAGTAAAATATATATTTAGAAGCTTCAAATAAAAAATGTACAGGCTTCAAATGTCTGTGTTTAACATACTGTAACCTAAAAGTTCATACCACCAGCTTAATGCCGCCATACTGTAACATACTTGTGTTTTTGTTTCATTTTTTTTCACATTATTAAGACAAATCCATCCCACTCTAATAGGAGTTCAGATACTTTATTATGATTTGAATTTGATGTAAAAGTATTATTTTCTCTACTGTCTTGCTTTGTGCTCCACCTCCATTATTAAAAAAATCTAATGAACTTTTAACTGCACAATTAGTGATGTTTGATCTGTAGACATCACACATGACTTGAATCTGTCCAGGAAACGTAGTGGAAGTATGGAACACAACATATGCTTGAAAGGTAGAATGTACTGAGATAAACGTTCTGGCATACATAAAAGTGAACAGTGAATATTTTAACACTGAAATTAGGCATGCTTATTGTTATTTCTTAATTATATTAACTTTAATAATCTGTATTAGCTGATCACAACCAAGACTAATGAATTTGCTTTGTATTAAACCTTGTCAGCAGCCTGTGTGTGGTGCATTGACTAATGAGCAGTGCTAATCCTTGAACAGAGGGAAGTTTAGCATAGCCGTGGGCAGTTTAATGTTACAGTGATTAAAATAAACAGGAAAAATTAAACAACAGAATTTTTAAAAAAAATACTTTACACACCTAATTAACTCTATTCTATTCTATTCTATTCTATTCTATACTCTTGAGTAAGAGTTTTAAATTCCAGTTATGCTTAAATATAGTACAAATCTTCCAAAAACATATATAGATGTATAGAATGTCAAATAAATGTAAATTCCAATAACAAGGTAATTTTATTAATTTATGTAAATATACAGTGAAAATGGCATAGCAAAATGACAGTAATCTATAAACTTTCAAGGTTGAAGATAGAATAAAGCATGTGCAATGTCACTCATGCTCAACACATTGTACCATGCTTTTCATTTCATAGGTCATAGTCTATGAATGGCAGGTAGATTTTTACTTACAGCACAACAAACCATAAAGCAATTTTTACTGTTTCAGTGGTTTCTCAATAGGGCATTTAAAGGTGACTGCTAATCTCACTCGCAGTTCCTGACACTGTTCCTGAAGTTTTGGCAGGAGCATGCTAAGGAAAATGATAATGACCTCCTGCAAAAAGAAGTGAGAGAGAGATTAATGCAGTCAGAATTGGACCTGGGCCTATGAGGAAGCTACTGCACACAAAGGCCTGTTCCAATTGGACTGTATGATCATGTTCTTTCGAACACCACACACAATCATACAACATTCTCAAGCTTTATCAGAGCAGATGAAGCTCATCATGACCATTTTTGAGGGTAACATTTTTATTGGCATGCAACACCAGTCTTTCAGGGTAGGCATGGAGTCTGTGTTTGTGTGTGTGTGTGTGTGTGTGTGTGAGAGAGAGAGAGAGAGAGAGAGAGAGAGAGAGAGAGAGAGAGAGAGAGA
>JBBPDA010000081.1:26735556-26764804 GCA_037974385.1 Arnoldichthys spilopterus | reverse complement strand
TGCAAACTCCGCACAGAAAGGCACCTGTGGCCAACCCGGGGATTGAACCCAGGACCTTCTCACTGTGAGGCGACAGGGCTAACCACTGCACCACCGTGCCGCCCTATAATTAACTTAATAAACATAATAAATAGCAGCTGGTTATATTATCCCACCCACCACTGAAAAAATATCTGTCCTTAACAAACATTTTATATCGACACAGCAGCAAAGCTTTGTGGAGCAGTGTAGGTTCACAAACACAAGCGTGGGAAAAACACAACAAAAGTTGTCGTAGCTTATTAATCCCTAAAGAGTTGGGCAGCATATGCTGAACTTCTTTGCCAATGCCTTGCCCTGCGTTTGGCTGCTAGCTGAGTTTTTTTTTCATTTAGAATTTTTTCCAGTGGTTGTGGGACCAAAATAGGTCAAGTCAAAAAGTAATGAGGCATGTCCCCAGTGTGCCCAGCATAAATTACACCTATGGTTCTGATGTAGCTTTCAGTATGGCAGACTCGTACAACGGATGCTGGCAAAACAAAACTCCACTCTTCCTTTAAGTACAAAACGGTGCAGTATGTTAATATTTTGTGTACAAATAATTAACACAGTATATTAACACAGTGTTTCTGCCACTCTGCCACTCATTTCTAATATTTTCAAGTACATATCTCTGCGGTCAGTGGCCTTAATCTACATATAAGACAAAACATACAATTTAACCAGATCTGATAGGAAAAAACTGCAAGAAGAGTAAAGCCGTGCTCTCAAACACAAACCAAGACCTTTAATTTCCCCCTCTAGGCTGATGAAATGTGACATCTGCATTTAACCCATCTGTGTAGGAGCAGTGGGCAGCTGACATGGGCAGTGCCCAGGGAGCAGTGCTTGGGGATGGTACCTTGCTCACGGTACCTCAGTAGTACTTGCACCAGTCTGGGATTTGGACCGGTGACCTTCACCTCTGCAACTGTTACTCTACTGCCCCAAAATAGACATAAACAGATTTATAATTGAATATAGAACTGCTTGTAATTTGTCTTACAGTCATATGATAGAAATTGCTGGAGTCAGGAAAGGAGATGCTGCTACTGGACACTGTCCTTTCTCCTCAACATTCCTCCTCCAACTAGACATTCGGCTCCTGGCTGCTGAGAAACCTACCCCCATATTGTTCATGTTCACACCTGCTGATTTCGAAAAAAAAAAAAATGGGATTATATCTACCTGGATTACAGAAATGTAACTTGTACATAAGGTACACACTTCAACTTATAAGCTCAATAAATAAATAAATAAATAAATAAATCTCCAAACTGTTTATCCATTTCGGGTCGTGGGGAAGCTGAAGTCGATCCCCGCTGGCTATGGGACCAAGGCAGTGTTCACCCCGGACAGGAGACCAACCCATCACTTAAGAGCCCCCGGGAAGCAGTGTAGTGGTAACTTGCTCAAGGGTATCTCAGTGGAACCTGGGCTGAGACTGGAACCTAACTACTACCACCCTAATAATAATAATAATAATAATAATAATAATAATAATAGATGTTTTATATCTGAGTAGCCCTTGTTTAATTTATAGTCTGACCAGCCATACAACAGAAAACCAACCGTTAGCAGCTTTTTCTGGCTGATAAAACTTCTAGTCTGTCAAAAATAGCTGATGATCTAGTCGTGCCTGATTAATGAGGGAGGACAGTTTTTATTAATGAATCTGCTTCACCCGGGTTCAGGTTTGCGCTGCTGGTCAGGGTGCTAATAAAGAGTTAAGTCCTCTCCTCTCCTTCCTGCCCGTCACTTTCCTCCTCCCACACAGCGCCGCTTTCCAGCGATACATCAACAAAACCCGGGTCACAAGTGAAGGAGCGAGTAGAAGAAGCAGAAGGAGGCGGGGAAACGGGGGTAAAAAGCCTGGCGAACGGACCTTTCTTTCGCTCTTATCGGGGCTCCTCGCGCTCGTTACCGGGGGACGCGCGCGCGCTCGCGCACACACACAAACTCGGGTGCTTGTATAGAAGGCAAGCGCGCGCACTTGCACGCACACACTCACTTGAGGGTATCCATTATTTTCGGACTCGCGCGCAAAGAGCCCCCCGCTTCCACACACACACGCGCGCGCGCAAAGAGCCCCCCGCCGTTCCCCTGTCCACAGCCGGAGCGCACGATGGCTCAGCCGTGCAAAAGCGGCGCGTTCCCCGAACTGGTGGAGCTGAACGTTGGCGGCCAGGTGTACGTGACGCGGCGCTCCACGCTGCTCTCGGTGCCCGACTCCCTGCTCGGGCGCATGTTCGGCCAGCAGAGCCCCGCGGAGCTGTGCACGGACACCAAGGGCCGCTTCTTCCTGGACCGCGACGGCTTTCTGTTCCGCTACGTCCTGGACTACCTGCGCGACGGCAACCTCGTGCTGCCCGACTACTTCCGAGAGCGCGCCGGCCTGCGCCGCGAAGCCGAGTTTTTCCAGCTGCGCGACCTGGCGCGACGCCTCGCGCCGCTGGTGAGCAAGGAGAACTCCATCGGCGACGAGGCGCAGGCCGAGCCGGAGCACGAGCACGACGAGGTGACGCTCCCGCTGGGCGCGAGCGCCACCGCCACCGCCACCGCGACGTCCGGCCTGGGCGACCCGCGCTCGCCGTCGCTCAAGTGCGGCTACATCACGGTAGGCTACAGGGGCTCGTACACCATCGGCCGCGACATCCAGACGGACGCCAAGTTCCGCAGGGTCGCGCGCATCACCGTGTGCGGCAAGACCTCGCTGGCCAAGGAGGTGTTCGGGGAGACGCTCAACGAGAGCCGGGACCCCGACCGACCGCCGGAGCGCTACACGTCGCGCTACTACCTCAAGTACAACTTCCTGGAGCAGGCGTTCGACCGGCTGGCCGAAGCGGGCTTTCGCATGGTGGCGTGCAGCTCCACGGGCACGTGCGCCTACACCAGCAGCGACCCCAACGAGGACAAGATCTGGACGAGCTACACCGAGTACGTCTTTTGCAGGGAGTGACTAAAAAAAGGAAACGGACCGCTGACCACTTCGGGCAGGACTCACTGACTCGTTGACTCTAAACTTTTGACATTACCACCGCCGAGGCAAAACCCACAGGTTGTGTGAGTGCAGTCGGTGCACCGAGAGGAAGGAGAGGTGGGTAGAACTGCCTATGGCCATCCTCCAGTAGAAACAAGAAGAAAACCTGGCAACCCAAAACATTAAAAAAAAAAGTCTACTGTTGTCTTCAGTGAGGCAGAATCTTCCCCCATATTTTATGAAGCAACTAACACCATGTACGATTTGTGTACAGAGAAGGAGCAGAAGTGGAGAGAACTGCTTCACAACCACCCTCAACTACAAATAAGAAAAAACCCTGGCAACCCAAAATAAATTTAGTAAAAAAAATGTCTTCTGTTGGCTTCGATGAGTCAGAATCTTATTATCCTAGGCATAATATAACTGTTCTCACTCATGTCGTTGCTGTCAGACAAAAAACCTTGTATCTCCATAATGGTGACTTTACAAGACAAGCACAAAACCTTCCAAACCTATAATGGAGATTCATGTAAAATGTTCCTTCTGAAAGTAATTTAGAGCCATTTCAAATGTTTTGACAAAATGTCAACGGTTGTTTTCAAACTCTGTAAAAATGGACATACAAGGTTTCGGTCCGACAACCACAATATTCTTTGAGTCAGCTAGCACAATGTACTTCTAGTGCACAGAGAAGGAGCAGAGGTGGATAAAACTGCCATCTTGAAGTAAACGTGGGTGTAAAATTGTCACATTCCCATGTTATGGAGGAAAACCTACAAGAAAAGGTTCAGGGAGTGCACACAGATGTAGCTTTGTGTGTAGAACTGCCTTACAACAAGTTTGTTGAGTAAAAGCACATAAACGACTTCAGGAATAAAATAATAATTAAATAACAATTCATCCTCTCAGCTCACCAAGGCAGAATCCAGACCTTCTCAAGCACCCAAAACATTGTGAGAGATTATCATACAAAAACTGATAACAGGACCTGAAAGCTAGGGGTGGGTGATCTGACCAGTGATCAGTCTTGAAGATGTCAACAATCTCCTTTAATACCAATCGTAGAGATCAAGACCTCCATGTCCTACTGTTTCCAAAATGTTGATGGTTGAGTGCTTCGTATTTAATGGATGTTATCTATTGATTGCTAATTACAACTTTAAGGTTTCAAATAAAACTCAGGTTGTGATGACTGTTTTGAGAACAGTGTCTTAAGTGCCATACTGTGTTTGGAATGGTTAAAAAAAAGGAACATTTCTGTATGTCATCGAAAGTACATTTCACAGTTGAGAAGAAGGTTCGCACTTCAGATCGTGGATTGTGTTTGGGGGGAAGATCGCCCACCCCTACTTAAAGCCAAAAGTTTTGTGAAGCAGTCCTCCAGTTTTGTTATAACATGACCCTCATAAACTAGCTTCAGTATCAAAAGGTATCAGATCAAAAATAATAGTCTTAAAAATCAACCTTAGGATTGATTTCCCCCCTTACCACAGCTGTGAGGGAATATCTGGGGATATCAGAAAAGAAGCAGAAATGAAAATGGCTACTGCTGTGAAACAGTCACTATGGTAGAAGTAAAAGTTGAAAGTCAGAAGATCCAAAAACTCCTCAAGTGCTCCCTAGAGAACTGCAGAGAAAAAGAAGGAGCTGAAGATTGATTGGCACTTGCTTCTCTTTTTGGTCTAAAATATGCTGAAGCTAGAAGACATTCAGGCTCTGAAGCAGCAGAGCAGAATGGAATTGTACCTGGAGAAAGGAGCTGGCAGTTAAAAGGAGCTTGCATTTAAAAAAGAGCATCTGAGTACGAGTATTAAGACACTTAAGTTATAAATTACAGACGAATCCAGATTTATGATCACTTCACTAAGAACAATGGAGCTAGTTAAATAGCTACTACCCACCTTGCAGCTCAGCGTATGAATATGTTCTGTTTTCTGCAGAACGGTAATGATTAGCTGGTTGCTATATATATTGTTTAGCTTAAACAGTTCCACGAACTCCGCTCAACCTTGTGTGGAATTCCTGAGAAATCGGGACACAGACGGGCCTGTTTGGACAGATCTGAATATGGGGAAAACATGCAGGTAACATTCCCTAGACTGTTAAATTAGCACTATTACATAACACCGGGCATTTCTCCATTTCTTCTCACTGGACTTTCTTTTCTTCCTCAAAAAGAAAATAATGGCCCCCCTTATTGACCCTGATGTTTCCGACATGAGCTTTAGGTTCAGGTATGATGGTGTAAGATAACGCTGGGCTCATGTAAAGTCTGATGTTGCAGTTGCAGTTTGCCTTTATCGAGCAAGTCCTTTGAACTGGACCTGTCAACATAAGACTGTTACTGAATTTTTTAATCCTTTCTCTCCTATCTTAAATAAACAGTGTGTATTTTTTCCTTTTCCCCTGCACTTGTGTATTTGAAATCGTGAACTTCTGCCCATACTGTTTGTCTGATCCAAAGAATAAACAAAATATGAAAGACGTTCATGTACAAACGGAGACTCTTATCAGTGACTGCGATGACAGACCACTCACTGAGTAAAAATCAGGTGGATCACATGCTTGGCTGATTGTGTGCAATGTTCAGTGAGCACAACTGTGGGTACAATGCAATGCCTTAATGCAGTTGGGGCTGTTTTGTGACTGACAGTCAGTTATTAGCAGCAGCAGCCAATCGTTTAAGTCGGTTATCATTCTTTCGCTCACTCAGGGGTAAATTAGTCTCGCCAGCCAGACTTCTGCCTCTGTGGTGAACATGACCAATAAGCACTTACTGAGGAGGGAAAAGCTGTTTGAATGACAAGAAAATAACCAACCACAGCAAACTCAGAAAAGGCACAAAAGTATCTCACCTAAACTTTTGAGATGCATTTAAGAATACAACACCATAAACTGACATTGACAACTAATAATTTGTAGTCAGGACAATTGGCATTTGGTAATTCACTTGCTTCATATTAACAAATGCACTCATTTTGTGCTACATACCTCCAGTTAAAGGACTTTCTAACAGTGACTTTTGTACATCCCTGACATTGGCAAGTGTGAACCTCTTCATTGATTAGCAAATAGTGTAAACTGATCCGTTCACCAGAAAGTCAACATTTACATCAACCATTTTGGCCATTGGTAGTCTAGTGGTTGGGGACTCAGGTTCAAGTCCCAGCCCTGGTACCACTGAGGTACCCCTGAGCAAGGTACCATCCTGCTAGACTGCTCTCTGGGTGCTGTTGATAGCTGCCTGCTGCTCCACATGTGGATGGGTTAAATACAGAGGTCACATTACGTTGTGTATATTGTATGTTCTCAATGACAAATTGTCACTTTCACTTTCTTAAGACCAAAACCTGTTTGCTGAAGAAAAACAGGAAGAGACTGCCATGTTTTCATTGACATTTTTAAGGTAATATATTCTTCTGTCTTTCCAAATTAAAGAAAGATCCTGTGTGAAAGACCAGAAAAATATATAATAACATACTAAGCCATTTAGTTGCATTCACCCCCATTCAGTGAGGACACCCTCATGGGCATGTTGCTCTCATGTCTTTGGTACAATGGGAAAAATAGGAAATGGCCAGGCTGTCTGTACAAAGGTTCTGGAAAACAACAATGTTGTGTGGACAGTAAATCAGAATGCAACTGACAAAATCCCAATAGTTGTGGCCAGCCTAATGTGTAATTGGCTTCTCATTTTCCTTCTACATGTGGGTAAGGCTGAGGCTAGGATTAAAAAAAGTAATGTCCTTAGATAAACTGCTGTGACTTGCTGTAGCTCAGCCTGGTAATGCCATGCCAGTACCATGTTCTTGTCACAGATTGGTCTATTCTTATATATCTGGTCAGCAGTATCACAGTGGCCGTTCCACTTTTCCTTTTTCTGGATAGGTAGCAGGGGCTGACAAGTTGATACATATAATTATAGCTGTGTTTTAGGGGTTTCTGGTAAAATAGGCAATGAGTACAGCCACAAGGTAGGCATTTCTAATAAACAGCGTATAATCAGTGTATATGTTATTGCATATTGGATAAAATATTGGACAAGAGAACTAAAAAAAACAGAAAAGAGAATTGGCCTTTGTGCTGCACCCATTGACATAGACATGTCAGGCTACAAGGCATCTGTTCCTCTACATGCTCTCCAGCTCTTGCTATTTTAGTGTTTCACATTCTGTTTTCCAGGCATTTGTCCTTTTCTAATCTTCCCACTGGACTTTCTTTCTTTCTCATGAAGAAAATAAGGGTCTCCCTTATTGACAGTGAAGTGTCTGGTAACATTGCAGCCTGAGCTTTGGTTTCAGTAAGATAACGCCAAGCTCATGCGAAATCAATGGCTGCAGTTTGCCATTATTTATCTGACAGCACTTCCTTGAACTGGACGCTTCAATATATGGTTGTGTCCAAATTTCTTGTTTTCGTAGTAAACACAGAGTATGATTAGTGTATGAGTCATTGACAGCTGGTGATATATTGGATCGGAGGGCTAAGAACGATTAAAATAAAACAAACAAACAAACAAAAGCTATAAAATCTATACCTTACATATTTTAGCACTACATTTGAGAGCCCCTTTCATAACTGCAATGAAACCATGCAGTCTAGCTCTCTAATACTGATATGTCCCATTACTATATTTCTACAACAAGCGAACAGAACAGCCACATCAGCGCTGAACTTTTTAACTACAACACAAACAGAAGGACTGTGTAAAACAGAAATGCAAAGCTTCACATTTGATCTGTCAAATGTCTATGTACAGTTGCAATAGCACCACCATTAGCATGGCACCAAAATAATGCAGCAAATAGCATAAGGACTAGAACTAACAACTTCCTACTGCAAAGTGTATGAGTATACTGGAGCATCCCACACAAACTACACTGATCATTAAATTTACATTTACATTTATAGAATTTGGTGCTTTCTAGTCTGCATATCATTAACACCACCAACAGGGGAAGTAAATAACATGGACTATCTAGTTATTTCATTACAGTGTCATTTCTATAGTTAAGTCAGAGCATCTCTTGAGCAGTATTTCAGGTATTCAGTAGTTAGTACCTACCAATAAAGATCCAAAGAAAGACAGCTGGTGAATCAGCGACAGGGTCATGGGCACCCAAGGCTCACTGATGCATGTGGGGAGTGAAGGCTAGTCTGTCTGGTTGTATCTGAAAGAGGAGCTCCTTTTGCCAAAAAGTGAATGGTGACTCTGATAAAAAAAGGGGTCAGAACACACAGTGCAGCACAGTCAGAGCTGTTTCAGCAGCATGAGGAAACTACACAATATTAGGCAAATGCTCTTAATGCCATTGCATGATGAAGGCGTTGTAGTTCTGACTGGAGACTGACTGGGTAGTCTATAATAACAGATTTAGGGTGTGTCTCTGTACATGTAATAGCCTACTTCACTGAGCATTTGACAGAATCAGTGGTGCTGCTTTTCCGAGGTCCTAATTCCAATCTAATTTGCTCCTCTTCCTTTGGAAAAAAAAAAAAAAAAAAAAAAAAAAAAGCAAAGTAAAACAATGCAAAAGCCAAAGATTAAACCTTAGTTTGATGCTGTGTGTTTCTTTTATTTGAAAAAGAGGAATAAGCTTAGCTCTACTAACCCTTTTATACCAGCTGCCCTGGCCTAAGTGAATGTTGGCATCAGCTTAAACACTACTACACAGCTGCAGAAAAGGTGAGAGTTTAGGATAAAGATAAGCAAGGGCAAGATTGAAGGTCCGAGTCAGCCAACAGTCAAGCTGAATAGGCAAAATATTTTCAACGGGCATGGAAATAGAAGCTGATGATGTTAGCAAATATGGCTATTGTGTTGTAGATGAAAACAAAAAATCATCAAAATGGCATTGCGCTGGTGACTGTGGAGCAAGATGTGAAAGTAGATTAGACCTTTTTACTCTTAGGAAACAGATGGAAGACTGCGACAGGGGGAACAGGAATTAGGCCCAAATGTGCCGGGGGGGGCTGTGACCGAGGCTTCTGTGAACACACACACACACACACACACACACAGGGATGGGCACAAACATATGCAGGCATATGCAGTCATCCAGAACAACTAACACATGTGCAACGGCGGCATGCAGGCCTTCATGCACACACTCGAGCATGTACACGGGCGCAGTTATTTGAGTTATGATGTGGACAACGGGAAAACCATGGGAACGGTGCAGCCCCGTCTGGATTTAAATATAGAACAGAACAGACAGTGCTCCGCAGCACATCAGGATCTATGGGACTTGTCATAATAATCATGCATTATATTCAGTTTATGCACAGATGGCGCAGACAGGACTGCCTGTTAAGTGTCAATAGCACTGCCCCTCTCTTTTTATCTTTCTCTCTTGCTCTCTCGCTTTCTCTCGCCTTGTCTGCACAATTGTGGCTAACTTTGACACAGATTTCTCCAAATTTCTATATAATTCAGTCACAGCTAGAAAAACTTTAACTATTACAGACAAATGTATTATAATGAAATTGTAACTGAGATCATGTTTACATTGCATTTACAGCATTTGGCAGTTACTCTTATCCACAGTGATGTACGTGGAAGCTTTGTAGGCTGCCAAGAAAACATGTCCCTCACACCAGTAAACCTATATTTAAATTAAGAGCTGCTAGTGAATCAAGATTCTACCAGAGATTAAATTCACTTGGGTTACACAAATGCTGGATTCTCCCCTGTACACTACAATGCTAAAACAGAATTCTTGAGTACATCCAGCCCTGGAGAACGTTTTCAAAACAGTAGAAAAAACTCTTTTCAGTGAGAACACATGGCCAAAACAGAGCGAAATTGTACACATTTTCAAATATGTTTTTGCGTGAACAAGGCCTCTTTCTGTCTTGTCTCTCTGTCTGCTGGGGAGGAAGTTCCATCAAAAGGAAACAGATGACCAGCCCTCCCTCCCCCCCTTGTCCAAGCAAAAAGCCAATGCTAGTCCACTGGACTGGTGTAGGCGTGTGTTTGTGCATTATGTGCCGCTAATTTTCATAGTTGGTAAGATTCAGTGTTGAAGTAGAAAAAGGGAAGTGCACCTGGTCACATGCACAGCATAAGCACAAAAAAAGGAACAGACACATATGTGGTTATTTTAGCCCATTGTGTTATAACACTGCAACATGTTTTAAACCTGCATCACACCATGGGCTATATTGAGCCTTCCTTAAAAAATGCTGATGTTCCCTGACATTTTGCCATTCAGTGCATCCAGGCAGTTTTGCATGAGGCTTTCACTGCTGAATGTGTTGACGGTCTCAACTTCCACCCACAAACCATCATGACTGCGTGTCTCAAAACACACACACACAGGTTTGTATTGCTATTTTTGTGGGAACATTTCACTAAATTCTGTAACACTGTATTTCAGTAATTCTACACATACATCAATCCTAACTCTACCCCAGTAAGCAAAAGACAGTATTTCAGCTCTTTCAGTTTGTACTAAAAAAAGTTGAATTTGGTCCTCACAAAGAGTTAAATACATGTACAAACACACACACACACAAACCAGCCTTGATAAATGAAATTGTGACTTGCAGCCACAGACATTAAAGCAATAGTTTGGCAAGAAATTAGATTTACAAACATTTCTGCTTATCCCAAATATGCTTGATTTTCAAAATATGTTCTGTGTCCTTAGGCGATGCTTGAAAGTTACTGAAACCTTTAGAGTTTGCTATATTTCTGTGCAAATATGACTTAAAAAAATCATCCAAAGTGGATAAAGAGAACACAATAAAACTAATCAGAAAAATATATTACATTTTTATTTATTAATTTAGGAAAACAGTCCAATATGCTCCGGTTTCCTCCCACTATCCAAAGACTGCAGTAGGTTGACTAGATGCTCTAAATTGCCAGTAGGTGTGAGTGTGTGTGAATGATTGTCGATGTGGTGCCCTGTGATAGGTTGGTCTCTAACCTAAACATTCGATCAGGCTTTAAGATGCTGCTGTTTTGTGTTATTCTTTTAAAAATATAATAAATTATACAGTGTCACAAACCCTGTAACAGGTCTATTTGACTTTGACAAAGCTAAGGCAAGTAAGATATGACAAGATGAGATAAGTGTAATGATCATGCCCCTTGTGTTCTCCACGTGTCTATGTTTTGTTTTGTTGAAGTTTAAGCCAGGTCTTGTCCTTGTGTTCATTGTGTAGCCACGCCCCCCAGCTGTGTCTAGTAATTGTTAGTCAGCTGTCTCTTGTTTCCTGTGTCTGTTAAGTCTCCTTGGTTTGGTTTGGTGTTGTGGATTGTCTGTTGTATACTGTTGCGTTTATGTCGAGCTCCGTCGTCTCACTCTAGTTATCGTTCATGCTTGGTTTTGTTTTCTAAAGTGTATGTTCTGTGTTTGTCGTTTTTTCTTTAATAAATCTACATTTTTTAAAACTATGTCCCGCCTGCGCTTGCTGCCAGAACAACCCACAATTCATTACAATAAGAACTTTATTAATCCTAAGGGAAATTACTGTGCCATTAACATGCTCAGTGCAACACAGATAGAAATACAGCATAAACAGAAACACTATAGTTAAGAAAAATGTAAAAATACAAAAAATAGAGCCACCAATTACAGTTTAACTTATATATGTACATTTGTGGTATGCATACATAGAAATGTGCCGTACATGTACAGCAGAATTAAAGTGATGTAGTGATCAATAGTAATAATAATAATAATAAATATGTTAATAACAGGATGATCAGGTGAAGTAAGACCAGTAAATTATAGATAAGACTATAATAAGTAAAGTGATGTTAGGTTGTAGTTAATTGTTGTAGTGCATGTATTACGTTTATTGATGCGTGTCATAATTAAGTCATGCAGGTTCATTGATGCTGGAAGGCGTAATATAAGACTCCATTACTTGTTAGCTACATTACCCTCATAGCTCCAGTGCAAAACTATCCATCCATCCATCCATTTTCTAAATTATTTTGGGTCATGGGGAAGCTGGAATCAATCCCAACTGACAATGGGCCCAAGGCGGGGTTCACCCAGGACAGGAGGGCAACCCATTGCAGGGCAACACTTAGACAGACAACCACACCACACACACCTACGGGCAATTTAGAGTATCCGATCAACCTACCGCAGCCTTTGGATAGTGGGAGGAAACAAGAGCACCCGGAGGAAACACACGCCAACACAGGGAGAGCTTGCAAACTCTGCATAGAAAAGCACCTGTGGCCAACCTGGGGATTGAACCCAGCATCTTCTTGCTGTGAGGCAATAGCATTAATCACTCCACCACCATGCCGCCCCAATGCAAACTTAAAGAAGCATAATTCACACACCATACGTGCCAAGGCATGTGGGAAGCGGAGGTGTTGATATAACTACTAAGGAACTACTGACTACAGACTTATCTGTGTTTACTGTAGTTTATTTTTTCATTTTCTGTATTATTTTCATATTTAAATCTAAAGCAGCCAATTTCCCTTGTCAGTCATGGGCTGGCATTTCTGAGCCCTGAAGCAGCCTACTATTGTTTTTTGCTCATGATGTTCCACATCCTGCTCAGGATGTATTCAAATCTCAGTGTGTGACTGCAGGTAACCGAATCAGCTTCTGCATCATGTTGCAACAATCTGATTAGTTCCTCCTTAACTTATCATTGGCATCCTGAAGTTTTTGACCACTCTTCCATACAAAATTCCATACAAAATGTTTGAAGTTTTTTTATATATGTACTGCCTTTACTGATTTTACAAAACATACAAAAATGTAATATTTAAAGTAAAATTCTGTTTTTTTTTTCTCTATTTCTTTTTTTTCATCCATTCCCTGGTGGATTTATTAGCAGTCTTTGAATCATTATCCTGTTTAATGGTTCACCTGCAGTACTTTGGAGAGAAGAAGCAGCATTTATAGCTGAATCAGTGACCCCAAGCTTCTCAGTTCCTGAGTCAGCAATGCAACACAAACATTTCCACCACCATGCTTCTTAGTTAATATGAGGTTCTTCTCCTGACACGCTGTCTTTGGTCTATGCAACACATGTGCTGTTACTGTAGTTATTGTAACTCTTTAACATGAACATGTCATGTCAGGTTTAAATAAAACAAATTCCACTAACAAAACGTTTTTTGTGGACTAAGTTGTACTTAATGTTCCACATGTGACTGATCTGTTTTTCGATTATTTTAATTATAAAAATGTCAGTTCTGTGTGAAAAAGTATTTTGAAAAAGTATATCTTACTTGTTATTTGATGGAATATAATCGAATTAGGTACTGTAGTTACTGTATTGAAGTAGTGAAATTGTTTGCTTATTCAAATATGCAGAAACAATCAACAGTTTTCTTAGCATGTACCTATTTTTTTCCACATGACTGTATATGACACATTCTGTTTAATCGTATTTACCAAAAAAAGCTTACAGTAACAGGAAGGTTGTGTAAATTGAACTTATCCTTTGAGTATCTTTAGTTCTCTTCTCTAAGAGTCCATTGTGTAGCTAAGACGTTGCAGGCCACAGCCTTGTCTAGCGCACAGCGTCACATTATGGACTCCCTTTAATGAATAGCCGGTGGTGTAATCGGGCAGCAATGAAAGAATGTTTTATATATGCGCTGCACTGGAGAGTGTCAGCAGACTTTAAACAGGCCCAGGACTCACTGTCCCCTCAGTTTTCAAAAAAGCTAAGTTTCTGTTGCCAAGACCAAAACAAAGCCCTGGTTTATCTCCAGAAAAATGAAGAGCCTCCCTCTCTCTCTCTCTGTCTGTCTGTCTGTCTGTCTCTCTCTCTCTCTCTCTCTTTCTCTCTACATTGGGTTTGACTGGTGCTTGTCTTTAAACCGGATGCACACACATACACACACTCACACGCAAAACAGAGGACACACCAGATGGTCATCTTCATGGAGAAAGAGACCCTTTCTTTGTCCCCTACACACTTTCCTAACACACAATCATTCTTCTGGCCGTTATAAAGGAAATACTGAAGACAAGCCGAATGGTTCTATTGTACTTTCAGTAAGAACTTTTCATAAATCTCTTGCATGTTTTGGCAAGGTAAAAAATGAATCGTTTCAATGTGCATGGAGGGCAGAAAAAGAAAAAATGAAGAAAGATAGTTGCCATTTTTAACATTTAAAGGGAAACGAGAAGTAAAAACGGAAATGTACATGAGTCACAGCTCTATATGTAAAGATA
Organism: Arnoldichthys spilopterus; assembly: GCA_037974385.1. Classification (NCBI taxonomy): domain Eukaryota; kingdom Metazoa; phylum Chordata; class Actinopteri; order Characiformes; family Lepidarchidae; genus Arnoldichthys; species Arnoldichthys spilopterus. The sequence continues at coordinate 26,750,635 of JBBPDA010000081.1, read as the reverse complement.
GCTACACTGGTCATTACAGCTAACATCATGGACAAGGGCAACACTGAGAGCTGAGCATAATAATGAAATTCCTGTGTGTGAGAGCTTTTTTAGAGGATGTGAAACTGAGAATGGTAATGAATAGTAAGGGCATGAATATTTCATTAAAACTGTACTCAAGAGTTGCCATTAAAAAATGTTAGGAAAAAAATTACCCAGCACAGTACTACCCTTTAATATATACAGCAGACTAAAGTGACTGAATTGACTGGTGCTCTGCAGGTTTTCATGCACAAACTAAAAATAACATTCTAAACCACACCTGCATCTAAGGAGGCAGTCCACTGCATTAAGTAAGGCTATAACCGATGTTACCATGTTTAAAAAAAATTAATAAAGCATCTGGTTTACCTGCAATAAATTCCTATTAGTGAAAAACACACATCGCTTCTCTGTACTAAGTATTTACACATAATATTTGTATGAGAAGCAGCAAATCGACCTGAGGGTCAGGCCATAAAAACAGAAGCAAATACACTCCTGCTTGTGGTGCTCATAAACCCTTTGTCTCTGTGTAAACCAGCTCCATAGCTGCAAGAGCTGAGCAATGCAATCAAACCACCGACCACAGGCTCTGGACGTTTACATTAGTGGTCACTTAACCACAGCCATGCGGTAGCCTAAATGTGACATACTTGGGTTGCCAAGTATAAAACCCCAGAATGCTGCTCCCTCCCCCTGTGTGTTTACAAAACAGGCAAGAATCTGTTTAATGTAGTGTTCTAAAGGACCAAGTCCAAACCAGGGGGATGAAGAGGGTAGCCAAGACTTCACGTCATCTCCATGACAACAGACTGGTTATCTATTAATGTGTGTTTACAAACCATCATCCTTAACTGCAGAAGAAGCTGTAAAAAAAAAAGAAGCATATGGCAGTAAATTCTTGCACTCTTCTTACTGTCCTGATAAAGGCCCCCAAGGTACAAACAATGTAAATGTACCCATTGGTACATTTGGTACATTTGGTTGGTTCCTGCGACCTTCTGACCGCATGGGCAAGCCCTTAACCACTAGGACACCACTGCCATATATTATTGCTGTAATGTTGTCAAATGTGGGTTTCTAAATGCGATCTAAAAGTCTTTAAATTAAGATTTTATGTTTTCATTGAGAGACACAGCCAATCAACCCCACAGATAATTTTTTCACAGCCCTTTTTGCCTGTTTTTACCAAAAGTGCCTAAATTGATGGAGCTGACTATAAGACCAACACCTCCCAAAAACATTTTTGAAGATAAACTGGTGAAAATCTATCATGTTTTGCTCTACTTGTAAAGAACATACAATGGTTTTACTGAGGTTGCTATCATGGCTCACCTTGTTTCACTAATGATTGATTTATAACTGATCTCTCATCTAATGCCTTAGGTTGTGGAGTCTGATTTTTCTTGTTGTGGTTCAACAAGTGATTGTTCAGCTTTGACCCAATAGAGCGGGTATAAAAGAGGAAGTTGAACTGAGTAGCTGGGTGTACACTTTACACGGGGTCTAGTAAATTGGACCTGGGGGCATGAATGATCTCTTGGCCTGTTGAGCACTGACTTAAAGAGCAGAGAGGAACGGGGGGCAGGGGGATAGCTGTGATGGTTTCTATAAAAGAGAATGCACAAACAGGGACATTGTTCAAGGTCATGAAAACCCCTCAGGCCATTTGTTTCACTCTCATACATATTACACACGTAAACACATGCACACGCAAAACACAAATACAGAAGAAACATGCGGTGAGATGCCTATGTAAATATTCTTTTGAGGGTAAATATAACTACAACTGCATTTAGCAGTCAGCGTAGGAGCAAGGCCTTTAATGAACAAATGTTGCTTTCAGTAACAGCTGGTCATAATAATGGGTGGGAGGGCTAAAAACAAAAACACCCATCAACAGCTCACTCATTGTAGTATTATACTTGACAGCCCCTTCCCAACAGCGATAAGACAATGAAATGAGCTGTCTTAATTAACATTAGCTACTGGACAGGCTTAAATGTTTATGATTGTATATACTGTAGCAAGCTAACCATCAGCCTATACTTCACAGTAGCAACTTGAACAAACAGGATAAGATTTCTGTTCAAATCATGAGTCAATGGCGGTTTCCAGTTCAAGAAAGGAAATAAAACTTTCTTGAATGCTTCTTCCAAGCAGTTTCTGGCTCTATAGGTCAATATCATAGGTTCAAAATGTCCATGTACCTGTTATAGCTGTAACTGTTATCTTGGCTCATAAACAATATTGTATTGAAATTTCATAAGTACAGGCATCTTGCACAAAAAAAAGACATTTCTGGTAAGGTTAACTCTAAAAAACTCTAAAAAAAAATTATTCTGATCATTATAGAAAAATAATGCATTAAAACATTAACACAGATCACATTTATGATGCCTACTGACCTCATACATCACTGTGCATAGAACAAATTCAGCATAAATACAACACAGTGTCCACAGAGTAAACAGGATGGAAACAGATGACAAAGTGTTATTCAGTGCAGTGGATGAAAAAATTCACATTTAAAAATGCCTGTGTGAAAATGTTATTAGGGAGACCATTCAGTTCACTTTCTTCAGTAAGGAGTTTATCTGAGAAGTTCAAGTTTGAAATACCACTTCAACACAAAGCACTTAGCTTTGAGCTCAGAGGTCAGACCTAGTTTAGTCCCTGACCCTATCTTGAGCCTGCGATTAACAGGTTTCATCAAGCCAAACTCAGCCAGGTGCTTAGATCAATGGACCTTGGTAAGCAGTGACATCATTAGTGACCTTGGTGACATCATTGACAGTAAGTGGAAACTTTTTCTCAGGGCAAATATTGATATATGCAACACTTTTAGATTAATTAATCACAGCATGTAATAATTATTTTAATCACTTGGCAACCCAGTTTCTGCATTAAACAATGCTAAGCAATGACATACTCAAACTTCAGCTGAACCTGACTCTCCATGTAAACAAATGACTTGCATTATGAATTAGCCAACCACACTACAAACAACCAAACCAGACCTACAAATTCTGACTGCAAACTGCAGAACGCTAATGATAAAATATGCAGTCTCAAAAGGTTTCCCAAATGGATAACACATCTAGTGGTCTTTTGCATGCAATACTTCACATCACATTGTACATAAAATCAGATGAATATGCAGCTTGGGCTGAAGATGAATCATCCCCATTTAAGCCATGATTAAACCTTACCAAACCTTTTGAAGCTCTTTCTTTGAAAGTGGGAGAGGGTTTAGCATTACTAGTCCATTTACACCTGCCACCCCAGTTGCCTTCTTATTCTATGTAAATGCACTGCATGTAAACAAACCAACTATACTTCCTAGTAATCTTAAGCAAATGTCAGAATAAATAATCAAATTGGCTTGTGACACCAAACAACAGAGACAAAAAATAAGCTTTCAGACAGACTACATGACTCTTTGGCCCTGTGTGCACAGACGTCTAAATCAAGCATTTTTCTGATGTCTGTGAAGTCAGGTGGGCACAGATTGAATGCCGATCATTTATCTACTCATTGGAGCAAATCAGACCATCCACACTGCCTTTCAGGACTTGCATTCAGTCTGATGTGTGTTCTGATGGCATTAAAAAAACTATGTTTGCAGCTTTTTCTTGGTGTCAATTTCTGCAGAAATCCCAATGAGCATAAAGAAAATTGTATGCGGTTAATATGCTGTTAATTTAATGTTCTGGAAGACCAGATATGTTCCATGATTCTACAGTCAGAGAGTGAACCCAATAGTGGTGCCAAAGTGTTCACCATATCAGGGCAGTAATCTGGGCAGCAGGTTGGAGTTGAACAAAGGCAAATGAACACAAATGTAACATCATACTGTAGTCAATCAAGCACTGCTACAAAATGCCTAGGAGCTCAGATCACTCAGATGCATTTCTCTTCCCAAAACCTGAAATGAGAGCCACTCTTCATTTCAGAATATATAAGTTTTTGCATTCCATATGTGTGATACAAACCTTTCTGTGTTCTAGATAAAACATCTACAACTTCATATTGCGCCTCACATAATGTTAATAATCTGTCATAGAATAAGAACATATGAATAACTCAATTATAACAATCATTTTAGATGCTAGCTTATATTCCAAGGGGACAGTTTATAGGTCTCTCTCACTTCAAAGAGAAGGGGCCTAGTCTTGTATGACTGGAAATAGTTGCCCAAAGGCATTACCAACATGGCCACAGAGTGGACAGTCTGTCCTACAAGGACCTTAAAGCTGAAGCTGCTGTAATATTTTGATTGTAGAGCTAAAAACACTTTTAGGGTTTGTCTTACAGAGTTTGGGTATGATGAAACTGATCAAAGATTTATGGTGATTTTGGACCAGGTTTAGGATTTTTCTTGTCGATTTTGGATAGCCTGAACTAATGTATATTATTGCTGGGCTGCGACCAGTCTTGCCTTGTTACCTTTGGGTAGGATGAAACAAGATCAGTCCAATAGGCAAATTTTCTCCTTGCTCTCATTCCCCTTCTGCTCCTGCAGGGATCACAGTAGGGTAGAAACCTTTCTGACAGATTGCCAAGATGCAGGCTGGATGTGGAGATCCAATTGTTACACTGATCTAAGGTCAGCTGTGCTCTCGCATTCCTTAAGGTAAGTAAAACTACAGCCACAGACAGCAGACTCTGGATCAGCAATAAAGGGCAGATTGTTCCCCCGCTGTGAACCGTTGTTCTCTGTAAATGTCGCGGCGGCTCTCCCTCTCGCTGCTCTCTTTGCCAAGTCGAACTTCCGCGCCACGGCGGTCCAGCTTGCCTCATGCTGTTTATTCCAAGGGCGCAAAAGGCCGCCAGCATCAGTCAGCGGTGGGGAACAAAAGCAGGGGCGCAGACACACGTCTGCAGCATCCTGGCACCCTGCTGGCCCCAACACAGGGTCTTTTTTAGAGAGAAAAGAGCTCTGACTGGGTGCAGAAAAGGCCAGGAAAGAACCAAGGAGTGAGGAAACATGGAGACTCCATCATCTCAGGGGTGAGGAAAGCACATAGTCATCAATGGAATTCAGAGATTTACACTACAGTTAAAATGTTTGAAAGCACTTGTTGATAAGAACTCATCCTTTATTTAAACTAGTTATCAATAAAACATAGTGTGTTGATAACATAAGATTGGTGCCCATGACCCTTTTGCCAAATCATCAGTTGTCCTTCTTTGAATCACTTTTGTTAGATACTAACTACTGCACACATGGAACACTCCACAAGACCTGCTGTTTTGGAAATGCTCTGACTTGTCTAGTCATCACAATACGGGCCTTGTCAAAGTAACTCAGATTTCTATTCTCGCCCATTCTTCCTGCTTCCAACACATCACCTTCAAAAATCACTTGCTTCCTAATATAACCCACCTCGTGACAAGTGCCATTGTGATAAAATAACTATAAAGTCAATGTTTTTTATTTCACCTGTCAGTGGTGTTAATGGCTGATCACTGTATATCTGTGTTTACTGTACACCTATACTCTCTTAAAATGCAGAATAGTAAGGTTGTTGTATTGCTGCAGAAATGCATTACAAACATATTTACAGTGTGCTAATGAAGTTGTACGGCACTTGGTACATACAGTACTGTGAACGAGCACATGTGCAGCCTGTGCAGGTTAATTAGTGATAAATTAAGTAAAGTGCAGGTGATAGCACAGATAATGATGCATGACCAATTGTTGTCAAACGGACTTCATAGTAAAACAGAACTGTGGAGGAAACTCATGTTTTTTAGACAAACGGTTACAGATAGAAGAACATTCTACCACTGGAAATTGTAGAGAGGTAAGAGCATCATAATAACAGACACTACACATCCACAATACTGAAGGAAACTTGAAAGGAGCAATGTACGGGGAGATATTAGAAAATATTATCAGCAGAAGATGCACGAAGATGGATCATCAAGCCAAAGACCCCAAACATAAACTGGTTTCTAAAGAAAGCAAAAGTGCTTGCATCTTCTGCCCATGGGGAGTTGAAGAAGGTTTTGCCAAGAGGACTGGGCTAAAACTGAACCACAGTACCACAGAACCACAGTAGACATCTTATAGATGTAAGTGTTCTTCCTGGCATCACTTTTGGTAATTATTAACTACTGCACACCTGGAACACTCCACAAGACTTGTTGTTTTGGAGATGACTCAGTCATCTACCCATCACAATAAGGCCCTTGTCAAAGTAGCTCAGATTTCTATGCTCACCCATTTGTCCTGCTTCCTGCTTTACATCAACTACAAAACTGACTGTTTACTTGCTTCCTAATATATCACACCCACCTAACAAGTTGCATTCTGATTAAATCTAATGGTATATTACACTAATAGTGGATTACACTATGTAACGTTCTTTTTTATTTTTGTTCCTGGGTACAAACTGTGTTAACCAGTCCCTTATACGTAAAATAAATAGAAAATGGCTTTTGTTCCACAAAAACTTTGCTTTTGTTCTCAGGACAATGACAATTCTCAATGACATTACCCATTCACTTTAAATGCTAAGTAGACCTCCAGAATATTCTGGGACTGTGAGAACTGTCCAGAAGTTTCTAGAATTGTCCAGAACTTTCTGGAATCTTTAGAACATTCTGGTACTGTTCAGAAAAGCCTGTTTTGCCAATTTTTGTGTAATAACAAAATTGTGAAATATTGTGTTATAAAAACATTAAAATGTGCCTTTTTCCCTTGTGAAGAAATGTAAGTTACCAGATTTCAGACCATGCTGTACCTTTGGGTACATTTACATTAAACTTTGCTGAACAAAAATTTACTAGAACCATTTTACTGACAGTATATTCTGACACACTCATTGGGAAATCAACTAGTTTTGTACTTCTTACATCTCCAGGAAATGCAAACACATGCAGGAAGTGGGCCAATCGATGTGAGCTCAGTTGGCAGCAGTTTGCAGAGCTTTCACACACCACATGCACAGATCTTATGTGCAGAGTACTGGCATAAAGAAAAAACATAGATCAAAATATGTCCATAATCTCCATAAAACAAATGGCCAAGCAACTGCTGTGAAGCAGGAGAACTGTGTTCTCTGCAATGATGGAGGTCCTTCTTATATATTTGAAATGAGTTAGGGTGGCACTGACATCCAGAAAAGATTAAGAGCAATCAGTACCTGAGGCAATCAGACCTCAGGGGAGGCACTGATCACAAGGGAGGCAATGTGGTAGGGTCCCAAGGACAGGACATATAACATGAACAATTAAATTTTCATACACCTGGGTGGTGGACACCAGGGAAATTCAGATTCCACATGCAAAATTATTCAGTTCTTATTCTTAATGTAATAAAGAAGCAGTTAATGTGCAGTCACTGACAGGCCTGTGGTGTCCAACCACCTCCCAGACATCCAGTCTGACATTGTGGGGAGGAGTGTGAAGATGGAGGATGCAGCCTACACAGTAACAGTGTGTACAGCTGGTGTTACAGATTTGATAGACATTGTGAGAGGACTTGGCACAAACAGAAAGGGCAGTTTTAGTCCTTGTTTTATTTTGAGAGTAATATCTGGGTGGAAATAAATGGGCAGTGTTGGCCTAGTGGTTAGGATGTTGCTCTTAGGACCTCTTAGGTCGCAGGTTCAAGTTTCGCTACACTGTTCCCCGAGCACTGGTGATAGTTGTCCAATGCTCCATGTGGGCACTTGTTATGGGCTAAATGCAGAGGTCACATTTCTTTGTGGTGCTTGAGTGCGTTCACAATGACAATTAATCATTTTTACGTAATTATAAAAGTCTTTTGAGGCCTTGTGTTACAGTGATCTTACCATGGCTTAGGCACAAATACAGAATAACTACATTTATTACTAATAATAATCACAACACACTATGAATACCAGCAGTGCACTTTTGATGACTTAAAATTAAATTTTAACACAGAATTCTACTGCATATGAATGTGTATATGCTGCTTTGATCATGCCTATGCTAATCAGATTTTAGAACAGGAACAAAGCAGCATAAATGTAAAGTGCAAAGACCCATTTGTGACTCATGTTACTACAGGCGTGCCAGTGAAATGCCTTATCTTTTAAACTAAAAAGTAAAGGCTGAATTACATGTTTAGACTAAGTGGAGCTGTGATTATTCAATATTTCTCATTTTAAAATATTTCTAAATGAATTTTTTTATGCCCAACATGAAAAACAAGATAATATGCATTATATAATATTAAAAGAAAAGGAAAAGAAATCTGTATTAGGTACTAAAAATAAATGCTTTTAGAAGATTTTGTGGACACATATCCCTTTAGAACATTCTAACACTGGTCCACCACCCTGCCCTTTTTGTGTTTTCCTGCACGAACATACACACAAACACACACACACAGTATCTAGCACAGTTTGATAGATAGCCTTCTTAGCTGCACTGACTAAATCTGGCAATTGACAGGTGAGTTAAATCAGGTGTGTTTTAACAAGGGAAACACCAGAGTTGCAGATTTCTTGGGACCAGGGAAAACACTTAAATGTGCATAGCAGTGATAAAAATTTCAGTCTCCAGGAGCACCTCTAGTGGTGTGTATTGAAGGGGTAAAGACTGAACCCAATGGCCTTTAACACATAACACATTGCAAAAATTAATTCACCAAATAGAGCACTACCAGTCACATTGGCAGTCATTTTGGGAATCAACGTGTGTATCTTTCCAGTTCCCTGTTTCTGGACAATGTTATCCAGCTGTGAGCTCTGTATAATGCCAGACATTCTGCAGACGCTCATCAATGCAGAGATGAATTCTCCAGCCGGAACCGATAAGTGATTCTTCCTTCGTCTCTGAAAGCGCACCTCTATCAGATGAGGTGCTGTATGGAAACGAAGCAGCCATCTGAAGACCTGCCTCGAGGCTGGACGTGACTGCTGTCCACATAATCACGAGATCAATTGATATCAGCATTAATTAGAGGCTTGTGGGCTGCATTTATTGGCAAGCCTCTCACTAGTGCTTATCCACATTGAGGGGCTGTTTGTTTGGAGGCCCAGAATCCGATTTTGTGGAAGATAACGAGCAGCAGCCTCTGCCTGCCTCTTCAAGACCTGATATGATCTTTGCCTGTTGACAAAAGCCAGCCTTGGGTTTTCCTGGAGCACACTGTAAGCTAATGTTAATGCTGTCATAGCACATTTAGCTTTGCATTGAGTTGCTTTTTGTGCATTTCTTAGCCATAGAACTGTTTTACTAGTGCACACACAGAGCGTTTACCCCCATTTCTAAGAGTCTTTGAGGAAATTAATTGAGAACATCAAATTAAGAGGTTTATGAAATCCCTTTAAATAGCCATAATCAAAAAACATCAACCCCTTTAAAGAAACAGCAGGAAAAAAATCTACACAGATGTCATCAATCACCAAGACATCCTTGGTGTCCAGAGATTGCTTCATTAGTTTTGCCTTGGAGCTACAAGGCAATGATGCTAAGAAGTATTGAAAGCTTATGTGCACCAAGCAGCGTTCTGGAAATGTCATGTCTAAATCCTTTTTATAAATAGCAATAAGTCAAACAGTGTCAGAAACCACATAAGCACTTTGGAATTACCTGATTCAGTCTGAGACATGCCATCTAAATTGGATTTTTTGTCCAAACTGTTCCTTTAAGAGACACTTTCTACTCCTACACTGATCAAACTATATTTATCCTTCTAACAGAATCGTTTCTGATGTCCAAGAAGATGCAGTGCACTAATCAGTGTATTTACAGCACCATGGGCATATCAGATATGACATGTTTCTGTCCAGGACATAAGGGTTCAGAGTTGAGGCCCCTCTGGCCATTGCATGAACGTGTGTGTGTGTCTCAGGGCAAAAGTGAATGACAGCTGTGGCCCTCCATCTGTCAACAGCGTCAGTCCCCAAAGACACTGCAGTTGCAGAAGCAGTGCAAGAACGGCAAATGAGTCACCAATACCATCAAAAATGATGCAATACCACACAGCAAGGATATGTGAAAGAGGATAAAATTAGTACCTCTATCAATTTAGTCCATTGTTTTCTGGGGGGAGTATCAAATTGCAATATTAAAATACAATAACAAACTTATTGTTCAGTTGCTAAGATAAGCAATTTCCTAACAAATGTATAAGTTGGGACAAAAATGATCAATACTTAGTACTAAAATCACTATTTTCAGCATTTAGAACACATTTACAGTAACATTCATTAAATCCTACAACAGTGTCTCAAAGTCTTTTCACACCCAGTCTGAGTTTTACAGTTCAAAAACACCAGTTTTTACATAAGTTCTGGGTCAGGTCATATGCCTGCCTGCCTGCCATACTGGAAAGGTCATGATATAGAACTCATCATATGCTGTCTGCCCATGTCTTGGAAATTTCAGTCACTGCCTTTTATTTCACACCAGAGCTTATGATTGCTTATGTTCCTGCTGTGATTTTCAGCTGTGAGTCATTCATGAGCTGTCTTTCTTATCAGAGTCTCTTTGAGTTGAAAAATGACAAGTCTGTCAGCGTTACCACTCAATGGAACCATTTTATTTTTCCTCTGCATCTTCTTTGTGCTTGTATAGTCAGTGAAATCCTGTCAATGTGGAAAGAACTGATGATGTCTAAACATTTAACTAACAATATAAAACTGTGATGAAGTTTTACCTATTGAGCCTGTCAGAATGAACATAAACAAATTATCAGGTAAGACTGCCACGTTTTCAGTTGTATTTGATGCAATTCACATTTTTGTGCAGATTAACTGGGACCAAGTTATCCCAGACAGATTTTCAACCCTGTTTTATGTATGTGTGGTTAACCCTGCCTTTGAAAACACATCATATACAATACAAAAACACATGAATCATTCAAAAGTGTTTTTACTGTTATATATATATATAATATATTCACTTCCTCTTTTTGCAGGTAGCTAAATCCTCCTGCGGCTCCCACAGTATCTTGTGTTTGCATGCAATAATCTAATCTCAGCTGAGATGCAGAACAGAAAGTGGTCCATAAATATTCATCACCTTTCGCAACTTGGGACAGGTGCAAGCAGTAGGAGGAGGATTCAGAATGCTAGCACGGCTATAATGGTTTGACTTACCAGAATGGTGCTCAAAGGAAATGGCTGAATCTATTCAAAGTCACACACCAAGTTGTGTGTTGCTGGAGAGTTTCTAAGGCAACCCGACAGTAATGTAAACTGGAAGCTCTCTCACTCTTTTCGTCCCTCAATAAAAATAGAACATATAGCAGCAGGAAGTGACAATCGAGCTCAAACTGCTAAGGCTTATGCTTGCCAGGATTCTGCCAGCTGAAAGGGCTCCTGCAGATAATGATCGATATGTCCATCACTATAACTGCCCATCCACAATTCTTATCATTATTCTACACACCATTATGGAAGAACTTGTTTCTGAACACAGATAAAATGATGGATGGATGGATAAATGTGCAAGTATTAAACATTCCTACACAAAGAGAAGTCGTCAAGACCTTAGGTCATTTTAGCTATTTGGGTAAATATCCCCATAATTAACCTCCATAATTAATAAATATACTGACCAAGGCTCAATCTTTCAAGTATTCAGTTATACATCATTGCCTTTGTGTGCTTGTTTGCTAGAATGCTGGCCATACTGAAATGGAAAAATATGAACTGAGTAAGAGATTATAAGAAATTCCAACAGCTAGAAGAGATCAGATTTATCTCAGGAGACTGTCCTGGAAAATGAACCTGGTGGCCTTTCCTCTCTTTTATACAAACTGAAATCCTGGATGGAGAGTGTAGACTATTCTTGGCAGTAGCCCCTAGGTAACAGTAACCATAATAGGTGTTATTTTTCCGCTGGGACAATTGTAATGGAATGGTAGAATTGGACCAAAATTACTATTAAACAATTTTCTTCTAACACACCTGAAGAGCTTCTTTCCATGGAGGTGACATCTATTTGTAGCTTTGGAGACGTAATTATCTCTCTGGATATTAGCAATTTAGACATTGAGCTTTTTATTGCTATTGCCCGATTAATTAAAGCCAGCATAATTTTCTTTAATTTGTGCATTGTCTAATCTTTTCAGTGTTGGATAAAAAAAAGGAATGTGGCAATTGTTTCACCCTTACATTTATACCCAGTGAAACCACTTCAAGTTCCTGAAAACTCAAGCCAACATAAGTGAAAGTAAAACATCCTAGTGGTGCCAGTAATTGTGATATATATTTATGTTTTTAGAAAAAAAATGAAAAAGCTCAAATTTACTTACTACTTCCATTTGAAAAAGAAAATTTTTAGCCATCTTTACCACCCCACACACAAACACACACACACACAGATTAGCTATGACATTAGGACCACCTGCCTAATATTGTATAGGTCCTCCTAACGTTGGTGAAACAGCTCTGACTGTGGTGCACTGTGACTGGTGTAGCCAATAACTGGCCAAAAGTGTCCATTAGTTGTTAGTAGCTACATTATCCTCACAGATCCAGTGCAAACCTAAAGACACAGTCTTTAGACATAAAACACATCTTGGCTGTCTGGCTATGTGTGGGAGAAGAGGAAATAGTGAGTGTGATGTTTTGCCCAAACTGCTGTAGTCATCACGAATCTGGAGTTGGAACACAGCCAGTCAGAGTTGGAAAGGACTAAATCTCCAACCCCTGACCACGGGGGCATTCTGGAAGTCTCCTTTCTGTCTTACCACAGCAGTCTCAGAGGAGGAAGAGACAGTTGTGGTCACAGACTCTGCATGGGAGTACAGAGAACAACCTCTCTGAAATGATGAGAAAAAACTCAGAATTGAGGGGGTTTCCCTCCCGCACCACCAAGAGCTACACAGTATCCATATTGTAAAGGACAGAGAATGCATTGTATACAAATTTGATACATCAGATCGTAATGAAGATTTTTGATGCAAGGTAAAGCACAAGTTTTAAGGTACACAGTAGAGCCACACAAATCTTAAAAGCTTGTAAATGGTACAATCCTGTTTACAAAAAAAGTTTGTAATGATGCAATGCAATAATTTGTAAATCTTGTTAACCCATATTTAATTGCAAAAAAAAAATCAAATATTGAAACGAGAAATTTCCTTTTTTCATGGTAAATGTATGCTTTTTTGAAATTTTATGGCAGTAGTGTGTTTCAATAAAGAACATGTTTACCCTGATGTTGCATCATCTCGTCTCTTAACAACTCTCTGTAAATGTTTAGAAGCTGAGGAAAACATTTGCTAGAGTTTTAAAAGCAAACCATTGTTCCATTGTTTTTTGGATATAGGATTTCAGCTGCTCAACAGCTTAGGGTGTCTTTGGTCTTATTTTTCTTATCATAAAGACCAATGTTTTCACTGAATAACAGCCCTGGACTACAGGGCAGGCCAGTCTAGCAGCCAGACTGTTCTGTACAGAGTCATGCTGTTGTTATGCATGCAGAATACTGTTTGGCAATTGTGTTTAAAAACACTAATGTCAAACACGTATGCTCTTTAATTTATTAAAGGGAAATTAATTTTGCAGTTTTCCTCATTCCTCAAATTTAGCAATATGGATATCTAAAGTTTACTTCACTACAAGGCTAATGGGGCAAATAACCATCAACTGGCATTGTGCAAGCTGCCTACATCATCAGACATGTTCCTCAAGCCATTAGCTGCAAACACCACAAGGGTAGAATTATAATTTTTGATCTTTGCATTTCTTCTAATGAGAACAAATGCAAGGAAGAGGTGAGAGGCTGATTCTAGATCTGTTCTACAGGTATGAGAATACAGATGGTCTTCTTTCACAACCGGAATAACCATCAGCCATCATAAAGAACTCAGCTTTACTTCAGGAGACATGACAGACATTGCAATTACAGTACAATGGGCAGAGACTGAAAGGAGAATTGCATTAGATTTCGTCAGCATTCAAAACAGACAGACTAATGAAATAGAGCCCAGCTATTTCCTCATATTATACTGCAGTAAGTCACTGTAACCAAGCCCTACGTTGTACTGTATAAGGACAGTAAGCTAAAAGGGCATAAAGAACATACGGTGCTAGTTAATTTAGATGAGTTTTTGGACTGCAGTCATATATTAATGGATGGAGACAGTCACATTTGCTCACATCACCTTCTGAAACAAAGTCACACCCTTTCTAATTAAACAAAAGGACAACATGGTTTAAGATTTAGTGGAACGTTCGATAAGAAAAGGTCCCAGAGGAATATCAGTGGGCACGCACACCCACCTTCTCGCCTTGATGACTCATTGCCATACCTTTCCTATTGACATTAGCTTCCATTGACTTGCCTCTTTGCCATAACTGCTGTTTCTATGGTGACCGTCTAAGAGGCTGTGGTTAGCTGGGTCACTGACCCAGAGTCAACCCCAAACCCAAATGGAAATACTGTGAACCGCTAAAGTGTAACGAGGATTCGGGTCATTTACAGGGTCTAATTGGAGCGTTTTCTTTTCACTTTAATGTCATTGCAGGAGGAGGATTGTATCTGCACAGGCCTGAACTTGAACGGTGCATTCAGTATGCCAGTGTGTTAAGGGCACAGTTTGAGGTTTAGTAATTAAGTGGTTTGGAAGAGCCCAGGAAGTTTTTTTATGACAAAAACTAGCATAATTTATAGTTCCACTATTGCCATGACGATAAGGGATCCATGACCTAATTATACAGGGAAGAAAGTGAATCTTATTTTTGTGTCAGTCATGATTTTAGCTGCAAGCATGTGCAAAAGTGCGCCTTGCAATATGTTGCCAATATACTGGCACTGGTGATTGGCGATACACAGAATTATTTATTTTAGTTGTATTCATATTAATACACAACAAACGAATTCAAATGTAATAAAACATCTCTGAGGTTTTAAAATGTCTGCATAATTAAACAATTCTAAAGGACTGCACCAGCAGACAGTGGTGACAGGAAACAGATGTCTGAAGCTTTTAACATTTACATTTACATTTACATTTAATCATTTGGCTGACGCTTTTATCCAAAGCAACTTCCAGGACAGAGGCAACAATCAAGCATTCGCGTCGCATAGATCAACACTGAGAATGGAGCTACACGGAGACCGA
>JBBPDA010000081.1:26703560-26726173 GCA_037974385.1 Arnoldichthys spilopterus | reverse complement strand
TTTCTTCTCATACATTATTAGTAATATCAAAGGGAACTTTTACTTACTTCATTAAAATTCAGAGCAAATAGGAAAAGTACTCATACAAATAACAATATCCCTAACTTATTGTGAGTAGTGTATATAAAAAAAAGCTCACTGCCATTATGATCAGAAACTGCAATTAATCACCATGTAAAAATATCTTTTCCTAACACACCAATGAAAACCGCAGCCACACTTAACACTGTGTTCACAGTTCTTAACTGACCAATAGATGTTTTGAAAAGCTAACCTCCAAATACATTAAAAGATATTACAATGTTTTTCCATCTACAAATGTACAGCGTAAAAAAAAAAGCTTTTTATGATTAGTACTATTCTTCTTGGGCAAGCATAAGCTATTTTTGCAATAATAAAGATCTACAGAGGGTCTCCATTATTTAGTTCAAGTTGCTCTGTCAGGTGGCGCCCCAATGCAGTCATCCAGACCAACCTGAAGCCCTGCATCTTCCTATACCAGGGTCTGCGCTGGGAACCCTGTCTAATCTTCCCCACGTGAGCCTCTTCCTCTGGTGTCCAGAACTTGGGCAGGAACTTGTCAGAGTCCATTTTGATGGGAGTCTGATGGGTGGCCTGAAGAACTCTGCGTGCATATAGATCATCCTGAACGGGGTCGGCGTAGCCTCGGTCTTCATCCGATTCGCTCAAGTCCTCATTCAACACCCGCAGCAGAAACTCGTCCTCCAGCGCATCCTTTTCATAGTTGTTTCGTCCATTTACACTATGAAGGGGGACTGATGTTTTGCGGTCCTGCAGAGAGCTGTCCACATAAGACGCAAACATTTCCTTTTAAACATGCAGCAATGACAGATCAGTGAAAACTGAAGTGCAGGGTTAAGTACCGAAAACATTAGACCACTCCTTGCATATTGTACAAAAAAAGGTTAGTGGAACTGTATTAATATTTGTCAGTTCAGTTGAAAGGACAGGATGCAGATTAGTGAGATGCCACTGTATTTAAAAGTCAGGCAAACACATCTGCCAAAAACAATCCAAGACTGACTCCATGGGAATGTAGGACAATTTTCTTCAAAGCAGAGCTCTTCTACCCATGAGACCACACAGAGAATGATCATCAAGGATCCTAGGTGAGTAAAGGAGCACTGCAGCCCAAAAAGTCAGGCACATGTTCAGTTGATGTAAGTGTAGAAGCACAAGTGTTAGGATGCCATGGCAGATTAAGTCACTCCAAACTCTGACCTTTGGTCTGACCTTTCGTGAGGGACTGTAACCAGCCGCGAGGCATCGGACATGGTGAGCCATGATCTCGGAGCACTCTGGGTCACTGTAGCAAACAGCCTGGGCTTCAGAGGAATAGCAAAGTTCACAGGAGCAACACAGGTCGTTGATCGAAAACGCCGACTCGCAAGATCATCCTGCACGAGGTCGGGCTCTGGCCGGTCAGAGTCAGAATCCGAGTCAGTCTGGTAAGCACATGCCCATTGGTGGAAAGCAGAAGCGGGAGGGAGTTCAAGGTGGGGCTCAATAAAACCTCTCTCATTTTCACTACAGCCAAAGGATGGGGAGAAAGTCAAAATGCCAAGGATATTTCAGATATTACACACCTCTCGTGAAAACAAGAATACATAAATGCCATAAAAATGCATTCTGATTCAAAGATCACACATTGAGTGGCTGGTTCATTCTGAGACACAGCATGTACAGAACACGAGGAAACCGCCTGGACAGATTTCCAGTCCATCTCTCTCACGCACTCCCGCACTTTAGCATCTCTAATAAAAGTGGTGAGTCATCTGCATCATGGTGTTAAAATAATCAATACGTGTCTATTATAATAATAATAATAATAATAATAATAATAATAATAATAATAGAAAATAAATAAATAAATAAATAAATAAATAAATAAATAAATAGACACTCAATTTTATAATATTAAAATTATCTGGGGTATAATAAATCAATCAATCAGTCCTACACTTTTTTTATTGTCCACAGCCTGCTACTGAGAAATAATTTCTCCTGTCACATTTGTGTATTTTTAAAAAGAATCAAATGGTTATGAAATGATATTCAGTTACAAACTAAACTGTTTCCTAAACAATCACACCAACACTGTTTTCAGGTAAGAGATTTGCATCCCTTTACATTTATAGAGAAATAAAAACATGAAACAAACCTACAACACTAACAGCTATCCAAAACACTGGGATTGACAGCGGCATATTTAGATTCAACCTTTTAGACTACAATCAAAGCAGCAGTACCTGGGGAGCTGGCTGGAATAACCTCTGCCACCCTCTGGGACACGTTTCCTCCTCACAGCGATTGGGACATTTGCTCTGTCTCTACAGGATGTAGAATAGGTTTCACTTTTGCTGCCCTCAGACATCCTGAAGCAGTGCTCCGCCTCTGCGTCACTTCCAAACCCTGTCACAAAGAAGAAAAAGGATGAGAAGACAAAAAATGGGAAGGTGGAAAGAGAGATTAAAGTCCAGAAGTAAAGACCCGACCCTGGTTTACAGAGCACTGAGGGTCCATGACTTCTATGGAACTGCAGCATGTAGACTGTCCAGGCTACACACATTCATGATTGCTCACTGGGCTGTGCATTACCACATGAGTATGGAATGATCTGGTATGTCACACTTATGTGAGCAGTGAGAGTGATGCGATGAGCATGAGCTGCTAAGTTTTCATTATCATGTCTTTGATGGTAACAGAATTACAGAAGGAAAGTCACCAAGAGAGCTAGTTAGGAGAATGGAGTATATTTGATCCCGTTCTGCTGGCTGGACCAGCCTGATCCATCCTGATGCCCTGCTCCTGGTTGAAGTTTTTACCACTGGAACCCACTCACTCATGCTGATGAAAGGCCATATGAACAGCCCTATGTTTCACTTAGCTGATCGAAAGTCAGCCCACCTGTACACTAACAACTGCTGCCACCTCTTTAAACCAAAATCAACATCATTAATATTATTATATTTTTTCTTCTTTTTTCTGTTCTTGCTCTCTGGTGCTGACCAGGTCCCCCTTCCGAGCCTTGGTTCCTCCCAAGGTTTCTTCTTACAGCTTTTTCCTTGCCTCCGTGACCTTTGGTTCATTATTGGCTTGGACCAAGATTCTGTAAAGCTGCTCTGTGAAAACGTCAGTTGTACAAATGTCTATGTAAATAAAATTCACTTGACTTTAATCAACAAGTTTATTAGCATAAGGAAATTCATATGAGCGTCAGTTCTTAAGCTGCATTTCAAACAATCTCCCACCAGAGGGCAGCAACCACATAAAGTATGAAGGCAAAACGTTTTTTGAAGACTATACTTTAGATTTTTCCCTCATTCTTCCCTGAACTGCCATTTTTTTCCCTCACCCCACGTATTTGTGATGTTATATTTTTGTCACAAACAGCACCCCTTTTAAGCTATCCTCCCTGCACACACACTCTAAATAAGCGGTCATCAACCATGGTTAGTTCCAACCTGCACAGGATGGGCTGCCACCTCCCTACCTAACCCTCCAGCCATTCAGGGTCTTTAGTTCTGCCCACATTCTGCATTACCTGCTCTGGTGAATTAATGTCTTCTAAACTCCTCAGGAAGGGTTAGTGACCACTGCTCAGATTGCTTCCTTTTAGTCAAAACAAACTAAGTGCATATAATAAAAGAAGCATGTATCTATCAACACCCCCTTTCCACCTACCTTCACTGCCTGCTACAAGTGTGCAGTCTGATGCCACACTCAGTGTTCGTGACTCCACAGAGTCAAGGCTCTCCACCGAATCCTCCCTCTTGTAGCTTGGCTGATGTGTGCCGAACAGGTCCTCCCTTTCAGGATACCAGTTCTCACCGTATCCACTGTCCCTCACGCTAGGCTTGGTGCCAGAAGACTCCTCTAGCGCCTACAGAAATAGTGAGATAGTATGAGGCAGAATTCCACTAAAATTTATAAGGACAATTAATGAAGTCAAGCATAGACCACTGTCATCTTTTGAGCTGTGAGGGGAGAAAAATATTTTACCACTCACTTCAACAGAGACAAATAATCTACAATCTACATAACTGCCAAGATAAACACTAGAGGCAAAGGCATTTTACATAGGACATCCAAGGACAGCTGTGCCACAGTGCATTACGTCATTCCTAAACTTTGGACAACCAGCAATCCCCCAACGTTCAGTGGCCACATTTCTATCTTAAAGGTGGGGGGAGTGATGGTACAACTGCCACATTTGTTAATCCAGACAAATATACTACTCCCTGCTTAATCTACATTCAATCATGACTCAGTCATAACTCAGACCCTGTCCTTTTACTTCAGAAGGGGGACAAATACAGCCTAAAAGGGGGCATC
This sequence comes from Arnoldichthys spilopterus, assembly GCA_037974385.1. Classification (NCBI taxonomy): domain Eukaryota; kingdom Metazoa; phylum Chordata; class Actinopteri; order Characiformes; family Lepidarchidae; genus Arnoldichthys; species Arnoldichthys spilopterus. The sequence continues at coordinate 26,721,817 of JBBPDA010000081.1, read as the reverse complement.
TTCCACAAATTATGTATAATCACCAAAAAAAAAAAATGGTCCAGCTGGTTGACAAAGGAAACATTTAATTCTGAGGCAAACTTAGCTCAAAGCAAAAAACGTCATTCAGTACAACGCAGAATAGACTCCACATGGTCAGCAGTATTATTATCTTTATTTTTTTTTAAATTTTATATACCCTATTAATCCCTGAAGGGAAACGGTTCTCTGCATTTTACCCATTCGGAGCAGTGAGCACTACCTTACACACCCAGACCAGTGGGCAGCCACACAGTCGCGGAACCAAAGGAGCAGTTGGGGGTTAGGAATCGAACCTGCTTCTCCTAGATTTAGGCCACTACTACCCCCATTAAGTACTAGAATCACATTTATAGATTAGTAGAATCTTTCATTTAAGTACAGTATTTTTGCATGACTTGCACTGTAAATACTTCATGCTTTTTTTGTACATTCATAACTATTGTTTTACAGTCCTGTGCAAGTCCCATTTGGCAGTTTAAGCATGATTCTTCTTTAGTGTTTCAATCAACTATGGAAGTCAATCACAGAAAGTCACTGCCAGTTCCTACCTACCTTAGACAAAGCGACACCCAGCAGGCCCTCAAAAGCTTTGAAGTTCAGCTGTGGTCCATTATAGGAGGGGTCCGCCTGGGCCTTCCTTCCCAGCCAATATATAGTGATCAGAACCTGACAATGAAGAACAGATACAGAAATAACTTGATTTACAAATCTATATGATAAAACTTCTTGCTTCTTGAAATGGATGTGTGTTAATCAATGCTCTTAGCAAGAGAAGTGAGTTTATCCTACACTAAAAACACTTTCATCGGTTACTTCTCAGTATTAGCAGTGCACCTAGCAAACAGTTCAAAGGATGTAAAACATACTCACCAATCGATTTTATTTGTATCAGCATTTTATTCTGTGATCCCTTCAGATTTTAGACCTTCAGATGTCTACAATCTATTGTCTAAGGAAATCTCTAGCAATGCAGCACCATGTTTTCGTGCCTGGGTGCTGGTTGGTTAGCGTGCGGTATGAATAGTTCTGTGTCTCAGTGTCCCTTTTGTCTCTTGTCATCCAGAAAACTCTGACCCCAACCCCGCCTTCCCACCACCCACACACACACACTTTGTGGCACCACAGGCTCCAAAAACAAGCATCCAGAAAACCAAGATGGTCAAATTTGGCTGCGTATTTGATTTTCCTAATTCACTTATAGTCCAGCTAGTTTTTGCATCTTTAGGATTTTTTCTTTTTTACACTTTACAGAGAAATACAAAACCATGTTCATGTAAAGTGAGCTGGCAAAGGCAGTAATCATTCTGAATGTGTTAGAAAAACCAGCTGAAGACTTAGAAGTCATATTTGAGGGGTTAAACTTACGGTTATGACCGACAACTCACCACAAATCTACCACAATCAACAGTGTATAAAGAAAGACACAATCATTAAAAATGCAGTTAGTAATGTAGCATATAGTGCACAGAAGTGTGTGGTTTGGGATGCAGTTAATGACTTTGCATCTCTTTCTATCCTCTGTGCTTCTTTACACCATATTGGGAGCATCTCAGAAACTGAATGGTTTGGTCTGCCTGGTTTTGCTGACTTGCTGATTTGGATAATGTCCCTTGATCCTTGTGCTTGTACCATGGTAGACCACGATGGTTAAAATCAGGCAGACAAAACCAGGTCAAAATTGGGTCAACTCTTCATCAACTAATGGTTAGTCAACTAGGGGCAACCTTATAGAAGTACTTATCTAAAGCCATAGAATCAAAATAGAATTTGTTACATTTTGAAAACACCAGTTGCCCTTTAAACTGTGTGAAAATGTCAAGAAAAAGGGCCAATAGAATTATTTGAAGGAAAACCCTTTTGTTTGTACTTATACTGAAAAATAAGAATACCCCCCCCCCAAAATTCCCCGAAAATGTTACTTTGATGATAAAAGGGCTTGGTTCCTGATGAAAAAAAGAGCCATCTTGCTTACTTAAGCCATTCAAAGTATTGATGCAAAGCCATATGCAAAACATGAACTTGCACCTGGGCTCCATAGGAGCACGACATTGTATAGTCAGACAGCATCTGAATACACTTTTACAGCATTACAGAACGCAAGTTTCTGAAACTGCCGATCAAAGCAAAGCAAAAGAGTGACAAGCACTAACAGAGTAAATGTTCTTCGAAAATGAACAGCACTTCGAAAAGAGAACTGATGATTTCTGGGAAATGCCACTTAAAGAAGTGTTGTGGCATTTTCCAGTCGAACCTCTACCTGCTGCATCTGCATCTTACCATTTACAATTTAGTTTTATTTCTATAGTGTTTGACAACTGACATTGTCACAAAGCTGCTTTACAAAGTCTGGGTCTAAGCCCCTCATGAGGCAAAGATTAAAAAAAAAAAAAAATTTGAAAAAGAAACCTTAGGATAAACCAAGACTCAGAATGGGAACCCATCCTGCTGTGGTTGACACCAGATGGCAATAAAACATAAAACACTTCAAAAGAGTCTCAGTTTTTAAAGGTGGCATTAGTTTAGGTCAATGACTTTCATGGCTAAGGTGTGATGGTACCATCAGTTACCATTGACAATTTCAGTGCATTTCCCTGTACTCTCTTACCTGTGCACCTAATTATCAGTGTCTGCACATTGGCTTCTATTGTGAGTCTGCTTAGAGGTAACAGTCCAGGAAAATGCTTTAAAATGACTATCATAATCAACTTAGCGAATGAAGAACTTAGGCTGAAGTTTAAGCTTTAAGATTTAAGCTTCAAACTTACATTTTTCAGTCTCCTGGTCGTCTCTTCTCGCCTGTAAAGTAGAAGGGAAGCAAGATCAGTCTGGCTGAGGTCCACTCACATAGGCAAATCAGTTCAGCAGCAGTTAACTGTACTGCAGATTACAGTAATTGAACACTCCCCATACCACAGGCTGTCTGTCATCACTTTAAATGGACTTCACTAACACTTTAAAAGCCAACAACAGCCAGACAAAAGTAAAAATCTACACACATACGCACACATCAGATGACCACACAAACCCTGAACACATCAAATGAGTCATATGCTCACTTTCATGGACCAGCGAAGGGCATTCAAAGACGAATGCCACCACAAATAACATGCTGAAGGCATGGGCACTGCAATGCTTATCACATTCATGCTATATTCAAAACCAGTAAGATCAAATGAGGCACAGGCTTAAGGACCTGTTGTTCATTACATTATTACACGAACGCATTCATAGACCGCACTGAATGACATGCTGTTATTCACTTGAACTAGAAAGCTCTGAAAGCATGCAAGGGAAAGTCAGTTAAAAATAGCTACTCTGCATGGACAGATCTACTATAGCATGTATCCTTAAGGAGTGTTCAACCAGGGCTAAATTTAGGAGTCATGCAGTAGACGCCCACCACCCCCAAACCAACACACAGGGTCCATTACTGTATTATCAGAGTTTAAAGAAAATCATTGTTCAAAAAAGTTATATTAGAGTTATATAGTTATATTACAACATTTGGGTTCTCTTGTAGCAGAAGTACTCTAGCACAGTGCCTTCTGCTACATACATCAATAACTTGCAACACATTTACAATTTGCACAGGCAAAATTAAAATAATACAACAGTTGACTGCCAATTTTGATGCTTTGAGCAAAAATATGCCATCTGGAACGTTACATGGCCATAAAGATTCCAAAAGTACAATAGGCAACCATTAGAAGAGTTGTACTTTACTGTGAGGGAGACCAGTACAAGAACCTAGAACATGCATTATCTTTTTGTAAAATGCAAACTAATCTCATTTTAAATTACTCATGAAATGTTTTGCATTTGCACATTGTGCCTTTAAATTACATTCCCAGCTTTGCCTTTTCTTTACTCTTCCTCAAACCAGGATAAAAGATTTCCCTCTCTGCCAGATCACTGATTCTAGTACATGATCGATAAAGCAGGCCTCCTTATTATGATTTGTTGGTGTACATGAAGAATCTTAAAGAATTGCTCAAGATGCATCTATGCTTAGTTACAGTCATTCTGCGGGTTAACCACAGTTTAGACGAGAGCCATGTTTCTGTGTTCAAACCAGTTGTTCAATGCGAGTAAGCGATGCTGACCAGTTTAACTGCAGGCCACAGGTCAACCAGTAACATTGTCACATTCCAATCATAAGCAGAATTGAAATGCACTCTCTATAGCCATTTCCTCAAACAGTGGTTAGGGGTGACCTTTCTTTCAACTTTTCATGGAACGGCTTCAATAAGAATTGGTGCAAATAATCATTACACCACATGACCGAGCTCTATTTTAATTTTGTTCCTGGGTGTGTTTCCCCAATCCTTTATGCCTAAATTAAACAGAGAATGGCTGTTGTCCCACAAATATATTGGGCAGTGGTGGCCTAGTGGTTAGGACGCTGCCTTCAGGACTTGAAGGTCGCAGGTTCGAGCCCCGGCCTGGGCACTACTGGGGTACCCTTGAGCAAGGTACCGTCCCACTACACTGCTCCGCGGGCGCTGTTGGTAGCTGCCCGCTGCTCAACGTGTGCACGTGTGATGGGTTAAATGCAGAGGTCACATTTCGCTGTGGTGCTTGAGTGTTCACAATGACAGTCACTTTCAAATATTTTGCTCCTGTGCTCAGAACAATGACATTTTGAAATGTGTTCTTGAAAATAAATATTCTACATTCACTTTAAATGCTAAGTAGACATCCAGAATATTCTGGAACTGTGAGACCTATTTCCAGAACAGAGCAGAATTATCTGGAATCTTTTAGAATTTCTCGACGTCTCTGGGACTATTTGGAACATTTAAACATTCACTTTAGAGTTACATTTTATAAAGTATAGTTTTGTACGAAACTTTCGTAGGCTGTGGTCATAAAATCAAAGTTTGTGATGAATAGAGCTGAATAGGCTTTAGACAGCAGTTAAAATAGAACGCTTAGAAGCTAGAGACTTTTTATGTAACATTGTGTTACCTATGCAGGAAATCAATAAATAAAAGCATATGCCATGTTGTGAACTAGAGGTGGGCAACGTTACGAATATCTTGTTAAATTGCATCATGATCCTGAGTATCAGTTTCACAAGTTTTTCCTGAACACTGAACATCTGCATACATCATTAAAAATATTGGCGTTTTTTGTTAACACTTGAATGAAGGGAAGCAAGTGTCACTTGTCATAAAGGCTACTTTCTTCAGTTTTACCCCAGAAAGGGTAGGAAAACTGGCTCTTGGAATAAACTGTTGAAAGTGTCTATGTAGGTTAATGTCAGTTGTCACAGGGCTTATGTAGACCCCATGTAGCCATTTTTTAACATGACACTATTGATTAGCCGGTGCGTTTTGTCCATTCCAACTTGTTTATAAAGCTCTATGTTTTAAAAGTCTTTATTCTAAAAATATTCAGAAGCTGTATGTGAACAAATTGCTACTTTGACTCTATGTACTTTCTAAACCCAAAAACCACAACATCTTTATCGATTCATGTTCCAACTCAATCCAAGGTGTGGAAATTCCTGGGTGTTTTAAGTTTACCTGACTGTGACGCGAGTGGAAACATCCTGCAGGTCTCCTGGATGAAAGAGCTGAGCATCATTCAGCCCAAGTTTCCCACAAGCTTTCAGGAAGACATTCACATTATCCTGCAGAAAGCAAACCAGTAACAGTAAAAGACAGCTCAGCACATTCAGGAGCAGCAGAGAAGCAGATAAAATTACAGATCTGCTGAAGGTTGCGTGTAGCCTGTGGGAACAATGAGGCTATAGTGTGCAGCTTACGAGATATGAAAATATTAAAGTAGTTGTGGTTACTGACCCTGTACGACATGCTGTTCTCTAAAACTAGATAAGGGACAATTCACACACACACACACACACACACACACAGACACACACACACAGACACACACACACAGACACACACACAGACACACACACAGACACACCTTTGTGTTTTTTTTTTTGTTTTTTTTTTTCATTATTATTCAGACTTGTGGGAAAGTTTGTGATAACCTGCCTGACCAACAAACAAAACATTTATGCAAATACAGCAGTTCTGTTCGACCCAAGATGTCAGGAATAAGAGGAAGCCAACCAAGTCTACCCACTCTTACCATAAAAAGACATTCATAAAAATGGGTAAAATAAACTGGTTTGGATTTAAATCTAATGAAATCATGCTCACCAAGCCAGCAATGGGTGTAGAAAGCCTGTTCACTCTCTTGATGATCCCTGGCTTGAGCTTGTTGATCAGGCTGCAGAAGTGGATGAATACGTGGATGAATCTTTACATACAGCAGTTCCAGTTACTCAAACATATGTCACAATAGACCATTTTGCTGCACCAAGCTTACATAAGCTTACATGTTAGTGCTGCACAAATGATCATGGAAGGCAATATGCAAATGAGTAACAAGTGAGTGAATGTAGGCTTTTAAGACTGCAGGCAATATACTGCAGTCTAATTGCAACCCCTACCGATAGTACAGGGGCCAGGAGGAGCAGTGCCTTGGCCAGTCACAGTAACTTTTTTGTTGACTAATATATTGTCCCAGAAATAACTGAGACAAACAATATTAGTCATTTTAAGACCATTTTATGCCACGAATAGACAAGGTCATTTTTTCTCTTTTCATTTTCTCTTTGGTGTTTGGGTTTTCTCAAATTATTGCTTGTTTTTGTTATTTCACTACAGTGGCAAAAAATTAATCCAAAGACCAAATTAACCGACTAAAATGTTGATGGCTGTAAGGTGCCAATATGGTAATATTGAGGTCAGAAAAAAAATATTGCGGTCATGTACATATATTGCACATTATAAGTAGTTATCGTGGCAGGCCTAGCACCAACCCCCCCCCCTTTTTTTTTTTTTTAAAGTAAGAAGTTGATTGTTATATAACACTATAAAACATTAAGAAATAACCACAATATGGGATTTTACATATAGATCTTTCAAACTACACTGAATGTTCAAGCACACTTACTCGCACAACAAGACTCCATTCTCCAAAGCAGATCTGAAGTTATCACTTCCAAATCTCTTCTTGGTCACTTCCTGTTTTGAAAAGAAAGAGTAAAAAAATGTAACGGTACAATACAAGATGAACCCCAAGGACACAAAATGGACACCAGCACCCTGATAAACAAGTTCCCACACAGGAAAGGAATTAATTGAGAATCCCTCACACATGATTGGATGAGTAAATAGGGAGAACGGGAGGGCTCATTAATAGGACGAAGCTTGGTCCTTCTCCATGAGAATTTCTAAAACCGTATCTACAACATGTCCTCGTTAACTGACCACAAAGCAAAGTGACCATTTTAAGACCCCATTCACTAGACAAAAATTATAAGCAAACAGACAAGCTGCAAGTGTTAGAAAAGAAATCTAATCTGTTAAAAGTCTAAATGTTATTGATCTTACTTCCATTACGTATCAGATGAATGAGTGTACCTGTGACGTATGCGGCCTTATCCCCAGTCATCTTTAGCGTAAAGATACATATGTTTTTGCACAGTTTGAAAATAGTTTCCACACTGTCAAAGTTCTACAAAAAGAAAAATAAATATAATCCACAAATAACTTAATTTTTACCATGTGCAGTGTTTTGTACTGAGAAGCTGCTTTTGCTTATGACTACACCGCTGTAAAAAAAAAAAAAAAAACTATATAGAAATTATATATACACATTAGAATTTGTTTGCATTTTTGGGTTGATGGAAATGTGGAAATTACATGCAAATTTTGAGGTATCAAAAATGTATCAGGTCGGTGGCTAAAATGATCAGATCAGATCATGATGAAACAGCTCCTAGTCCCAACAGTGACAAACAGCAACATTTACTTATTCAAACAAGCTCTAATCAACCATAGTGTATTTTGTGAGCTACATTAGCATCCCGACCAATTTCAAGGGTTTCTATTGGTGGAACAACACAACCCAACAATTACAAATAACTGAATGCAAGACCATCACTTCAAGCGGGTTTTAAAAAAACATGACTAGGCATGAGACATTTTATGCATATTATACACAAACACACCAATAATGCCACTGTAGCGACCTTTCACTGAAGAGCATTGTCAAACATGCCAGCAGAGCACCACTACACATTCACAACAGTAGAGAGTTCATATCCACTCAGCCATCCCACATTAACTGATCTGGAACCAAAGCAGCAGCAATTAGACAAGCTCCAAAGAGACTTACTGTACTAAATACAGTCCATTTTATCCAAACTACCCTTCAAGCTCTGCTGAAATTAACCTATGCAAGTTTAGCTGAAGACATCTAATGTACCCAGTTTACAACAACATGCAAACAAGCCCCTCACCCCACCTCAAATATGTAGTGTTAGAAAAATGAGGCGCCCAAGCAGGCAGGCATATGACCACCATCCACACAGTGGACTGGGCATTAGCAGGCATTAGGCAGGCACACAAGGAGCCATACTGGGGATGCAGTTTCAGAAGCCTTTGTGCTCAGATTGAGGGGCACAGAGGGATCGGTGCCCAGATCTTGTGCCCTCGCTCATCTGCTTGTTTGGGCACATGGAATGTAGCCTTGTTAATGACCAGCTCTCTGCAACCAGGGGGTGGCCAAGTTCAAAGAGGTGCTATGGTGAGAGCAAAGAAAGGACAATCTGAAATGGTTAAAGGACCCTGTATTTCTTTCCCCATTATGACAACAGCCAGCCACTCAGCAGAAATAACTATTATATTTCCAGTGAATTTTGTTACATAGTCAAGTGAAGTTCACCCAGGAAAATGCTGACATTTGAACAAGCAAACTTCTCGCTCTCTCTCTTTAATGCAGCGTCTACAGATATAGATGATATACCAGAACAGAACTACAGGGGAAAATGGTCTTTTCAATTATGTATTTAATACAAATATCAGATGATGTAATATTTATCTGTGGAGGAAGTAAGTCCATCCTTGTCTTGGAAGTTAGTATCGCTACCTCCGGTTCCGTTTCAACTTTGGGAGAGATGGCATCACATTACCTTCATGCACTCTAAAGGAAATCAATGACTGGCAATGAATGGCAAACCAAACAGCCCCCTGGGCAGAAAAGCAACCCTCAAACATAAGCTTTCCACCACCATGCTTCACACTTATGGTTTTCTCCTGAAAAGCGGTCATCAGTATACAACACGTGTACTGCTCCTATGGCCAAACAACTCTACATAAATTATTCCAAAAGGCCTCGTGTTTGCCTGTATGTTCTCTGGAAAGTTGCAGTCTTGCAATAATGTTATTTTTGGAAAATAAAATAATTTAAAACCACTTGCAGATTATTTCATCTATAGTGTAATGATTTGTTTACATGTTTTTTGATATTCTGAAATCTATGTATAGACATCCACAACTCTTTTCTAAAGACCTTATGCTTAGTTCACACTACTAAACCGTTCTAAAAGTCATCAGATATGGGTAAAGGAATGGATTAGCACATGCAGGCAGTATGGATTGTTTTACATAGAGAGTTGGAAGTAAAAAAAAAATTTTCAGTTTGAGTGCAGTGTAACAGCTGTGCTCTCAGTCAAGTTTAACTTTTTTTTTTTTTTTTACCTCTTTCTGTCAACTCATGTCCTGAGCTCTTATTGACTGTAGGTCACTGACGACTGACCCAGATATTTAGCAGGCTAGATATCTGGTCGGAGTCAGCGGCTAGTTCTTGTAGTGTTCATGCATAGCAATTGTTGATCGCTGATCAAACCTGGATTTACAACCAATCAAGCACTTTCGACAGTGACTCAAAAAAAGCCTTAAAATCATGTAGTGTGAACAAAGTTGGCATGATGACATCACACACTTAGCATGTGAACAGACCCACTTAGAACAACAGACCATAAATATCAGGTTTAAATAAGACACAGGACGTCACCACCTGCAGGACGCTCTTACCAATGGCAGGTAATCTGGAACACCTGATTCTAATTTTATAGATTTGGCAGTGTGAAATTTCCTTGTGACTTGACAGGCTTGTGTGGCTTTTGTTGGGGTAAAAAAAAATGTTTATCTGCAGGCATTGCATCAGAGAGGACGCAATGTCTGCTTTTTCAAATATGTTGAATAAAATCAGTAATTTCCATGAGATTTTCCACTTGACTGTAAAATGTGCTGCACATTGTGTATTGTCCTTTGTTTTAGCCACAAAAAAAACAAAAGCATTCCACTGTACCTATAACAAACATGAAATGAATTAAAGTTAACCCAAAGCCTGCAAAAGTCCACTACAAACTAACCGTGGCAACCCAACTGGAATATTTGAACTCAACTTATGCAAAGCTGCATTTTAGCACAAAACTAAAAGGCAAAAGCAACATAGCGAGCTAACATGTCTAAAATAACCATGAAGGGAGAGAAAAAGGAAACGGTATCACTTCTATGCAGGAAATTGTGGCTTAAGCCTGAGCAGCACCAACAACCTGTTCTGGGTACACAACCAAACAAGCAGCTGGTGTGCTCGAATGTTCGAGTTATGCGAAGTAAACACTGAGTATCTGATGTTTGGAGTCAGAAGTTGCAAAGAAGCCCAGTAATAAACTTCAGATATAAAATTAACCTTTGTTTACAAAGGAAATAGAGGCTTTTAGCTTATGTCAAAGTATTACATCATTATTCAAAATGGGCAGCGCTACCACACAGCTGTAAACCCATAAAACACTGCACAGCTCCAGCGCAGACATGTGTGTATCTGTATTTGTCTAGTGATTAGTGATCAGAATTAAGCCACAAGGCAAATATTTTGTCACGACTTGGACAGAACCACATTCATCACTTTGCAAATGTGTCATTCCTTACCTGTGCTGCATGTTCTACATGGAAAACACACAAAACTGCAGATGATGTGGGAGAGAGGCTACACTGACTAGACCACTACCGTGTTACTCATCAGCAGGATGTGATGAGTGGGGTCCTGTGAACCCACTGCCATGAACATGTGTTCCGTTGAGCTCCACCAACACATAACCCCGGCCTCCAGCAATGCAATAACTCCTGAAGCTGGATGAGATGTTCTGGACTTCAGAAACCACCTGGAACATACTTACTCACCTCCACCCAACGCTGAGCCTCAGCGAAGGCCACCTCGCAGCTGAGCGTTGACTGCTCCCTCCACTCCATCCTCAAACGCTTCCCGGTGTTTCTGTGGAGAACAAGACGCCTTTAGTTTCTTTAAGCAAAGCAACATTGGTTTCCCCCTGGCCTTTTCTTCGTTAAAGCATCAGCAGCACGTTTCTCTCTTACACACGCTCCAACGGACAAACCGTCCCTCACATTACTGCGGTCTGCGCTGCAAGACACTCAAACACATCCACTCTACCACACACGAGCATTTATATTTAGGATATTCCGATTTTATCGCTTATATTCTCACCTGAAACTTCCTCTCTGGTTTTCAAGTCTTCCTCTTCGGTAAACCAGAGAAGCGCGCCCCTCACCTAGAGCAGCACCTGGATTTTTTGCCGCCAAAGTACCCGAACGCACCTCTTCTCTTCTCGTCCCGCTGACTGTGACCGGTTCACCCAAAGTGTCAGCAAAGTGCGCAGTTCACCTTCCCCGTAAGCCGAAAAGGCGAGTTTAAAAAAGCGCTGGAATAAATACTGTCAGCTAGGACAGGACGGCAGGCTGGGCTTGAAACTCCAGCCTGAGTAAAGGCGCTATAACACGGAGGTCACGCCCTCTAGTGATAAGGTCTAACTAGGGGACTATATTAATTAAGCGTGTACCGTCGCCATCTACCAGCAGATGGCGCCAAACGCTCACTCTGGAAATGCGACCACTGAGAGTCCGTCATGCTGTTTCCTATTTTTTTTACCCTCAGGTACACTTAAAATGTTTGTGGGTCAGTCCTTTTTAGGGCGCAGTTTTTGTTTACTTTTTACTATCGCAACAATAATCAGCCATAACATTAACACCACCTGCCTAATATTGATTAGCTCCTGAAACAGCTGTAAGTGTGATGCACTGTGTGTTCTGTCGCCTTTCTATCAGTGTCAGCATTAACATTTTTTGCAGCATGATCTCCTCTTTGGGATCAGATGGTCTAGTCTTCACTCCCCACATGCATCAGTGAGCCTTGGATTCCCATGACCCTGTCACCAAATTGACTCAGATCCTTACAGTTGCTCATTTGTCCTGTTTCCAGCATGCCAACTTTAAAGTCTGAGTGTTCACTTGTTGCCTTATATATTCCATACCCCTGACAGGTGCCATTGTAATGAAATAACTAGATAAATAATGTTATTCACTTCACCTGTGGGTGGTGTTAATGTTATGGCTGATCAATATAAATGACCTCTGTTCTGACCGGCTGCCCTGAACTGCCTTAAAAGAGCTGGAGCTTATCTTCTATGTAAATGGGTGGAGCTAAACTGCTTTAAGCTGAGTAGGCAGATATATGTAAACATTTAATTCTCTGTGACGCCACAAAACAACAAAAAAATCAAAACATCCAAAATGTTCTCTTTCCACAGCAGAGATATGAAGTGATTTCATTACTTAATTCATATTATTTACAAGTTAAAGAGGACGCTCTGAAGCATCTGCAGCATCTAAGGTCACCATGCCTAATGTCAGTCATCAGCTACAGCAGTGTTTTCCAGCCCTGGTCCTGGAGGTGCCACTGCCCTCCACATTTCCCTACTCTGACTTCAACTCAGGAGACTTCATTAGATATAATAATTTATTTTGGGGTGTGTATATGTAGAGCAGGAGGTTGTCCAGTACCAGGGATTGGGAAAAACAGAGCTAGATGGGTAGAAAATTGAGCTGTAAAGCAGTGAAAGTGTGTTCTCCAGAGTGGTGGGACTCTCAGATACCTTTGAGATAAGCTGGAGAGCAAGAGAGAGAGAGAGAGAGGCATTTCCAGGCATTGGTGAAAATTATGTGAAATAAGGATAGCAGGAGAGTTTTTGTTCTAAGTCAGTCTTAGACAGTTAATCTTGTAACATATTTTATATCTTTTTCTTTTTATTACATCTGTCATGTGAGATATGCAATGATGGATACATCATGGGATCATGTGTTCTATGTATTTCTGTCCCACGCAATTAGTCAATATTGCGAAGGGGTGTGATAATGCAAAATAAAAGTAATGTTTTAATGCATTAAAACTACAGTGATGGCCTAGTGGGTAAGGACTTGCCCATGTGATTGGAGGGTTACAGGTTCAAGTCCTGGTACCACTTAGGTACCCTTGAGTAAGGTCCTGTCCTGCTACACTGCTCCCTGGAAGCTGTTAATAGCTGCCAGATCCTCCATGTGTGGATGAGTTAAATGCAGAGGTCACATTTCGTTGTTTAGCACTTTGTGTGATGGGGTGTGTTCACAATTCCAGTCACTTTCACTTTCACTTTACAGTAACAACAAAGTAAAGGTAAAACGTTGTCAAAAATAAATACCCAAGTAAAGAACAGATACTTTAACTTTACTTAAGTTCAACAAAGTATTTGTACTGTCACTTTCCTCCACTGACAGCCATCTCATAAGTTCAGTGAAAAACAAACTATTGAGCATTGACCCAATTGCTAATAGTGAGCTTGATTTTCCTGCCCAGCAAGAAGCATCAGGTCTTTCAGACAAAGAAATAGTTGCTGAACTGAGAAGGTTCACACTCTTATTCCACTGCAAAATGTGTAAAACCCCCCTGAAAGACCAGACAGAGCTGATTGCAAGAACTGCCTGCTTTAACAGGAAAGAGCTATAAGACAAACTGCAGACTGACAGACAGACTATTTAGCACAACAAAAAGAAACTCATGTGGTGTACCAGTTGACAAACATGTGAGAGTATCTCGTTGAATAAATGGATGTTGTGTTAAACAGAAACACTGTTTTCTGAACTGTCCTCCTGGTAATACACTGCTGTTTTTTTCTGCTACTGTTTTTAAAGCACTTAAAGCAAGGAGTGGTGTCTGGTCATACACAAAATCCAGTTCCTTTAATTTGTCTGCCGATTTCGCCATCGCCACTTCGTGACGCAAGTTCCCGATTCTCAACGTCTCTCCAGTTAGACATTTTCATTGGCGTCTTCATATAAATAACCCTTCTTCTTCATCCATTCAGATATTTCCTTTGGTTCTGCACCAGTCACATAGAAACGTCACCAACATGCTTACTTACATGCCATGAATTCTCCAGAAAATGATCTGCTCTGTTCACACATGCACACAATTGGATGTTAACAATCAGCCATAACATTAACACCGCCTGCCTAATAGTGAGTAGGTCTTTCATGATGTTAAAACAGCTCTAACTGTGATGCACTGTGTGTTCTTACCCCTTTTAGTCAGAGTCAACATTCACTTAAACCATAGTAGTTCTTCTGTGGGATTGGATCACACAGGCTAGCTTTTATTCCCCACATGCATTGATGAGCCTTGGGCACCCCTGATCCTGTCGCTGATTCACCAGTTGTCCTCTCTAAGGCCCTTGTCATATTGGCTCAGATCCTTACAATTGCTAATTTTTCCTGCTTCCAACACATTAGTTTCAAGAACTGACTGTTCACTTGCTGCCTAATATATCCCAAATCCCTTATAAGTGCCATTGTAATGAAATTACTAGACTGTCAATATTATTCACTTTACTTGTCAGAGGTGTTAATGTTATGGCTGATACAAAGACTTTGTACTAAGGGGGTTGAAGGACAATGTCCATTTAATGTCCAGTCCAAATAATTAGGACATTTGCATTCACACACACACCTCATCCATCTCATGTCTAGACGAGCATGTGAGCAAAAGAGTTTTGCCAAGTTGACTGCGGCCCACTAGTGGATATATGAGTTGACTAGTCTATGCAACCACTAGATTACACATTTTTTTGCATACACATCTACATCTGTTTTTTATTTAACTGTAATTAAACTGCCTTTGTCAAGCTACTATAACTAGATAGATGAGAATCAGTGAACAAGGCCTTAACTTAGTCTAAGATCAGTTTTTGACAGCTGGAGCAAGAACAGGAAGCGCTTCACCCAGCGACAGGAAGTTCAGTAACCAGAGCTGGAGCAAAATGCAAGACTGTCTGCCCACTGGTTTCCTGTGTGACTAGCCCGCTGTCTGATAATCACACATACACACACGTACACACACACGCGTGCGGAAACACACACACACACACACACACACACACACACACACACACACACACACAAACACACACACTGATGCATGCATACAGACTCATGTCTGATAACTGCCCCATATTCCGATCGCGGGGTGCTAACCATTTCCTCACTGTAGGCAAACGTCTCTTTGCAGAATGCTGGTGACAGACACATGCCTGATCTCTTTAACACCGATCTCACACCAGCTTTGTGGTTTCTTTTGCTATTTTTAGGGCTGAAAATGCCACAGAGAAGCTGATCTTAGATCAGCAAACAGTGCATAAATGTTTTAAAACCTTGAGTTTTCATCTCCCACTAGCCGTTAACCCTGCCCTCAAAACAAAGCTAGCAGTGGCAGAAGAAGAATCTTTAAAAAGATTATAAAATATTTGTTGTGGTTGATTTGTTGGCCACCCAATCGATCATAATATTAAACCCACCTCCCTAACTTGTCCCTCTCCCCCTCATTCCACCAAAGCAGCTCTGACAGTAGTGCACTGTGTGTCCTGGCACCTTTCTATTAGAGCCAGTAGTAACTTTTTGTGCTTCAGTAGCACTTGTGTGGAATAGAACTAGACAGGTGCATCAGTGAGCCTTGGGCAGTTATGAACCCCTTGCTGGTTCATCAGTTCTCTTTGCGTGGATTACTTTTGGTAGGTACAAACTAGAGCATTCTGGGAATAACCCACAAGGCCTCCTGTTTTGGAGATGCTCTGACTCATCTAGATATCACAATTTGTTTCAAAAAGATCCTTACACTCATCCGTTTTTCCTGCTTTCAACGCATCAACTTTAAGAACTGACTGTTCTTATACTGCCTAATATATCTCACCCCTTGACAAGTGCCACTGTAATGAGATAATGAGACTATCAATGTAATTCACTTCACCTTCAGTCCAACATTTTCGGTTTCAAAATGTCTGAATGGTTACAATGTAAACAAAGTTATTCAGAGTTGTTTGATGTAAAATACAGGGAAACTTACAGGGTTAAAGTGGTGAAGATAGGAACCATATGTTTGAAGACTTTAATGCCTCTTGAATTTCCCTCACAGGAGGTTATCACCTGCAACAGTTGCAGACACATTGTCTGACCATGTTTTGCGATAGTTTTGTTTTAAGCCTTTGGACAAAAACAGATGATTGGTTTCTCTACCATGAACCATCTCACACCAATCTGAATGATTTGGTTTACATCACAATGGTGGAATTTTGCAGAAACTTTGGGATATAAGTGGAATTCCACTTTAAACTGAAGTAATGTGGAATTTTCAGAAGTTTCAGCGTGGACAGATTTTGTCCATGTCCGTTTTGTCTTCGTAGCCTTTTTAAAACATAACTCCTTATGTAATCTATTGTGAAAGCAGTAAGTTTAGTATTTGATGTGGCAAAATTAGCACAATTTACATGTTACCCCTCAGAAACACGTGCACATTCAAATGAAAAGGTCAGAGGCTCTGCAAGCACACAGAGTGAGGTCGAGCTGGTTTTCATGCAGTGTGGTTTAAACCTCTGCTTTTCAGCTCTGAGCTTTGAGAGGGCTCTCTTACCACAAAAAGGACATCCATCTCTCTCTCTCTCTCTCTTTCTCTTTTTCTCTCTCTCTTTCTCTCTTTCAGGTGTGCTGTCATCTCATAGCACTATGGGGAGACACTTGAGAGACCTGGCCTTTTTGCTAATTGTTGTAACATCTGCTTCTCTCGCCCTCATAGCAAAATAACACTCAAAGTGGAAACATATCCATGTAGCATTTGTATTCAGGTATGTTCAGAGTCTGCCAGTGGTGCTGTTAGAGGTCAAGAGGTCATCTGTGGTTTAGATCACACATTAAACTCCCCATCAAGGGTATGAAGATGTTTTGTTCTTTTTTAAGTCACAGTTTTACAGTTATTTTTCAAAAAGTCTCTCAAGGCTGTTGTCATGAAACAATGTGAATATTTAGCAACACCCTGTTAGCAGCATCCTGTTCATCAGTATCTTCCTTGTAACGAATGGTTAATTGTTTTTTCTTTTCTAAAATAAAAGAGTTTGATGTAGTATGTAGATGTATCGTGTATGGTTCACTTCCAGGTCCTTTTATTCTGTATTTAGAAACTAGGCAGCAAAAACAGCCTGTTTTTATTTACAATATTTGTGATGTCACAAAGTTCCATTCATTTGGATATATTTGGCCTATTGGGTCTACAGCAGCTTCGCCCTGTTCATTCATGAGCATTTCAGCCTGACCTGTTTACAGAATTAGGCACAGTGCAGTGCAGCCAATCAGCATAGAGATTATTTGCATTGTTAGAGTTAAAACAAAACTTCATATCTGCACAATATTCACTCCAAAAGAAGGAAAGAAACCTTCTTATCTTCTAATGTAAATAAATATAATGATACTTTAACTGACCAGAATGTTGAAAATTCTCATATTTTTTTAAATATAACATATAAACATTATATATAAAGTATTGTTCTCCAGCATGCTCCTTTGTATTCATCACATCTTTCTTTCTGTAAAGCTAATTCCCAACGGCCGGGCTTAACTAATCTAGACTCATCAGGTTATATGGGACAAGCATCTAAGAGTGCCTTTCACTGAAATTTCACTTAAAGTTGGACATAAACATTTGCAGACTCTGAATCAACGAGGAAATGCTGCCATTGTTATATTCTTGGACCCTAAGACTGCACTCCCTCAAGGCTAAACGAGTCTATACTGAGTTACTGCAACTGACTGAGGCACTGGAGATTTGAGGTCAGCCATTTTTGTTAAAGGTGTTGTGGAGCTTCACCAGGCAAAAACAGTCCCTCTCTTTGTTTTCCAGCGTGTGGTTTTGTAGCCAGGGGGAGTCGTGCATTCAGGCTCATGTGAGAGTACAGTGACAAAATGAATATCGATGGCCGAATAAATAAATGAGCGCGTTTGCGTGAATGAGTGCTGTGGACTTGCGTCAGAAGCATTTGGTCAGTAAACAATGAAGTCTGAGGCCACTGCCAACAAAATAAACATCTGGTCAGAGCTGCCGGCCAGCTTTGTACTGTACACAGATTTACAGGAGTTGTTGGTCTCTCTCTCTCTCTCTCTCTCTCTCTCTCTCTCTCTCTCTCTCTCTCTCTCTCTCTCCCTCTCTCTCTCTCTCTC
>JBBPDA010000081.1:26671320-26682849 GCA_037974385.1 Arnoldichthys spilopterus | reverse complement strand
CACACACACACACACACACACACACACACACACACACACACATACACACACACACACACACACACACACACACACATTTTTAAACTACAGATAGATAGATCTATGAATAAATAGATAGATATATCTATAAATAGATATAAATAAATATATATATGTATGTGTATATGTATTGTATATATAAGCACCTAAACTAATATATGCCATATGTAATGTATATTGTCACCATCAGTACAAAGTCTCACAATAGCTGCTTTTACACTGTTTTAAACTACAATGATCATTTGGGAGATACAAGGCTTTTGTTCCAGTAATGAAAAGTAAGTACCTATAGGCAATATTATTATATCAAATTTGCAATATCAGTATCTATATGTAATAATAAATTTGTTCCATAGATAATATATGAACATATGGCGTTTTTGTCTCTAAAAGCCCTTTACACAGTGAAGACCCTTTTATAGGTGCTGACATAGTAGGTTAGTTGTGTTTTTTTGTCTAGTTTAGTTAGAGCATGTTTGTTCTGGAAATGCATAAAAACAAACATGCACACACACACACACACACACACACACACATACACGCATACACACACACACACACACACACTCCTCCACTAGGGTGGGTGTATATTGTCCTCGCCCCTGGCAGCCTAAGGGTCCACCCCCCTTCTCTTCATTCAGTACGGTCATGTGATGCACGCTTTCAGACTACAACAGCTTAGTGAGAGAGCTCCCCATTCATTTCCTCCTGAGTAGCCCACGGAAGAGGAGGGGAACGACGCACACATACATACAGAGAGAGAGAGAGAGAGAGAGAGAGAAAGAGAGAGACAGAGAGAGAGAGAGAGAGAGAGAGAGAGAGGTAGTATAGCAGAGAAGAGCTGACCACACAGTAGAGCAAAAGAAAAAGAGAGAGTGAGCCAAAAGGACGCTAAAAGGATAAGAGTTGCCCTCACGGTCCAAGACTTCAAACAAGGTTAGTTCCTTAAGTCTGCTTTGCATTGCCTGCATCTTCCCTCTCTTTCTGCCCTTTTACACACTGTGTCTCAGCTGTCATTTCACTGAGTTGACTGTCACATAGATAGATGTCTGTCATTCTGAGCGCTGCAGATACTTACCCAGATCAAGTCCAGTTAGAGTGTCCTTCAACATGGATAAGAAATGAGAAAGGTTTTTGTGATGGAGATAGATTTCTTTTGCATTTTTTTAGCTTTATAGTAATCTTTTAATCTGTTCCTTGGTGACTGCATTCCTACATGATAATTACGATGATGATGGTGACGGTCAATGACATTTGTATTGAACTGTCACTTTCCACCACATAGCATTTATTGATAATAGCATGTAAAATGATGTCTGTCTTGACAAAAGTACTTATTTATTTACATATTTATAGTATAATTATCCATATGTGAATTGCTACCACTGTACCACTTTCTGTATGTCTGCAAAGTCGCATCTGTTGTGTCAGTGCTATATCCAGAAAGCAGAAGTCCCCACACAGACAGCTAAGTATACATTATATGCACACTGCGTGAACCTCCCAGAGCGCTACTTTCACTCACTGTGTGATACTTTTGTTGGATCTCTTCCAAATACCAAGCACGGGGTTTTGGAACAATATCTGCAGCCTGGTGAACACTGGCCTCCTCCAGTCAACTGAGCATTAAGATGGAAGAGCCATGGATTTGTTTCTTGGGGTTACTCTTAGGCTGCTGGATGCTTTTACTCAAACTCTGATGAGGTTTCATCAATGCAAGTGGGAATAAGCTGGGTTGGTTGAAGAAACAAAGCTTTGAAAACAGACTTAGGAACACTGGCTAGATCATCAGCATCAGCAACCCTGGTCGAGAAAAAAACTCTTGGTCTGCAGATGTCAGTGGTGCACTTCAGCTGAGGAAAAAGTTGTTAATTAGCTAATTAGTTGGATCAGCTGGATCAAAAATGAGAGCAGCCCAGTGATTTTGCTTTTGCAGAAAAGATACAAAGGCTGACTGCATGTGACTCAGATGACACATGTTGCTTGTATGATGTGATAGGAGGAGACACAGGTACTGGGTTAAACAGGGCATGAGTAAAAACATGTCTGCCATTGAGAAACCTCATTTTTAAGAGTGTAGCTAGCTGCACAGCATCTGAAACCATTTGTTCCACTCTGGAGTGGTGTTGGGGTTCATGCCCGCCACACACACACCTGAACATTCATCCTGTATGCCTATTAGTCTGGCGAGAGTCTCTCTTTTGGAACCTTGAGTTACGGCCTCCGGTCGCAGGGGCCCAGAGGCTCAGGGTCATTGGCCCTGCCCCTTCTACAAGAACCTTCCACAGCTGAAACATCTGGATTGTAAGCAAACGCCTGCCATGGTTTGGCCCTCTACTGACCCCACGGCCCAGGCAGGTTCACCCTTGGCCGGGGTGTTGTCATAGCTGGGTCGCACGTCAACAGCGACGAGAGAGGTCAAAGGTCAGATGAGCGTGGGCATAGTACAAACATGCCTAGAGTCAACAGACATGATAAAGATATGGCTAGTTAGGTATGTCAGCTGGAATACAGAAGCCAATAAAGTGCAATGGGCCCTTATCTCATTCCTCGAGTACTCCTGATCTGCATATTTTAGTGTTTTAACTGCTCCAGGACACACACTGGGTAAGGGGGTTTTAACATCAGGAGGCAACAACTTCCAACTTTTTCCAGAAATATTGTTTTGTATGCAAGAATGAAAAAGAGCTACTTAATACAAATTCATCCTATAAAAGAAAAAATGTAAATACTAAAGTAAACACAGTAACAAGGGCTTAAGTAAAGAACTTGGGACAATTAAGACATGGCTCCAATGTTTAACCAAACAAAGAGGTGTTTATTGTCATCTGCGGATCAGTCACTCATTAGATTAGGGATGTTCTATCATTTTCTACTGTTTTCACAGAGAGGTGCAAATTGTGAGCTTTAACATATAGAAAACACTATATATGTAACTTTAGTATAAGTGTCAACAAATACTAATGGATAAATATAAATGTTTAAATTGTATGTATATGTGTACGTGTGTGTTTGTGTGTGGTCAATGTATCCATAACCAGGTCTATCTTTGGATTCAAAACAGAATGTTGATTTCTGAAGCTTTTTGTCTTGAGATGGCACAAAAAACCAAGTGAATCACACACACATCTATGACTCACCGACCTACAGAAAGCAGGGTGGTTTGTGTACGGGAAATAGGGGCTCTCCCCGGTGGCTGCCAGGCCCATTAAGCAGTGCTCTGGAAAGAGCTGGAGCCTGGAACGCTGGGACATGGCTAACGGATGTACTTCCTGTGGCCAAACTTTGACCCCATGACTCCCAGAGACCCCCTGGTGGAGCCTGACCCTGCTGTGGGGGAGCAAGGGATGGAAGGGGAGGGGTGCAGTTCCATGTGGACGTGGTTATTGGTTAAGGGTCTGTCACTGAGCAACAGCTGTGTTCTGCCGTGTTAGCATGTGGCATAAGTATGTTAGTGTAAGTCTGAGGTTTCTCTCCTTGATGTCTCGCTTTCTCTCACACACAGATGCACATCAAAAACAATCTTAGGAGGCCTCCCTTTTCTCTCTCTCTCTCTCTCTCTCTCTCTCTCTTAAACGTTCTGCTATTCTACAGGATGTGAAATGCATTATTATATATTGGTTTGGTACCTGTAATGCCATTACTATTTTTTCAAGCAAACATCGGCCGATACTAATATGTTTCCGATATCATTGTGTACTATTAATATACATACAATATATGACATTATCTCCTTATCTCATGACAATGACACCTATCAAGAGATATATTAGGCAAGTGAACAGTCAGTTCTCAATGCTGGTGTGTTGGACGCAGGAAGCAAAGCAACCAAAAGAATCTGAACAACTTTGACAAGGGGCAAAACAGTCCAGTCTTGTGGGGTATTCCCAGTATGCAGTGCTTAGTACCTACTAAAAGCTATCCAGGGAAGGGTAACTGGTGAACCAGCGACATGGTCATGGGTGCCCAAAGCTCACTAAAGCATGTTGGGGACTGAAGACTGGTCTGATCCAACATAAGAGCTATGTAGTACATAAAAACGCTGGCTATGACAGAAAGGTGTCAGACCTGTTTTGGCATCATGAGGGGGCCCACACACACACACACACACACACACACACACACACACACACACACACACACATATATATATATATATAATTACTATACATATAGTTCTATATGTCTTTTACTGTCTAGATACTATATATTATGTCTTGAGTTACTAACCTTGGTTCATATTTTACAATCAAACAGGCTTTTAATACTAACATATGCAAATAACCTCTGTTCTGATTGGGTGTCCTAGATTGTTCATTCAAAAAGTCAGTCCAGCCTGAATCACTCTTTATAATTTCAACATGTATTGGACATTGCTAAAGTGTTAAGGTGAAAAAAATGTCATTTTTGTGACATCACAATAACAGTGCATCCAAAAGGTGTTGTTTTAGTTTGTATGGACTGGGGAGCAAACACCACATTTTGAAACTATCAGTGTTACATACTACACCAAATTTTTATTTAAAAAGTGGGGAAAATTCAGTTTTCCATGATCTGTAACCTTTAATTATACTGATAATTATACAAAAACCCCTCCTTCCTCCATTTTTCCTTCTCTGGGTATCTGTTTCGCTCTGGATTATTGATTCAAATTGAAATTAGCATGAAATGTAATTAACAGCTATAGCCAAAAGAAATGAACAGCATTCTTAATAGAGACAGAGTTAACGAGGTTGTTCCTTCAGTATTACTATCACTAATAGTAATATTGAGGGAAAACCAAAACAACCTCTACCACAATGCTATATATATCTCTAACTCTGTCTCTATTTACTTCTCCTCTTTCTATCTACTCTTCTTCTCTGCAGTTGCAGCTGCAGATTTTCCAGCAGAGCAGAAGGCAGGAGGGAGAATAACAGTTCTTGCCCAGTCCCGTAAGAGTGTGTGTGTGGGGTTGGGAGGCAAACACAGCTGCCTGAGTCGTTACGAGCAGTGGCTCAGTAACCTTTAGCTAAGAAGGACAAGACAAAAGACAGTATAGTAACTTTTGCTGCAAAAGTGAGGTGACACCCAAGGCGAGACTGGGGTGAGGAGGAATGTGTTGCATACTTGCATACTTTTTTTGCACAAGTTCCCCCTCATTTGCTTCCTTCCCTTTCACACTTGAAAAGCATAATGCATTTATGGCTTTACGTCTCTATGGCTTCATGCCATTTCCATATAAAATTTTTACTTTCTCTGGGCACTCATGTGATATACTTCATTCATGTCTAAATGATGTACACACCTGAATCAAGTGCATTCAATACATCGTGTTTTTCAGCAATTGGCCCCTGAATCTCTCTCCTTCCTGTTATTTGTATCTCTCCCTCCCTCTGCTCGAAGAACCTCTCTGTTATTTTTCCCTCTTGAGTTTTCACCTCTTCAGTGTTTGTCCTTCTGGTTAAGTTTTGCTTTCGAGCCATGATGTATGGTCTCCTAGTGGTTTAGCTAGTGGTCACGCTAGTTAGCATGCTTGGTCACTGGCACTCACAGTGCTGCACGAGTGTTTTCTGGCACTGCTTTAGAGGAAGCCCAGGCTTTCCCACAATGCAGAGGACAGCTGGGGAGGGCCAGCCACTGCCCCCTGGGCCTGTGGGGCCTGGTGGGAATGCGCACAGATCTCTTCCAGCTGTGCTAGCACACCAGGCGTTAGCACCTTTTGGTCATTTATGGTCGTGCACATGAGAAAATATCTGTCCTCTCCATACGTGGTTCATCCAGAATATGGCTCCCATAACACATGCTCTAGCACACTTAAAAGTATATATTCCAAGTCCAACAGTTTGCCAACTACAATGTGAGCAATTACACTAAGTAGACTGCAGTAAGCAGTTGTGCGTTCCTCTCCAAACAGATGAAGTCTAAGCTGGGCCTTAATGGAAAATTGCTATTAACAGTAATTAATTAGAGTCCTTGAGCCGGCTGCACTGTTACACGAGGGAGCTATTCGATATGCAGCCACAGTAGTTAATGGTCTTGTTTGTTTTGTCACCACTTCATTGGTTGAGGTCATGTTTTGGCATGATGTCACTTGCTTGGCATGCAAGGCAATACCAAAGCTAATAATCCTCAGGTGGTCGATAAATGCTTACGCCACGTCTCAGCAAATCTTTTGTGTTTTACGAGCACCTTCACTCTGTCGGGTTTTTCACCGTCTCCTCGCAGCCTTGCGCAATACCGCCAAACAGCGACGGCCTTCAAATATTGCACAATCCCGAGGCCCCTGATAATAAACAGTTCGAGAGCATGTGGTTCAATAGTTCAAGTCAAATTGCACACATCTGTCTGAGCCCGTCCAAGGGAACACTAAAGAGGCGGCTTCAGATCTTTCTGGCACGCGCACTTCGTGCAAGAGCGCACAGCAGCACCAGCAGATCCAGCCTGGGACCAAGAGGCCAAGAGGGAGAATGGGCTTGTCAACCTGAAATCAGTTTCTGACAGCCAAAATCACTGACCTTGCCATTGTAAGATAAACCACAAAAAAATGCTGCTCTTAAAAGAGGGCATGAACTCTTGCGACACATGGCGAGATGTTAGGCACGTAACTGATGACAACATTAAAAGCAGAGACTTGAAGTGAAATAAGAGAGGGAGAAAGGAAAGAGAGAAAGTAAAAAGTGCTGTTGCTGCTTAGGGTTTCGTTCGGCCAGCAAAGTGACAGGAAAGACAGCTTGTGACATTTTTTTTTCACTCCTCCGAGTGCACTTGCATGTGTCAGTCTGGAACACATCCTGTCAGCTCTGATTAGTCTTTCGTTTAAGAGAAAAGACATTTGTCTTATTGGATGGACTCCGCTTTCCACTATGCTTGAATGCCAGCCAGCCAGCAACTTCTAAAAGCCTCTTCCATACCTCTGTATTCCAAGAAGTTTGACCTTCTGTGGGCTGGGTTGTAGGGGGTCAGGGTGTCTACTGCAGACAGATAGAAGCCAAGGTGTTCGGGCCATGCCCCAAATCAATAACAGATGTGTGAAGGAGTGTGTTTTGGCTAGCTAAGGGTGAATGGGGAGAAAGACGGAGAAAGTGTAGAAGCTTGATTTCAGAAGCAAATTTAGAAAAACTGCAGGAGGTATGCTTTTTATAGCTTAATGGACTGCAATTGAT
This sequence comes from Arnoldichthys spilopterus, assembly GCA_037974385.1. NCBI lineage: Eukaryota > Metazoa > Chordata > Actinopteri > Characiformes > Lepidarchidae > Arnoldichthys > Arnoldichthys spilopterus. The sequence continues at coordinate 26,675,665 of JBBPDA010000081.1, read as the reverse complement.
AATATATATAGCAGTTAAACTGTAAAGATACATTTGAGCATATACTGTTTTATAGACTATATTATACCAAATGGTTATAGTTCCTTTTTTTTATTGCTGAATTTTTAATCACTAACTCATTTGATGGTTTCAACCAAGGCCAACGAATAAACGCCTTCCATCAGCTTACTGTCGCCTGTGAAAAGTCAAACTTGAACACACTGCAAAGACTACAGCTGATGGCTGACAACATGAAAAGAATCAACTCTCCAGGGAAGTTAAAAGGAAATCTGGGAGGCCCACAAAGCCCTAGGCTAATCAACTCAACAGTTAGCTACAGGCTTTTCCAGTCACATTAAGAGTTAGACATGAAATAGCACTGACAAAGACCAACTGGAGTCAGCAGTGGAGCATATAACACATTACAAAACCTACGGGTGACAGTCGGTCACAGGCACTAAATGGTGGCTGACACCCTGCAGTCAGCTTGGTTCATCAGGATCCTAAATGAAAAAATTGCTATTAACTATTAATGGAAAATTACTATTAACTATTAGGATCATTAGGGTCTTTTGCATTCCTGTAAACAAAACAGCAGATGAAAAGTTAGGGTGTGTGTTGCTTGGTCCTTTACTTTTTTTTAGTTCTCCATTCTGGCAGCTGTTAAACATGAAGTGAAATGAAAGTTACTATTTGTCAGTGTGGACACCCCCACCCCACAAAGTGCACCATAAAGAAAGGTGACCTCTGCATTTAACCCATCCACACATCGAGCAATGGGCAGGACTTTCTCAAATGTACCTCAATGGTACCTGGGCCAGGACTTGAACCTGTGACCCTCTGATTACATGGGCAAGTCTCTAACCACTAGACTACCACTGGTAATTTTTGTGAATATATGCTTATAGGGGGGAAAACTGCTCTAAGGTAAAAAAAAAAAAAAATCAAGTAGACTGCCCAGTATTCAAACAGTCTTGACAATAAAGGGTTACCATTTACCTGTTACCTGTTAAGGATGGGGTATTAGTAATATAACATAGCAGGTAGCAGGGGAGCCTAGCCAGCTAGCAAGTTAAACTTGAGTGAGTTCTGATAAGATCCACTGTGACTGCCTTCTTAGTCCTTCAAATAAACAATATAAAAGAAACAAGCACCAAATTTGTAATAGTCAAACACAACTCAAAAGAAATGAATGTGACCAATCTAGAGCAAAGACAAAAGTGAATATAAGCATGGCTGGACAAAACAAATGCAGTCAAAGGACTGTGATGCTGATCTTACACTAAGCAGTTTTTTTTTGCATAACACATTTTGTTCTAACCTTTGCTGCTGACACACTTATCAGCTAGCTTAGGAAAAATAATTTCAAAAACTAACAACAAAATTACCCTACCTAAAGCTAAAAAAAATGGGCTCAGGGGGATCAGTCGCACACTTTGTTAGACACTTTGTTAACTAATGGTGGATAGACAATTAGCTATGCCAGTTCCTGCTCATGTAATCATTTTACTTGTGATAATTATTTACAACTAAGTGAGGGCTAACATTCTGGCATTCTGAGACTGTTGAGGGAACACTGAAAGGACAGGCTGTATCTGCTGCAGTTTCTAAACAGCTAATTTCAGCGAACAAACATTGTGTTGCTTCTTGCTGGCTGGACGCTTTGAGATGACCCTGTTCAGATATTCCTCTAAACCAGAGAGTGGTTTGGGAAAAGTGAGATGTATAGTTTCAACCCTTCAGTTGTTTTTGTTCTTGTCCAAGAACCCTTCCAGTTATTTCTTGGACGCGGCACATTCTCTCTCTCGTAGAAAACAGACAGTGGAACAGTTCACCTCTCCCGAGTGCACACACAAACACACATGCACACACACACATGCTCTCTGAGGTTCAGCAATGTCCTGGCTCTGCCCAGCAGCAGCCCCCATCCGACTCGAGTCATCTTGCCAAGGAAAACTAGCGCCGCTGAAATGGAAAGTCTGAAGTCACTCCTGTGTTTTTTTGGCGTGGACTGATTACGCAAAGCAGGAGAATCCAGTGGGACAGGCCTGTGTTCCTGCAAGCGGATCCAGAGCGGGAAGACCAAGACATCTCTGTTATCTATCATTGACAGCAGCCCTAGATGGCAGGGGGTCCATCCAGAGATCAGTTAGGCCTCTGAGTTAGCCATGTAGACACAGAGACAATAGGATCAGTGCAAGTTAGCACTGGTCTTAGATTAGCACTCTGTAAAAATAAGTTCCATATGACTCTTAGGATGCTTAGATTTATAACCATCTAGCTCAAGTCCCTATTACCTAAACCTTAAAGCAATAATTTAGCCAAAAACCAAATTTACACTACACATTTTCCCTTTTCCACAAACTTAGCTGATCATTGTGCTGACTTCTTAGGTTTTGCATTGGACCAACAAGTAATGGAAACAAAGCTTAAAAGGGCACTAAAATATCTTGGCTATTCAACATTGTTTAAGGTCAGGGAAAATTTGTACAAATTCAATTTATGGTCAAACCCTTGCTTTAAATATCAACTAATAAAAGAATGCTATCTGCTATTTATAAGCGAACATTAGCAGGCTAGTCTCATTGAAAACAAATCACGCTAAGGGATCCAAGCTTCTTTCTATTCACTGTTATTACACTGTTAGCAATTTTGTGCTTCAGAACTTGTAATAGATTAAAGACAACAGGGAATATTGTCCATTTACACTGTTATCTTTCAGAGAGAGAGCATTTTGGAAAGGTGCACTTGGCAACATTAGTACAGGAGGCGTTGGGGGTAAAGCTTGAATCTGGTTATTGGCAGCACAGCAGAGTGGAAGGAAGTTGTGTTGACCTGACTGAGGTCATGCACTCTGACGTCTCCTTCACAAAACACTGTCCAAAAATGTTGAGTCACAAATTTTTTGTCTCTGTGCAGTTTTTTAGTACTCATCTCCTCAGTCTAAAAGACTTTTTGTTACACATAGTTCATTCTTTTCTGGTGAGTTTGTCAGACAAGGATTAGGTGTATTCCCGGAATTATAATAGATGCTGAGAGAGCAGTCTTTGTTCAGATGTCTTTTTAATAAGAGATTCCTGAGTGTATCAGGTCAAACGATGAGAAGATATAAAAAAATTATATATATTAGAATAACTTTCTTAGCTAATATGTATATCCATATGGATTCATAGGACTTATTCTAGATCTGCACAGTTACTCTGAAATGATTTAAAGTGTGTTTTGTCTAGAACTGACATGGCTAACAATTGTATGACTTTTACTCCACTATATTTTAAAGACAAAAATTGCACTTTTGGCATTTCTGTGAAGGTTATTGTTATTCATTACACATCACATCACTTTAAAATCCGCAGATGGATTCTCTATTCTAAAATGTGATATTTTAAATTATGCTTATCACAGGAGAAAAACCAGCCAGTCGAGTTCAAAGTAGGTGCTCAAAGTAGTTGAACTTGGCAGGTGTAATGCTACAGCAGAGCAAAATGATAAAGGTAAAGACAGAGATTCTTCACCAGAGAACCCATGGCAATATCTGAAGGCCATGTTTGAGATTTTTTAAAATGTAGAAAGATTTGTATTGTTTTGAATGCTTGGTCTGTTAGCTGCTCATAAACATCAATTCTAAAAACAATTTGAGAAAGCATTTTGAGGTATGTAAACATATGTTTTATTCAGAATGATTTTTTAAAATAAAGTTGTCTATGCTTTTAGTGCATGCCGTTTTAATGCTGTGGTTGTAATATTGTGGCAACAATACAACATTGTGTTGACATTACAATGATGAAAGTATTTTTAAAAGCAAGTAATCCAATACTTTAATGCAGGTCAACTTTCACTCATAGCAGATATGATATAATATTTAATCGGGTGTATTTATATTTTGACTCCAGTAATGGACCTATGTACTTTGTCCACTTCTTGGTCTCATTTATATAAAAGTGTTTTATTCATTGCTAGTTGCATTAGCATATTCAGGAGAATTCCTTTACACACCCTTGGCTACGTCTGGGTATTTGTCTGGGTTCGAAACAGCCACTCATCCCCTACCGAGTGTAGATTGAAGTGAATCTACCTTGAACTCTACTCATTGTTGTTTCATGCCTCATTCCGAATAAGGTTGATCTTGGCCAACTTTTCTATCACCAACGCTTCTCCCATACTAAACCAAATGCCAAAGAAAACCTCCCCTGCTTGCAGAGGCTATTCAACTCCAAAATGGATTGCAACCACAACCTTTCATTGATCCCAGCTACAGCCATTCACTTCTCATTATTGTCGATCTAAAGGAAAATGACTCTTTGTCATTGTGAACACACTCAAGCACCACAACGAAATGTGACCTCTGCATTTAACCCATCACACG
>JBBPDA010000081.1:26656615-26670342 GCA_037974385.1 Arnoldichthys spilopterus | reverse complement strand
GCAGCAGGCAGCTACCAACAGCGCCCAGGGAGCAGTGTAGTGGGACAGTACCTTGCTCAAGGGTACCTCAGTAGTGCTAAAATGCTTCAAATTTCAAGCTACTGAAATGTAGATACATCACAGATACCAGACCACAAGCTCAAATGTTTGCTTTGGCTCAATATTGTTTTTTTGGCATGCTTTAATATTGTGGTGGCTACCTTCCATGTATGTTCTCAAGACCATTTGCATACCCCGGGAGCTTTGGATAAAAGTCACTCTGGTGACTAACCTTCAGTAATTAGCCATGTTTACTCAATAATGTTGTTCTGGCTGTGTTCTATGTATTATTTATGAACCGTCCAGAGCGTCTGTTTTGTAATGTTTACCTTTCTGTTTTTGTAAAGAATAGCTGAGTTGATTGCCTAACCACTGTTTACCTTCAGGGAGTTCTCTGAGTTCTTTGGTCAACCAAGGGGTACCAAAACTGGTATTGTATGCATGAGGCATTAGCAAACTCATAAGTCATCCAAAACAGATTATTCTTGTTTTCCAAGATGCTGTGTGGTCTCATTGTCTCCTTCAGTTCATAACAATACTATTTTATTTTTTAGTACATGCTACAATAGGCTCCTCACAGATAGCTAACTTTGCTGGTGAGCATATGTGAAGAACACCCTAGCTGCGTAGGGTATCAGTGAGAAATATTACAGTTACACACACCACAATTTTAGGGTATCCCTTTCTCATGTAAGTTTCCTCTGTGTGCAATAACTGTAGTCTTTGGCAAGGACTGCAACTATGGAGATGTAGTAGTGGCCTATTAACAAAAAGTCATTAAGGTACAGATGAGGACAAATGTGTGGTTGGGTTTGTAACTGGTCTGGCCAGAAAGGTGTTATTAATTTAACTTGTCACTAAGCTGCATTATGCTTGTAATATGAACTGATACAGTGTAGATAAATTAATCAGGTTTTACTGCATTTTGAGAATTTGTCCTAAAATGTTTAACCTCAGAGACATTGTTGCATAAAACAGAATATTATTCTAAAAACAACACAAAATAACAAATTTCCCTTTCGCTTTCTTTTTCTATCATTCAGATGTATTTTGCCAAAAACACACTGGTAAGCAGAAAATGTTAGACTTCTAAGTTTTAGGTAAAATATCTTTTTCATTCTTTAGTAATTTATCTATTAAAATAAAGCACATATACATTCAAGTAAAAAAAACTGTTAACACAGATAATTGTAATATACTTGAATAAAAATACAAGGAAAATAGCTGCTTTAATAATTTCTTCAACAAAAATATTAACAGATATTAATATAATCATTTATAAGTACACCCTTGGCCTCAGGAACTAGTATTGCACTAGCTTGCTGAAATGTTTTAATTTTTCTTCCATCTAAAATTTCCAAAATGTTCGAGGGTTTTCTTGCATGTATTGCCCTTTTCAAATCCCACACACATTTTCAGTGTAATTAAAAAAAACTTGGATTTGGTGCATTATCCTGTTGAACACCCCTTGTTGACAGAAAGCCTCACTTATAAACATTTTCTTTGACATGATGCTGACATCAATGACTTCAAGTTGTCCAGTCCCAGAGGCAGTAGTTACCTGGAGATTACATGTGAAATTTTTAGGTTTACATGACGAAATTTTGGGGTTCTTGGAGACTTCTTTTTGCATCATTATTTAACAGTTAATCAAAATTTACATAACTTGTAGATGATTTTCTTTTAAGTTAAATTAATGATTTAGAGAACTTTTTACATTCTTCTCCAGACTCATAGGCATGTACACCCATTTCTTTCTGTAGGCTGTAGGGAGTTCATTTGGCATAATGACACCACACACTTCAACAGCAAAGAGAAAACCAGACCAAGACATGTCAGGTTTAAATAAATAAGATTTAAATAAGACAGGTTTTGCCTAAAGGAGGTTCTTATCAATGAAACTTAATCTGAAACATCAGCCATTTACTGGAGTATAAACACCTTTATCTTTATCTGCACTGTATTAAAGAGGGTGAAATGTTGGTTCAAAAAGGTTAAAGATATCAACAATTTCAATGTAATGTACTTATTTTTTTCAGATGCTCATAAACACTATCCCACACACAAACACACACTTTTAGGATCCTGGGTTGTGGACTTGTAATTGGTGTGCAGTCATTCGGACCCCACCCTTTTCCTCTGACATCCTGTCTGCTTGACTGCTCTCTCTCTCTCACACACACACACACACACACACACACATACACACACACACACACACACACACACAAAGAAATACTGGTTCAGAAAACAGGTCAGCGAAGGCCGGAGCAGTCAGCATGTTTCTGTTCTGTGTCTCTCCTGAATCAGCGACCACTGTGGAGAATCGAGGTGATTTCCTCATGCAATTGACCAGTGCCATTTATCAACATGCTACTGTATGTGCTGAGCTATAATGGCACTGCTGGCCTGCTGAACCCCACCAATCTGGGACATGTTTTCTGTAGTGCAACATGGTGCAATGTTGTATTGTTTTTTTTTTCAGTAAGGGGAAGCAATGTAATTGTCACGTCTGCACTTTTTTTGCCTTTGCTTAATGCTCATAAACATGGCTATTATGGCTGGCAAGTGGTGCGGTGATCCATTGCACAAAGGCCATTGATTTGCCAGTAAATTGAAGTTGTGCAATGACTTCACTGATAAGGTTAGGTATGTGTCATGATTGCATTACTGATTTCCTGGACGAGATTCCATTCCCCACCAACAGGGCTTGCAACAAAAAAGGCAAGGGTGGGAGTTATAGGCATTTTTGTGGTTTATGAGCCATGCTTATAGGGCTAGATTTAGCAGTTTTCTGCAAACATGTTGTGAGGTCATGCATATAAATAACACCATATACTAGGTAAAGCATACAAGCATACCTTGAATAATATGCTGTCTCATATATATATTCTTGGGTATTCCCAGAATGCAGTGATTGGACCTACTAAAGATGATGCAAGGAAGACGGACAAACATGTGAAATGAAGGCTTGCCTGTCAGGTCCAGTTAATGCTGGTTATGATAGCAAGGTGCCAGAACACACAATGCACCATGATCAGAGCTGCTTTGGTGGCATGAAGGGACCTACACAATATATAGAAGGATTTATGTGTAAATATATGTAATTCCAGTGCATACAAATGTATACAGATAATGCCTTGTAGTCATGCACACACTGGTGTTATTGTAAAAGATGCTACCACAAGTAGCTATTTTTGTGAGTTCATCAGGGGGATTCTTGAAGGAAGTCTGCCAAATGGACTGGGCCAAAATTCAGCTACGATGCTGCATCATACTAATTACTTCCTACCATAGATCTGTTGAAGCTGTAATTGCCAAGAACAGCTTTCCAACAAGGTACCAATGTGGCTAATTTGTGGTTTCCTACTGCTTTTTTCTCAAAACAATTGAAAGACTGAAGCTGATACATGCACCAGAAGTACTTTAAATAAAATGAAAAAATAAATAAAAAATAAATGTTGTTTTTAAAATAAAAAAAATGAAAAGTACTTGAATGGATATTTCCCCTCAAAGAATGTAATGATAAAATGTCCCATACTGATTTGACTTGAGCATCAGTCCCATAAAGAAATAGTATTGTTCCTTTGCTTAAGAAATACAACAGGGAACTTTATAAAGAAAAGAATACTTTGCAAAGACTGGATGGTTTTGCTGATACACCATATCCATGATAAAATAAGCTTGAAACATGAAATATAACAAGGCAAGGCACTGACAGCTACATTCTTATTCATGATACACTACACAAAGCATAAATATTTCACATGTGTTGCCTGTCAGTGCCTACACATCTTTAGCCAGCTGTTCACTGGATGGATTTATTCATTGTGAGGTGTGTGTGTGCGTGTGGAGAAGGGGGTGGAGCTTTTAAATAGCTCAAAACTTCACTTAGGCACTGCATCTGTGCGGCTTTTATATGCTACATGACTGTGAAAAGGATTCATAGCACAATTCAAATGGTTCATTACACTTTATCCACCCTGGTGGGCCCAACTTGTCACATACTGTTAGACTAACATACACCTTCTGTGTCACTGTCTTGTTTCTCTCTCTCTCTCTCTCTCTCTCTCTCTCACTCTCTGGTCCTATTCATGCATTATTTTCAATTTTTTTTCTTTTTACTTAGAGTCAAAAATGTCTGAACTTGATTCAATTGCAAACATCATCACCACATAAACATCTCAACAGAGTTTTGTCTTTCTGCTTAATTGCTTTTGGCAGCAATGGTGCTGATGTGACAGCTTTTATCCATATTGAAATGGTGTGCTCATTTATATCAAGAAAAGTCTGTGTATCGCAAAGTCTAATGTGCCTTTTTTTTGCCTGTCCTGTGTGCCTGTGTGTCCTGGAGTAGGATGCTGATGCTGGACGGGATGCCTGTCCTGCGAGTCAAAGCAGAACCCCTACAAGCACAGAGACGGGTAAGCTGAGGACTGGCTGATGTGGAGCTCAGCTTGTGTTGCAGGATTATGCAATGTTAAAATAAAATAAACAGTCCTGGAAAGTTCCTGTACTAGATTAGCTTATCAGTGCTTTATTATGTTTTTGACTAAACTAAGGTCAGGTCAAGTATTAGCTTTTGAATTTTCTTTTTTATTTTATTTAATTAATATAGATTTTATTTATTTAAAATGTTTTTTTATTATTTATTTATGCATTTGCATTTATTGGACTTTACTTATTTTATTATATAGTTTAGATGTATTCTTTTATTTAATGCATTTATTATATTGTATTGTATTTATTTATATATCATTATTATGTATAAAATTATTTTATGTTTGTTTTTTATTTATATTTGTTTCTATCAATTAATTTTTTTTTTAAATAAACATTGTATTAGTTATTTTTATTTTATTTATTTTTCATTTGATTTTTATTAAATTTTATTTTTGATTTTTGGCCACCTAGCACACTGCAGAATGAGGCCAGTGTGCCTAATCCCACTTCTCTCTCTCATTTTGACTGTTAAGCATGTGAGCAGTAAAGTGACAGCATGAGTGCAGGACACGCGTGGGTTGCTTTGAAGTGCGTCATATAGCAGCGCACACTCTTGAGTGGGCTTGGGTCCAGAGCCCTTCTTCTTCTTCTTGGAAACGTTTGTTTCCCCCATTAAAACTGTCCTGACCAGAAGGACTAGGATTCGGAAAATAAGCCGTAATAAGCGGGAGCCCTCAACCCCTAACCCTCCCCTCCACCCCCACTCCAACCCACTCCAAGGGGCAAGAGCTGAGGGGGCTCTGGAATGAGAGAGAGAGAGAGAAAGAGAGATAAAGATGGGGGGGGGGGGGGGTGAAGTTTCAAAACAAGTTCCATTTCAGCTGAGCAGCCTCCAAGCCGACCAACCGCAGTAAACACAGCGGAAAATTAGGGCAGATGTAGCCTCAGACATTCTTTAATGTGACAGAGAGGGTCCTAAGTAACAGGGTTTTTTTTTTTGCACATATGCAGATGTGCAATAATCATAATAATAATGAATTCATGAGTTAAATGTGTCTGATCCTTTAAATTCTAGACCTGTTATTCAGCTATTGATCTTAAGGCCCAGTATGAATCATTTATTAACTTTTGTGAAAGTTCTGCTTTAGAGCTACTGGCACATAATTACTGCCCACTGAGCAAAGTTACATCCAAAAGGCTTTGATATAATGTCCCCTCACAAATTGAAAAGATGGCAGAATGAACATTTTTTCATCTTCTAAATTTCTAGTGTCGTCATCCACATCAGTATTGCCAAATTTGAATATCAAGAAAAAATGGTCCAAATATCTGGACAGTACACAATGACAGCAATAGAAACATTTTGTTACTACAGGCAATCATAATGCAACAGATTCTAACAGCTAATGCAGATTTCCTTCACCTGTCTTTCATATCCACAGACGTCCAAAATCTCCTAGACACACATTCAAATATTGACTGGAATATTAACATCTAAGAGGGGTCATAATCAGGCGTCCGGACCCTTAACCTGCTTTCCACATTTTGCACATATACATATATGATCCTGGGCCAACAGACACAATATAGAAATAATATGCACATCTGGCAAAAGTTTCATATTTTCTGAGTGATGAGTGATCACCCAATGAGACCTGTGATTTTAATCCAGTATGAATCTGCAAAAAACATCTCACAGTAGCTGTTTCAGAAGGAATTATCTTCTGTAACTGACTGAACTTGGAGCTCACAAATTGTAGTTCTATTCCCTGACCTCACTTTTATAGTAATAGTGTCATGTGGTTATTGAGCTTGTGACTCAACTTGGGCACTGTGCCCATATTTTTCACTAAGCTTCTGAAGGACAAAGACATCTAACTCATATCTAAAAATCAACTCAAACTTTCCTTTTCTACCAAATAAGGCCGTCTAAAATGCAATAGTGCACTACGGAAGTGAAAAAAATCCGTAAAATCCCTAATAGATTATTAAAAGTTTGGCTGTCTCACGATTTCTGCAACAGAAATATTGGGGATCCCAACAGAAATGACTTAGGATCACAAACTGCACAACTGGTAAGTTGTTGTTGAACTGAGCTGAACTAGCAGAAACTCATTGGGATGCATGCGAGCATACTCCTAGAGAAACAGGTAGCAAAACAAATGGTATGGCTGCCTGCTGTTGCTATTTGTTAACGTTGTTGTAGTTTGAGCTGAAAAAATTCCAGGTATTCCATCATGCCGCTCATGCACAGGGCTCCGTCTAATGCCTTATTCACACTACACGATTGTGAAAGTGGTTGGATCTCTGTACTGTTCACACTAAGCAACCTCGAGACTCCTTGATCACAAGTCAGATTGTTGTGTGATGTAAACAGAGAGGCGACAGGGAGTCTTTCAGCAGGACTGGTCCACCTAGTCTACCAAACAACATTTGGTCACAAAGTCATGCAAGAATATGACTCTCATGTGAAACAGGAGTTTAAAATGGACATCCAACATGAACAAGCATTGTTTGTATGATCAGAAGTTTCCAGAAAAACCACATAAAAGAAAAAACAAAGGGATATGGGTGAAGAAATGGGTCAGCACACACGGGCTATATGGACTGTCTCTTCTACAGAGAGAGTTGAAGGTGAATAAGTATTACAGTATAAAAACAGCACTGAATAAGTGTAATGTGATATAGATGGCACAAGCACTGGCCCTACCATCAGAAGGTTGCTGGTTTGATCCTTGGTGATGCTGCAGCCATCCATGGTCAGGAGCTCAAGGGATCACAACTGGCCTCAATCTCTTTGTGTGTAGGATGGTCCCTCCCTCTCTCCCATAGCATGATATTAGCCAGCATGGGCATCTGTTAACTATCGTAATGGCACTGGCAGTCGATGTTCTCCACCAAGTTCATCATGTTGTCTAATGATATGTTAGCAGCATTTGAGAAAGTAAAGTGGCTGGACTACGCGACCTGGCGAAAGCAAGTGCTAGTTCTTACCATCCCAGTTCTGGTGGTAGCATGTGATTAGGGAAGTCATAGTAAGTGGAAGGAATAGTAGGCAAAGAAGAAAGCTTACACATATCTGTTTGCCATTTTCCTTTATGTTGTGTCTATTGCATATTGCTTATATAAAACATCCAAGGAATTACATTTCAGATGGACAAGGGAAAACATTAAGGGAAATTCAGGATTTATCCATTATAAAGAGGCCTATCAAATCCCATGCAAAATGTAATACTGAGCAAACCCAGGTTGCATAGTGCTTAAAATGTAAGGAATGTATCTGAGACGTACGAAAGTCTTTTTCTGCCATTAAAAAAGCAATACTCATAATTATCACTTACTTTCTCATTATTATGACTTAGTTGAAAATGACTTTCTCATAATTATGGCATACTAAACAATATATATGACACACTAAGTCATATATATGACAAATAAGTCATACTGTCTCATAATAATGACTTTAAATCTCATAATTATGACTTAGCATCCCAAAATAATGAGAACGTTTCTTATTATTTTGAGCTAGTGAGTCGTTACTGTGAGAAATTTAAGCAATTTTCATGAGAACTACTACTTCAAAATAATGAGAATGGGATATCATAATTATGAGATTGAAAGTCATAATTATGAAATACTAAGTCTTAATTTTGAGATAATAGGTCATAGTTATGAGATTGTAAGTCATAAAAATGAGATTTTAAGTCATAATTATGAGATACTAAGTCATAATTATAAGAAAGAAAGCCATAATTATAAGATTGTCAGTCATAATGACAATTATAATTAATTATAATTATAATTAGAAACCTTTTCATCATTATGACTTTCTAAATGGCCTTTTTTTAATATCAGAAACAGACTTTGAAGTTTACAAAACACAGATGAAAATAATGCTTTTTTTTGCTTCTAACCAACAGTCTCCTGAGATAAGAGTTTATCCAGACATGGGCGTGCTTGTGATGGACAGAAGGTTCCGGACTCGTTCACCTGACAGATGCTTCCCTTCCGACCCCTTTCAGACGCAGACAGAGCCTGTGGACCTTTCCACCAACCGATCTCGCTCATCACCATCATCATTGTCATCATCATCATCATCGTCATCACCATCATCATTATCATCATCATCATCATCGTCAATACGTTTCTGCCCCCGCTCCCCTCCACTCTCCTCCACCAAGTGTCCTTCATTATCATCCCCATCGTCATCTTCTCTACTGTCATGCTCACCTCCCTCTGTTATAACGCCCGTCCCCCGGCTGAAGCTGTCTCCATCCAGAGTGTCATCTCCACCCTCCATAGCCCTGAGGGGGCAGCCCTTCCTGCCCCTGCCCCAGCAGCCTTTGCCTCCCTGCCCGAGTCCCATCCACGTTCACCCTCGGAGGGTGCCTGTTGTGGTGCAGCCCGTCCCACTGGTGTATGCTGGAGTTGGATCATTGGGTCCTGGAGGTCTTATGGTGCCCATGCTGGAGGAGAGCAGAATACATAGAAAAGGTGGGTGAGAGAGAGAGAGAGAGAGAGAGAGATCGGATGTTTTGATCTGAAAAAACTGAATGTGACAGAATGTGTGTCTTTATTATTAGAAACAAGCATATGTGACACGGATGTTCAGTTAAGGAAGTCATAGAAAAGTGACTTTTCATTCTTTCCAAAAGAGTTTGTGTAAATATTGTTAGGTTTCAAATTTCAAAACATATTCATTAGAAGTGGGAGAAAAATTTATATCAATACACCTGCACCAAGCATCAACATTTGTTTAATTTCATTGTATTTTATGATTTTTGCACATTTATTTATTAAACCTTTGCTTTTCTACAAAAGATTGCTTCTGAAGTCCATAAGATGGCGCAAGTCCTTGTACTTTTTTTGCATCACAGAGGAAATTGGAAGTCCGAGTCACCAAGATGGCTCACTCCCATACGTAACATGCTTTCATATTGACAAATTGCAATTATATTGGGTCGTAGTACCTCACCACTACCTCTATTACAATTTCAGCTTCTTACTGTTCCTTCATCAGACTGTGTATTCCATGCATGAACATGAAATTGCTCATTTTGAATTTGTCATAATTGTGATGTAATAACCACGAATATATTTACAACTGACTAGCTGTTTAGCCTGCAGCAGTTTAGCATTAAGTGAAAAATTAATCGTTGTGTTGTTTCTGGCTGTCAAGAAAACCCAATATTCAAAATTATCAAGGAGCAGATTTTTAGGAGACGTTGGGCCACTTTCCATAATGGTAATCTAGGTGGTTTAAGTCTCAGTGTACTTCTATTTTCTGTTTATGTATCATTGTTGGCATTGGTATGGTCAGATATGTTCATGAAAAACATCAGATATAGACAAAGTTCCACATTTCCCTATCTGTGCACTTTCAATAGAATGCAATTTTTGAATCAAATCATAAGATTACAGCCTTCAACCACAAGCTTCTTTCAGCTGAATGGAGCTGGGAGAGAGAGAGAATGCATGTCTGTAATAGACATTACGGCAGAATAAATGATGGTTCTCTACACAGTTTACAGTTTCTCAACTCTTCCCCTTCCTGAACATCTATACCTTTCACCCTCTCTCTTTTTCTCTCTCTCGCTCTCTCTTTCTCTCTCTCTCTCTCTCTCTCTCTCTCTCTCTCCTTCTCTTTCTCTCTCTCTCATTCAATAAAGCCTCTCTGAGTCCTGCAGGGTCAATGACAGAACCCAGAACCCAACAGCATGTTGAACAGGCACCGTATGATGACTGGAAGCCCATTGTGCTTCACACTCTTTATTCAGTCCAACAGGCAGCAGCCTTTATCCGCACAGGAAATAGGTGTCGTGACAAAAACTGCAGCCTTTTAAATCAGGCCACCTGAAATTTATAGGCAAAGAACAATTGCTGTATAAGCATGACTGGAAAAAGCCAGGGAAGATTATGCTTTTTTCTATTTGTTTTGATTGTTTTTTCTAAAGAATATTAAGGAGCCCAAGATCAAACTTTACTTTTTTAAATAAAAGAGCTTCCTGTTTTTAAATACAAATTAAAAATACACATTTTAAAAAATCCATATGATCCATGTATGGAAACTAAGCTACGGAAAAAAAGATGATTTAAAATTAGTTGCTTTTGTAATGTCACAAAAAACCAACACAAAACCACCAATTCAAGATCCATTAAGATTAATTCCAATCATAACAGGGTTCATTTCCATATATCCTTCCTAAAGGCCTGGGGACAAAAACATCCGGTTTAGGGGTAAAGTGAGGTTGTAATATTGTTGCGTTAAAATGAATTATGATTGTTTTTGAAACTTCAAACAACACAAATGTCATGAGTGGACCTCAAACATAAGAATTAAAGGCGAGAAAAGTACAGGACAAAGCCTTCTGCACACTGAGCTCTCTTCAGCCATGACACACCATAACGATCAGGAAAATTGCCTTCAAGCATGTTTTTTTTCCTCAAAAATATATCTCTCTTGGTGTTTTGCTTTTGCTGTGTGTTTGCTTTCTTTTCTTTAAGAGTGTAGCTGAGGAGACTAATAACCCTTCAGCACACACATAACCCCCCCTGCCCACACACACACACACATATCTGCCCAGGAAAGCACTGTGTGCCTCTGGGCATGAGTGCTGTTCTTAATGGGCTCTGTGGCAGTGGAGGCTTTTCCCTTTTCTCTCTCTTTTTCATCCTTCATTCCTTCAAGAGGGGGAGGACAGAGGCAGAATAAGGGGCTGATTTCACATAATGGTATCTTTTAAATGAGTATCAGCATTGTAGTTTGGCACTTGGGCTGCATACATGCACACATGCACATACAAAACTCATACAAACAAGCCCATACACATGCACCCACCTATCCACCCACACACACGCACGCGCACACACAATTTTATTGCAACATATACACACATGATGCTCCATATAATGATGGTCTAAAATGTGTACAGCAGAAAGACTGGCACACAAACACACACACATACACATTGGAGCCAGCCCCTATCTGGAGGGTCCTTGCCCTCCGTGCTGTGTCTAGGGAGGTTTCCATGGCAACAAGGTTGGCCGGTTGAACAACAAGGCAACACAAGCCATGACACTATACTATGACTATAGTCATAAAAAAAAAACATCCACTCACACACACATGCATGCACACATCTACATACACACACACACACACTAGACTATGCACCTATTCAACAGAGCGATTTATGTACTGTTCTATTTGTCAGGAAATCCTGTGCTTTTGATCACAGCGGCTTATCAGAACAGTAGTCAAGGTTGCCTTTAGTTTAGCATTAATCTGCTGAGTCACAGACAGTTACTGCATAACAGAGAGCTAAAGGAAAACCAACAAGCCGCAAACACCAACATCCGACAAAGTCCCTGGCACTGATTGCGTCCTTTTTGCTTACGCAGTTAATGGCTCTGAATGGGAAATTCTCTTCTTCGTCTGAAGACTTTACTTATTACTCATCATGGTAGAGAAGGTATAGCTAATTGGGCCACTCTTAAAAAAAAACAAAAAGGAGTGACAAGGTATTGTATTTCACTGAAACATGCTCACTCAGATGTGTCCATCATTTCTGCATGAATAGCATCAACTACATCAGCACAGTTTACTTTTCAGTGCACTTACTTTTTGGCAAGAATTTTACAATCATTGAAGTAGTAAATTAGATGAATGCCAGTGAATAACTCCTGCAGGCCTGGTGTTATTAACTCAAAAACACCTAGAAAACTTGGCAGTTAACAGATCAACATGTGTGTTTGATCAAGAAAGTCACCAAACTGTGCTGGACCCATGGTTATAGACCAGTCATGATTAATATCCTGCCTAATAGTGAGAAGATCCCCTCATGCTGCTGAAACAGCTCTGACTGTGATTCACTGTGTTCAGACTAGCCTTCACTCCCCACATGAATCAATGTGTCTTGGGTGCCCATGGCCCTGTCACCAATTCACCTTCCTTGGATCACTTTTGGTAGGTACTAACTACTGTGCTGTTCTGGAGATGCTCTGACTCAGTCATCTAACTATCACAATAGGCCCCTTGTCAAAGTGGCTCAGATCCATACACATTTTTCCTGCTTCCAGCACATCGACTTCAAGGACTGATTGTTCACTTGCAACCTGATATATCTTATCTTTCTGACAGGCATTGTTGTAATGAAATAACTAGATAGTCAATGTGATTCACTTTGTCTGTCAGTGGTGATAATGTTATGGCTAATTTGTGAATATAGAACCATGACAACTTAAATGACAACTCCTTTGCACTCTTCCTCAGTTACGCACCGGCTCCCAGATGGACCTTCACCAAGGCGATCGCTGAGTGACAGCGAGGATGATGACCTGCCCAACGTCACACTGGACAGGGTGAACGAGACTGGCTCCACTGCCCTGACCCTTGCCCGTGCTGTGCAGGAGTGAGTAACACACACACACACACAAACATACACTAGCACAGGGACACTTGTCATATGAACAGTATTTGGCATTTTATCAGTTTAAACTTAGTTACTGTGTGATTTCCTGTTAAATACACATTTCCTGCTTTTTTCAGTTGTTTTGTTAACAGCCTTGAGATTTAATCACTTTTTTAATACAAGGCTTTAGTAAGAGATTATTATAAGGCTTCATAAATATACAGCTGCACACACACACACACACACACACACATTATCTGTTATGCAAGCAGGGTGCATGGAAAAATCCACAGTTAATGTATTAGTTACATGTAGACCTCAAACTAAACATCAGTATGTACATGTTGTGGTTTAAAACTCTTGAAAGCATCTAAAATGACAAAATGAACCCCCGCTGTGTGCACGTGTGTGAAGGGAGTGTGTTGTCATTATGATGGCTCTCTGGGGTTTCTCTGTCTTGCTTTTGTCTCTGGATTTGATAGAATTTCATGGAGACACTCTCCCTGTCAGCACAAATTCATCACTATTATAAATGGGCTTCTCACAGTGTGTGTGAAGGTATGGCGGATGAGCAGGTGTGTGTGTGTGTGTGTGTGTGTGTGTGTGTTTGTGTGTGTGCAAGTGTGTGAGTCTGGAAAGGGAAGCTCATTAATAAAGGAATTCTCCCTGGAGCTGAGGTGGGTGACAGGGCCTCCTCCATATTCAGTATGCCCCGGGGGGGAAGCTGGTGGCTAGGCTTGGGCTGAAACAAGAGCAGGGATGTATGTGTGTGTGTGTGTGTGTGTGTGTGTGTGTGTGTGTGTGTGTGTGTGTGTGTGTGTGTGTGTGTGTGTG
>JBBPDA010000081.1:26643169-26655985 GCA_037974385.1 Arnoldichthys spilopterus | reverse complement strand
GTGTATGTGTGTGTGTGTGTGTGTGTGTGTGTGTGTGTGTGTGTGTGTGTGTGTGTGTGTGTTTGTGTGTGTGTGTGAGAAGCCTTGAGCCCTGTGGGGAGCACCAGCTGATGAGCTGACCGCAGGGAGGAAGAGGTGGCTGGCCAGCAGTAGCGATGTGTGGCACAGCCTGAAGGCAACAATGTGTTGTGGTGTGGTAGAAGAAAATTCAAGCACGAGTACGGTGTTGTTCAAAAGTTTGACCACATCTCCCCTTCTTTAAGAAAGTTTTTTTTACTCTAATCGTTCTTTTGTTACCTTACTATCTTATGCTTCAGGTGACATTAAAAACAGCTAATGAAACTTGGTGACATTTGGCAACACTGACCATTATATTTATCAGAATGACATTTTTGGCCTTAAGTGCAGGTTTGGCCTAAATGGTTATTTTTATTGTGGTTTATGAACTTTCCTTTTAAACTATTGTTAGAAATTAGTGAAGCACCAAAACAAAACAAAATAATTGGACAAAATCAAAATTCAGGACACACTGGGCTGAAAACAATCCAAAAAACAAATATAAAATAAGTGGAATAAAATAGCGTACGTAGAGTACAGTACACAGTGCTTGGCACAGAATAGTGTCTATGCAGATGCATCCAAACAGTTACAGTGATAGCTGACCAGAATTATTTCACACTTTCTTCAAGGGACATTACACAAGCGATTTGCAATCACTGTTTATCTGAGTATCAAGAGCAAATCCCCTCCCCAATATTCTGGGTATTTTGAAGGGAAATTACATTGGCTAGCTAGTTAGCTAACATAGCTCCATAACTACATGCAATGTAGTTGTCTAAGAAAACACAGTAGAAGAAGTTTAGCTCCTTTAGTTCTTTACACTTTCCGTGGCAGTGTAAGATATTTTATGTAGTGGTATAAGTGTTTATTTTGGTTTTTTAATCTAAAATACCATTCATTATATTATATATATTATATTATAAAAAAAATTTAAAATAATAAATAAAATATATATATATTAACATTAACATTAAAGCTAAGTGTCCCCAAGTGTTTGATAGAGGTTTGCATGCTCAAAGAAAGGTTTCTTGTTATGTCTGTAGACTGGACACACAGGGAAATTTGCCCTGCTGTTCTTAAATCATTGTTCACTCAGGTCTCGAAGGGAGTGCATTTGGGGTTGAACCTGTTCTGGAACACAGGTGCACAAGTCAGCACAGCTCATGTCATTAACCACAGGCTGCTTATCACTGAGCCCAGATCAGGGACAGGGCTGTGGCTCATTGTTATCTTCCCTAGGGTTTCTTGCTAACCTGATGCACAGCCAGTGGCACTGCTTGCACGTCCTCACCATCGGAAAGCCCCTCTGAGTGGCTCCAGCGGGAAAAATGCAAACAAAAGACGGAACAAAATGACCACTGCCGCTGCTTTTAGCCATCAGTCAGCTGCAGCTTCCCTCTCTGTCGTTGTGCTGTACAGTCACGGTATGGCTGGTCAGTCAAATCGAGTGTTTGTTTCATGGTAGACTCAGAATAGTTTATAGTTGCCCAATGCACCACTTACCCACATGATCGCTCATCCCCAAAAGCTCCACCCTCATAGCTCTACTGAATAGCAGGGGGGTTGCTGGGGGGGGGTCCTAGCTAGTGGGAGGAATCAGAAATGGCTAAATTGGGTAGAAAAGTGGGAAAAATTCTAAAACGTCTAATGGACAGAATGAAACACTATGAAATTATCAGCTAGTCTAGCTGAAGCTTTCTGAAGTGCATTATGGATCACATCTCGTTAAAAGTTACTAAATTGTACAATAGCTAATTAGCATATCTGCTATTCAACCTACAGGCAAACCAACATCGCAACATTGTTTCCTATTAAAGAATGGGGCTGATAAAGTAATTAATTAAATAATGAGCTTTTTAATTTAATTTATTAATGGCTATTAATTAGGCCATAAACACTTCAAAAATAAATAATAAGATAGAAATTGCGCTTACTGATTAAAAAGCAACAGGTCACTGCTGCCCTTGTGAGCAGATGGTTGCAGGTTCCACTGTGTGCACATGTGATGGGTTAAATGCAGAGGTCACCACATTTCCTTGTGGTGCTCTTTGTGTGTAAATTAATGTATTCACAATGACAAATAAATCACTTTCATATGTGTTATAACCGCTTATTAATGAGTTAAAGATGTATAAACTAATTAATATCTTTTAATAAACCATTTATAAACCTTTTATTAAGGAAGTCTTGCTGTAAGGCTGTGCCAATAGGTCAGTTTAGGTTATGGACACATTGAGCTCCTTAAATGTTAAGGAGGACAATGGTTGATGATTATGGACTTTGCTCTTTTGTTCGCTGTTCATGCTACGTCTCTGTTTTGAGAGAGGAGAGAAGTTGTGGGAGTTCAGCAGTTCTTTTTTCCCCTCCATCTCCTCTGGGCCCCCAATAGAGCTACAGTTGCCAAGAGCCGCAGGTGACCCCCCCCTCCCCTTTCCACGTCTCTTTCTCTCGCTCGCTCTCTCTCACACACACACACACAGACACACACACAAATGACGCACCCCTGCGGCCCAAGAGAAACAGGAAGTGGCTCTGCGGGGGGTGAGAACCCACTCCCAAACATCTCCAGCTAAAGCCTCTCACTCAGGCCAATGTTCTAAAGGTCCATGGGTTTAGTGTGTGTGTGTGTGTGTGTGTGTGCAACCATATGAATGCTGACAAAAAGAGGCTGTTGTGTTTTTTCCTGTGAGGGTGAAAGTGTGCAGTTTGCAGTGTGCCCGTGTTCAGGAGATGTTGGACTTTGTTTTGTTGGAATGTTTTTGAAGTCGTGTTTGTGTAGATGTTGTTTACAGTCTACAAATATGTTTATGGACAAGTTCATTCCTTCTCATAATGGGCTTTCATCTAAACATAAACCAGGCATGGGGGTGGATGGGCCACTGATGTTGTATGCAGTGTCATTCAGGTCCAGATCACCTCTGGCTGTGGTTCTCAGTTCTGGTCCGGGAGTACCTCTGCCCTGCACATTTTCACACCTGGAACAGCTAAAAAACATTTTTCTTAAGTTAACTAGGTGTGTTTAAGCAGAAGGAGAACACTACTGGACACTGGTACCCCAGGGCTGCATACAAAACTGCATACTATCATCCTAAATAATATCAGAAAAACATTACACCATTTATTAGGAGTACTAGTAGTATGTGGTTGTGGACACAGGCCAGAACCACAACTGAGAATAACTGAACGATGAAGTTAACATCTCCACGGCATCTCTCTCAGCCCTCTAGTGGCCATAATTGGCTTTACTAGAACAGTTCATTCTATGGGCTATTGGTAAACAGTCATGAAAAGTACTAAATTGCACTTTTGGGGGGTACAAAAAGTCGTGGTGGGGGGGGCACGTTCAGTATCTTTAGTATGGAAACATAATTTTTATTTTGGTGATGGTAGATTTCATACTGCAGGCTTTTTAAATTTAAACATTGAGTATAGAGTGGTGGCCTAGTGGTTAGAACACTGCCTTTGGGACCTGAAGGTTGCAGATTTCAGGTTGCAGGCTGGGCACTACTGAGGGATCCTTGAGCAAGGTACGGTCCCACTACACTGCTCCACGTCTTGGAAGTCGCTTTGGATAAAAGCGTCAGCCAAATGAATAAATGTAAATGTAGAAATCCCTGAGCAAGGTACCGTCCCACTACACTGCTCCCCAGGTGCTGTTGATAGCTGCCTGCTGTTCCATGTGTGCATGTGTGATGGGTTAAATGCAGAGGTCACATTTCATTGTGGTGCTTGAGTATGACAAAGAGTCACTTTAAATATGTTGTGAAAAAGGTATAAATTAACACATTTTCCTTGGGAAAGTGGATGCAGTGCACCTTTCAAACTCATTTTATACCTTTGAGGTGACATTTGCATTGTACATTGGGGGGAATAAAAAATATCTTTGCAGTTTTCCTAACAGTGTATGGCTCCATCTAGTGGTCAAGTTTAATGGCACTGGCCTGGATTCGCAAGTTTTGGCCAACATGCATTGTTTTTAATGTACTTCATAAATAAAAGTCACTCAGAATAATATGTAGACCTATTTTCCTAAGTCATGTTCAGTTTCCCAAATGTTTTGATTGTGTATGTTGCCATTACAGCTCCATATTGCCGTTCAGCATCGACAACTTGAGAAGGCAAAGGAGGCCAGAGTCTCCTGATTCCAAGAGGAGGCGCATCCACCGCTGTGAGTTTGATGGCTGCAGTAAAGTTTACACCAAAAGCTCCCACCTGAAGGCCCACCGGAGGACTCACACTGGTGAGTTAGACCTGGAACTAAATCCACTTTCAGTACCACATTCAAATTTGCACCATTCACACAGAGCTTAATGTGACAGACCTTGCTTGTTAATCTAACAGCAACAGAGTTTTTAACATGTTATCTTTTAATGTTAGATGTTTTTATGCACAAAAAAACAAATACACAAACAAACAAGCAACTAAATGACCCCTATGCCTCACAGTACATGTAGCATTTGACTCTCATGTTCAGGGGCTGTTGTGATATTGGTGAGATGATGGTTTTGTTGTATTCGAATCTAAACTGGGGGCAGTTTTATAAACCGGCAAAAAATTTGCATGCCACAGCTTTTGAACCACTGGCAGATAAAGTGAATAGCATTGATTGTCTCTTTATCTCATTACAGTGGCACCTGTCAAGGGGTGAGATGTGTTAGGCTGCAAGTGACCAGTCAGTTCTTAAAATTGATTGTGTTGGAAACAGGAAAATGGGCAAGTGTAAAGTGACACTTTGACAAAAGCCATTTTGTCATGGCTAGATGATGAGTCAGATCATCTACAAAATGATAGGTCTTGTGGGGTGTTCCTGGTATCCTGTGTTATTATATCCTGTGGTTATTACCTATCAAAAGTGATCCAAAGAAGGACAATCAGTGATCCGCAACAGGGTCCCCGAGACTCACTGATGCATGTAGGGAATGAAAACTGCCCATCTGGTCCAATCTCACAGAAGAGCTACAGTAGCACAACTAGTTTAAAATGCTAATGCTGGTTATGAAAGAAAGTATAACATATATAATATCAGATAACAAAATTAAGGTCTGTTTTGGTTGCAGGTGGGGGGACATATTGGGAAGGTGGTTGTAATCTTTTGTCAAACAGTAAACGAATTCTTAGATCAAAAATTTATTGCAAAGGTCTTTTTGGATCTGTAATATTGTTTTTAGTCCTGATTTTTGTACTGAGGCTCCCAGCGCACCTACTCCAATTACTCAGCTGTCTTGGGTTGAAATGGATGTGCCTAGACAAGAAACCACTACAATATCCAGAGCGGAAGTGCGTCCAGTGTTGGGGTTGGAGACCACTGGTCTATTGCAAAAGCAATGCATGTAACACTATTGTATTTACTGCAGGCAAATATTGAAAGGGAAATAATATGGCATGTAAAGGGTGGACAGAATAGGCAAATAGTGGGCATCCAGGGTTTGTTTTATATGTTTATGCATATGAGCCATTGATTATATGGTCTCTAGTGTTTCCCTGTATTTGTGTTTGTAATGATGGTGTTTTGTGTTTATCAGTTCAGCCTGCACCACATCAGTAAATATTTCAAAGAAATGGTAATGGTCAACCTGTTAGCTATGTCTGATTTACAGTGGTGCGCGTGCACCAATATAATTAATCCATCTGAAATGATTCTGCTTTTCATTTAATTCATTCACCATAGTGTTATATTAGCATCAAGCTAATGGCTGTGCATTTGAGAAATTCATAGCAGCTGTTGTTAAAAATATTTTGAAGACTGAATAGACATTCAGTTAAAATGTATGCTCTGTTCAGTGTAGTTTTACAGTACCCTTTACAGTAAAAAACACTCAAGCATGTTACTTTACTGTTATTTAGCCTGTTAGCTAAAGGTCAAGTTGATGTAAAGTAATAGTTTGTTCATGTCACAGACTTCGTGTAAACGAACTAACAAGGTCTCTCTCCCTCTCTCTCAGGCGAGAAGCCGTATAAGTGCACGTGGGACGGCTGCACGTGGAAATTCGCGCGCTCGGACGAGCTTACGCGCCACTACCGCAAACACACGGGCGTGAAGCCCTTTAAGTGCGGGGACTGTGAGCGCAGCTTCTCGCGCTCCGACCACCTCGCGCTGCACCGCCGGCGCCACGCGCTAGTGTGAGGACGACGGACAGGTGGGATGGAGCAATAGAGGCAGAGCTGGTCTCTGTCAGCCAATGGGGAGTCAGGGAAGGGCTGGACCCCTCCCAGCTCGAGGAAGAAACGGAGGCAAATATGGGCTCTGTCTCAGAGTGGGAGTGCTGATCAGTGGGATCAGGGTTGTTTTTGGTTGTTTTTGCCTTTTCTATCATGAAGAATCCTTATGTATAGGTGTAGGGAGCTGATCCTGACCCACTCTCACTCTGAGACACTGGAGACCATGAATTTGGGACCCAGGTCTATGATTATAAAGGTGTCCACTTTATCAGAAACATCACCTTGTACTTCTTTTTACTGGCCATGATATAGGTTCGTGATTGCAGACTGTAGTCTGTTGTCAGCAACCCCTCCAAGTCATTCATGATTGGTCACAAAGCCACAAATGGTGACCAGATATTATTTTGGAAGACTGCACCATTCTCAACACAGCATTGTCACTGACATAGCAGTGTATGTTTATATCATGTGTTGCTGGAGTCATCACATGTCAGGTTTGTTGCTATAGACTTAGAGAGGTCCATCTATCCATGTGTCCATCTGTTTGTCTATGCCTATGGCCCCATTTTGGCCATAGACTGCCAACAAAGGCTCTTCAGGCATCCTGGTCTTGGGCCAGTTTCTACAGCAGTCCCCATATATGGCCAGTCCTCTTCACGTCCTCCTCAGGTTCCTTGGTCTGCCTCTTGGGAGTGGTGCACCATCCAAACATATCTAGACCAAAGTGGCTCTGTGGTGAGAAACTGACCACCGATGAGGGGCTGGAGGATGAGTAACGCACGTTGCACATCAACAGATGGTCTACTGTCTTGATAATTTGCCCATTGAGGGAGTGGATGTGAGCATAAAATGTTACTGAGTGCCGACACACATATCAGCATTTACCGGTGAGTTTGTTGAAGTCCTTGCCCGATTCAAGAAATATTATATTGGTTCATTTGAAACTTTTTTTGGTCACTGCATCAGTTTCAGCTGTGAAAAGGATACACATACAAAACCAGCTGTTTTGATGCTTTCGTTCTTTTGTTTTTCACAAGTCAAAACATTTGTTGTTTCATTTTTTATAGTCAAGTACAATTTTGCATCAGTTGTGGTTTTCTTGCACTTCCCATTCAAGCTTAGACTGATGGACTGGATCACCAACAGGGTAACAGTAAATGTGAAAGAGCAAATAACATCGCATTCATTTCATCTTATAAACACAAGTTTGAATAACGAAAAAAAATCTATTTTTATTCTGCATGGCTGCAATACGGCAACACAAAACCACTTTACGATGAACATTTAAAGGGATAGTTCAGCCAGATTACATGCAAGGGGATAACAATCTTCTTTTTAAGGCCATACATGTTATCTATGTACTGTGTTCTCCAGAGTCAGGTATACAGAGAGAGAGAGAGAGAGAGAGATCCATTACATTCAAATTCAATTGCATCATTTGTGCACAAACATAGTGTAGCAGATGTCTGTACATTTTTATTAAAAAATTATGTTGTATATCATTCTTTGTGCATTTATGTCATGTATTTGTTCAGTATTTTGCACCCTTTACAGAAGTATGTGACGTCACCATTTATAGTATTGTATAGGAGGCCCGATGACCGATAATCAGTGTTAACTGTCAAAGGGGCATTGCTTTAACCTTTAATCTGTTTTACAATTATGTATTTGTAAATGATGTTATTGTACACATTTCCTTTTTATATGGATTGACTGTGAATTTATACATAAATATATGTTTAATGGATTGAATGAAGGCATGAATAAAGTTTGTATATGGAAAAAATTGTGAGTGTATTCCATTAAGTAGTTCTGTATCACAGCAACACTATGCCAACACCTAAAGCTAACCTTAGCCTCAGTATACAAAAGACAACCCCTAAAAAAGTTTTGACTAGATGTAGACAGATGTAGACTAGAAAGCACCCATGTACATCGCTTTGAGTAACAGCATCTGCCAAATGCTGTAAATGTAAAAGGAAATTAAAATTTTCATTTATTCCTATCATTTTGGGGACATTTGGTCCTCACATAGATGCAAAAACATATACACACACATATTGTTATACGTGATACATTACATAAATAAGAAAATTGCATCAGCTATAATGTGGTAAAGCATGAATTCAGGTTTTGCATGCACCATGAGAACCTGACCTACAGGAATGTTGAAGATTGGATAAAGAAAAGATAATGGTCTAGGTTTGGGCTAGGCCGCTCAGTTCCAATGAAGGGTAATGTTAATACTATTACATACACATGCATAATAGACAACTATTCTTCCAACCTTGTGGCAAAGCTCTTTCCTATTAAAGGGAGACTCTGTGCTTCCGACCTTGTGGAAACAGCTCTTCTGTTCCAGCATGACTGCGCCTCAGTGCACAAAGCAAGCTCTATAAAGACATGGCTGGGTAAGTTTGGTGTGGAAGAACTTGACTGGCTCGCACTGAGCCCTGACCTCAACCCCATCAAACACCCTTGGGATGAATTAGAATAGAGACTGTGAGCCAGGTCTTCTTGTCTAACATCAGTGTCTGACCTCACAAATGCTCTTCTGAATGAATGGGCAAAAATTCCCCCAAACACACTCCAAACTTTTGTGGAAAGCCTTCCCAGAATACTGGAAACCGTAATGGCTCCAAAGGGGGAATAAGCTTCATATTGATGCCTATGGAGTTAGAATAGGCTGTCATAAAGGTTTCTGTAGATGAAATAGCCAGGTGTTCCAGTGCTCAGTTTGTCCACTAGATGGCAGTAATTACTAAGCTATACTTCATCACTATCAAAGCAATTAGAAGTGGTTGTCTTTTCTGCTCACCAGAGGCCTGTATTTAAGGCCTGTCTAAGGCTTTCGTGAAGGATATGGACAGGAGAGTTGATCCAAATTACCATTTGTCTTCTGAATTTGTCGATTTTTATCACTCATTGGATGTAAATAACACAGTCATGCAGGGGCCTACGTTGTTGACGTTTGACCTGATCCTGACCCTGTCTATGAAGAGAATGCTAGCTGAAGGTGCTTAGCAGTTGTGACTTCAAGTGTGTTTAGCCTCAGGCATTTTTCGATCAATAAGCTGGAACCATAGGCATGTGATAGCATACCACAGTGCATACCAAGTGCTCAGGAGAAGAGTTAATTAAATTAAAGACAAAAAAATTACAAAACACTGAGATAGATGAAAGTATATCTTTCTCAATATCTACTAAGTATGACTAATTTCTATTGAAAACCTAAAAATAGTGGTAGATTTTTAGTCCAGTAGCTGTAGTTTAATAGAGGTTGCTAACTGGACTATGTGATGCAAAAAAAATAATTTCATTGTATTTTATTTAATCAACACAGTATCCCAAACAAATTAAATGATATCATTTTAATGTTTTTTTTCCTAAAAAACAATAGAATATGGACACACCTTGTAACATGTCTAAATCAAAAATTAAAAGAGTGTTTTTAGAGCTTCATGAAGCTGCTTAAGAGAGTTGTCAACTGAAACCATGGAAAAGATTATGAAACTTCAATAATAAACTTGAGTAATAAGTGTGGCAAAGGATGCTGGTTGTTACAATTTCACTGTGTGTAAAATTTGGTGTTATTAAAAACAAACTGAGAAACTTATAAAATGAAAACATATGGTTAGACCACAATGCCTCAGGATAGAAAACTCAGAAGCAATTTGCCTTGAAAATAGAAATTGCACAACAAAGCAAATAATCAGAAACATGGGTGAAAATTTGTGGCATAACTGTAAAAAATTAAATGGGATTTACATCCAGAAAACCCAAAGGAAAAGCAACTTATAACTTTTAACTGTTTTAACTGGTGCAGTTCTCATGAAGCATATAGCAACGACTACCTGAAGAAAACTATCACATTATCCTACTTATTTATGATATGGGCTTGCCTGTCAAATAAAGTGCAATTATTACCTTTACAGTCACTGTCCAGATGTACATTAAAACATTCGACACTTTTCTCAATACACTGACAGAAAATAGGTGATGAAACCATTTTTCAGCATGATAATGTAAAAAACAAAAGTGTTTAAGCTGTTACACAGGAAAGGCATATCAACTAATTTCAAAACAATGGTCTATGACAAGGCTTCATCCTGCTAAGTTGATATGTCAACCACTGTTCAAGAAAGCTGAAACCAGCTTGATAAAGAACATTGTTGTTCATTGTTGAAGTCCATGCCCTAAAACTGAGACTATAGTAAAACCCAAAAGAGGAGTTATAGACTACTAATTGTAATTATTTTTGTGATGATTATATAATTATTTCCTCCATATTGAGGGATTTCACATTGTTTTCCTCCACTTGATCTGGAAAAAAAGGTACCACTGAAAAAATTATTTAATTTAATGTGTTTGAGAAGTATTTTATGAAACTAGAATGACCAACTTTTAAATAGCTGAATCAAAATTCCCTACGTGTGGTGATTCTGGGTTTGGGCTTGACCCATTAGTTCCCGTCAGGTACTGTTGAAAGAGAAACGTCTTCTAGAGAAACTTTAGGAGTATATGAAAGTCCAGTCTCAAAGAGATTGTTGTAGAAAATTTAACAGCTTTGACTTTTAATGACCAACCACTCATCGAGGATAGCCTGGTGTAGGGGGCGTTAACTACTGCTGTCAAGGGACCTAATGATACATAAGAGCTATAAGAAATGTTGGAGCACCCCAAGATATGAAGGACCAAGTGAGCAGTATTTAATACTTGAAGCTACAGGTAAGCAGTCCAGCTGACTAACAACAGGGGTGATGTGTCCAGATGGTTGGTTGTAAGTAAGTGTTCTTGCCAAAAAGTTTTTAATGAACAGATGTAGAGCAATAAAAAGAAAATGACAGCAGTCAATAAGGGAGATCGCAAAGGTATTAACCAATGTTTTGGCATCATTAGAAGTAAGCAATGGCCGGAAATGAGCAATGTTATGAAGATAAAAAAAATACAATTTTGATTAGCAGCTCAACATGAGCCTTAAACGTTAACGAGGAGTCAAGCAGTCTCTAGTAACTACCAAAATCCTTACTGACACATCATCAGTGGCAATAGTGTAGTTGGAAATGTTTTTTTGTTTTTTGTTTTGGCCCTACTCACAGTTTTTGTATTTCATTTTTTAAAATTGTCATTCATCCAGACTTGTAATTCCTGGATGACTGCTGCCAGATCCTGTGGTGGAAAGTAAAAAGCAGAGTTAGTGCTGACAAACATCTTGATATTGCCAACAAAGCAATAAAAATTAAGATTATGATGGCAGATAATTTGCCCGAGGGGTAATGTGTAAAATATAAAAAACAGTGGGGCCGAGAACAAATCCTCGTGGAACCTCTCAGGTAACATGTGCAGTGGAGAGTCTATTTTTTATCAAATTAATGAATTGCCTCCTGTCTGTGAGGTAGAAATGGAACAAATCTAAAGCTATTCTCAAAATACTAGTGGAGGAGGAACAGAAGAGGTATAACATAATTTAATGTATCAAACTGAGCCCTCTGCAACATCAAAAAACATTTTTCTCAAAGATATGAAAATCTTAAACATTTTTTATATTACTGTTATGTTAGAGGTTAATTGTTTGTAAACTTGCTTGTTACATTTTGATAAGATTTTATATGTTATATTTGCATGTTTTACTGCTTTCCATGCTTTCTGCAGTATTTAAACAATATCATGCAATATCATTACCATCCTTTTTGGGGGGGGGGTTGTTTGTTTGTTTGTTTTTGTTTTCAAAAACATAATGTATGGGTAATAATATCATTCATTTATATATACCACTTAGGAACTAAAAGAGAGTCCAGTGCAAAAGTCACAGAGTAGAAAAAGCTCAACAAAGAAAAAGAAACTCTCATCTCGATTAGAAGTCCTACTATCTCCTACTACTCCCTGCCCCAGTATACATGATCCTACTCAAAAATAGGCTTGAAAATTAGCTTTTGAGTTGGATCAGGTGTGATGGGGCAGGGAATAGTTCAAACCGTGCGGGGCAGTGGGTCCTCAGGACTGGAGCTGAGAACCTCTGATCTAGATGTTTGTCCAGATATTTGAGCTGCAAAAACTTCAACCTGAACCCATTACTCAGAATACAAACTGCTTTGAGAAGGAGAAGTAGCAGAAAATTTTTCAAAAGAAAGCTTGGTAAAATTGGGAAATATATTAAAAAGTGCTTTTAGGCAGAGAAAGACCAATTTTGGGCTAAATGTTTCTGGCATTTGATGAATGTCATTATATCACTAATTTATTTCACTGGAGTAACATCAGTAAAACATTAACATTAAAACAAGCATTAATGATCCAACACAATAACTGACAATGAGCATAAGGTGCTTTTCATTGTGTACAGTCAGTTGGCATGTAGGATCAAATAGTTACATTTTTGTCTGGTTCGAGGAAGCACGTCTTTGCAATTTTGGTGGTATTGTGTGATGAATCCTAGCTAGTAGGTGGAAGTGGAGACACACTGGGCCAAACTACTGCAAAATACAGAGTACGGAAAGTATTCAGACCCCCTTCAATTTTTCACTTTTGTCATATTGCAGCCATTTGCTAAAATCATTTAAATACATTTTTCCCCTCATTAATGTACACACAGCACCCCAT
>JBBPDA010000081.1:26608753-26635049 GCA_037974385.1 Arnoldichthys spilopterus | reverse complement strand
AGAGAGAGAGAGAGAAAGAGAGAGAAAAAGAGAGAGAGAGAGAGAGAGAGAGAGAGAGAGAGAGAGAGAGAGAGAGAAAGAGAAGAGAGGGAGAAAGAGAGAGAAAAGAAGAAGAAGAAGAAGAAAGGAAGGAAGGAAGAAAGAAAAAGTGAGAGAAAGAAGGATAGAGTATGAGAAAGACAGAAGGAGAAAGTTAATGAGAGCAAATGACAAAATGGAACAAGATGTAAGAAGAAAAAAAGAAGTGAAAGAGCAAGAAAGAAAAAGAATTACAAGAAAAAAAGAGAAAGATAAGAAACACAGGATCAGAAGGAGAGAGAAAGAGAAAGAAAATGAGAGAACAAGAGAACAAGAGAGAGGATGTACAGGGGGGCTTGATCCAGCCATTTAGGCTTTTGGACCACCTTGGCGTGCATGTGTGGGAGTGTGTGTGTGTGTGTGACCACGTGTGTATCGTGTGCTTGCGTATGTGTATTGAAAACAGTGGCCTTGCAAAAGCATGAGAAAATAAGAGCGGTCAGTTCGCATTAGGAAGTCTCCAGGGGCAGCAGTGAGGGGGAAGAGCAAATGGACTTTTCTTGGAAAGTTCCGGAATGGTTGTCCACCCACAGACACACACACATACACACACACACACACACAGATACACACATAGATGCATGCATGCTTAACATAAAGAAATAATAAAAAGAGTAGTCTAGGGGCTTTGAAAACTCAAACAAGCCATTCTGACATCCTCCTACACAGGTCCATCCACACACTGTCCTAGGCCCATCTGGGGAGAGGTGGAGAAATGGAATTCTTTTTTCCCCCTCTCTGTCCCATTTGCATTAGGCATGTAAAAATGGCTACTACCCTTCCAGCGTATGTACCTTCTAACCCGGCTGGTTTAATGTTACGGCCTGGCTACTTGTCCCTTGTGGCCTCGAGGAAGGAATTCAATTAGAAGGCACTTGCATACACACGGGGTGGGGCTGCCCAGCTTTTGTCCTGGAGGATTTTGGTCCAGTATAGTGATTTCCTGCTCCATCAAACCCAAACCATCCTTCTAAACCATCACCCAAGTCATGGTTCATGTCTGAAATTTGATTCTTTAATTTTGCACTCTTTTACAAGCTATGTATGCTAACAACGATCAGTTAGCATTGTGCAAACTGCATGTCTATATCGTCACATATTAGCCTCAACTTATGTTGAACTGTTAAGTAATCTCATGTAGACTTCCTTATGTGGTTTCTGAGACTAGGACTGTTATCTATAAAGCTACAACACCATTTTAGCGCCACTGCAGAACAATTTTTTTCTCAATTGCTTACACACATTTTGAAAATGATACCACACATTCTCAAAACTCCACACACAAATCCAAAATTCCAAATCCTCACATATTGTGAAAACACTGGCTCTAAAACCATGAACACAAGAAATTCACAGGGTCCTTTAACCTCATCATTCTGCATTCCCTCACTGTGGCCATAGACCTAACCATCCCAAAAGCAGAAAAATTCTTGGATTGGATTCCAAAACTGGGAATATGGCAGGAGCTGTAAAACAGCAAATTTGGGCCACATCCACAAATTCCCTGGCTTATGAAATGACAGTCCAGGGGGAGGCCAAAAGTTGCCGTAATCCATATATAATTAACTTTTTCTAAATGATGATGCCCTATAATGGGCTAATGACCTATACAGGGTGTTTCCCTGCCCTCCAACCCCTGTCTTGTCCACGGTCCCCCTTGTGGCTCTGGTTAGGATAAATGGATAAAATGATGAATGAATTAATAATTATTTTATATATAATAAAATCAGTATTCCATATACCAAAAGCATTGAGCTGAACAACAATATTAATATTTTTTCTTATGTGATGCTGTGAGAGTGCAGCATCTCAGCCATCTTTAAACCACTCATATCAGAACCGGCCCCCCACTCACAAACTTGTAACAAAAAGATCTAATTCAAATTCACTGCAACTGCATCTGGCCCATTTTTGGATCATCATTCCATACTGTATACTGTATAGCCCACAAGTAAATGCCGGATGTGCCAGGTTTGGGCCATACTGACACAGCTATCTGGAAACAATTTCAACAGAATAATACTGGCCTCATACTATCCAGGGACATCTACTCTCACTGGGTGAGGCTTTCCTTCTACTCCCCCTTGCTCTGTCTTTGCCCACTCATCCCTTCCTCTGTTATACTCTATAGTACAGCCTTGCAGACATATTGGGTTATGTTTTTTTTATTTCATATGTCTGTTCCTGCTTGGAGGCTCAGTGGTTAAATCTTTACTGACAGGTGCAGCCAGCTTATATTAAATGTTTCTACATAAATAAATAAGGGGCAGAATTCTCAGACTGTTCCTCTTACACGCTCCTGTCTAACCTTGCCTGTTTGCATTATATTCTCTATAGCAAATGACATTTTGGTTAGACTTTCCTCATTCCCTAGCACTAATCCAGAAGAACAGAGAATAGTGATTGCGCCTCACACACTGTAATTTGTTACCTAATGTTTCTGTCTCACTGTCTGGTGTCAAGCAGCGTCAGTTGTAAAAATGCACTACACTAATAAAATTGACTTCACTTGACTTTATACTCATTAAAAGTGTGTGCACATAGTCCTAATTTGTTTCTGAAAGAAATAAAGCACGCCCGTATAACCAGACATTCTGTTAGACACTTGATTTACAGCTCTTTCATACAACCATGCACTGACACCTTTGGTGACCAAAATTGCTTTAAGACTATGAACACACACATACGCACACACACACACACAAACAGAAAAACACACACACACACACACACACACACACACACTAATTCTTGCTGTCACCTGAGGACAGAGAAAGGCATGAAGACTGGGAGGTGCTTTCTAGCCTAAAGGTCATTAACAGACACCTTTCCTTATTATTGCATTTTCTCTCTCTCCCTTATTCGTACTCATATTGTATCTCAGTAAAATGTTGTTTTAATGTTACAATGATTCCAATCTAGTGGCTTAGCTGCACTGTAATGTAGTAAATCACATGGTAACAGACATAATTACATTTACATTTGATTTACGTTCTGTATTGTCAGCTTCAAATGGCACAAGGTTGTGTTCACAACTTTTTGTCAAATTCAGATTGAAATAAAACCCTTTCTTTACTCACAGACTACTTTCTCTGCTTGTTTCAGTGATCTACGAGTGAAAAATAATTCAAGCAAATGTAAGGAAAGGCAAATACAGTAGCCTTTTAAAGCTGGAACTCACTTGCCCTTTAATAAGGTATACCAATCAGTCCAAACTTTTAAATCCACCTCCTTAATATTGAGTAGGTCCCTCATGCTGCTAAAACAGCTCTGAATGTGGTGCAGTGTGTCCTGATCACTTTCTATCAGAGTCAGCATTATTGTTTAAATAAATTTTTTTTGTGGGATTAGACCAGCCTGACCAGCCATTACTCCCCACATGGCTAAATTTGGCAGGTACTAACCACAGCAAAGAGGGTAACCCATAGACTTGCCCTTCTGGAGATTCTCTGACTCTCATTCTCTGCCATTGTATTGAGATAATCAATGTTAACCACAATTGGTTGGAATGTCGTGGCTGGTCAGTGTACACAGAGTAAATTAAAATAGTAGAGAAGGAATTATAAGATTTATTCCATATTTATAATAATATACTGCATTTACTCACCTGTTTTTCCACCTAGCTTTAAGTTGTTAATAGCAGGAAATATAAACATTTTTCTAGAATCTCTAGTAGACACCCCCTTCAGAGAACACTTATTTGCACATTTTATAATGTTTTTTGACATTTGCTTATGACTGCAGAGGAAGTGCCAGCTCTTTAAGAGAAAGATTTTGTGAAAACATACTAAAATAAATAATTTATCAAGAAGCAATCCTCAGTTGTTTCCCCAGTTTTGCTCCTACTTTATAAAAAGGCTGAGGTGCAATTATTGCATTTTATTAAAACCTTAATCTTTTCAGTGGCACTCTTCATTGACTAATGATTCTGAAGTGCTTTCTTCACCAGCAGCTACGGGAGCTGTAAATATCAAAGCCATGACATGTCTTTGAAAAAAAGGCTGAGGTAGTCCAAAAGTGTGAGTTAAGGCCTCCCAGCTCCTCAATTGTGTGTGTCCTCTATATGACAGGTGTGCCTGGAAAAAGACGGCACCAGCACTCTCCTCACAGAAACAGAACAATGTGTAAGCCATAGGAAGCCATTTCCCCATTAGCATTAATAACCCATTTTAACTGAGGTTTGGGCTGCAGCCAATTGCCATTTAGCACACAGATGAATATTGCGTGTCAATAGCATTCTGCCAGGGCTGACAATGGATGTAATTTTGGTTTTTTTTGCTTTTAGAAGAGGTCAACATCATGTTCCAATACTGCATGAACCACGTCTCCCAGCACTCTCGTTTTCATTTTCACTCTCTCTCTCTCCCCTCCAGGCAACACCTCACAAGATCACTCACACTTTGTTAACATTTTGAGCCTATTGTGAGAGATCACGCCATGCAAACTGACATTTTACTCTAAAGATTATATCTCTCTGTCAAGCAGATGTAATATCCTCATTCAGCTCTAATCTTTGCGTAATCCTCTGCAGCTGCTCGTGTTATTGCAAAGGCTAGTGTTATACAAAACCTCATCACTTCTAATAAATGCTTAACTAAGGGTTACTTAAAAATATTTTTAAAAATCAACAAAAACTTTAGAAATATTAGTACAATATAGACAACACTATGCTTGGGCTTTATTAAATTATTGAATGTATTTTATTATTGCAATCCTTCTTTCTATTGGCCCAAGTAGGGTTTTGAGAAGAGAAGAAGAAGAAATAAAAGCCCATTTTATTAATTTCTTGCAATTTTACGTAATTTATGCTTCACTAATAATGTTTGTGTGAGTTTATGAGCACTGTAAACAACTGAAATTTTACAGTAAATTACAATATATTGTTTTACAATAACACTGTTTTCTCAAAGTAGTATATGTTATTGGTTTTCATGGCTGGGAAAGCACAACTGACTTTGCTATCTCTGGATGGCCCTCACCCTCCCCACATTACCCAGTATGGGTGTTTGCTAGAGAACTGGTGGTCAGTGTTCTCCTCCAAAGGCATTTCACTCTTTATTAACACTGATTTATAGGCAGTTGAAAACATGCAGTGGCTGGCCTCACTTTACTTGAAAGAAGTGCACTTCAGCCTCCCAGGATTGGTGGTATTGTGTAATTGTTGGCATCCTAGCTATTAGGTAGAGTTCGAGATCATTTAATTAAGCAGAAAATCAGGGAAAAAATAGAAAAAAAAATCCAAAAGCAAAAGTATGTTATTTTACTGTGAATTCTGCTAGCTGATGTCTATTCTTAATTTACAGTAAGTTCCTATAAACATTGTGCCTAAAGATAGTCCAGGCCAGCACATTCCCTACAACTTCAAGGTAATTACTAGCTACTGTACTACCAGATGCAACCTCACTAGTTAGCATTTTGCAAACTGCCTTAATAATCAGACACATGTCTCAAGAGTGCTGAGTTGATAAGTGATCTGGATAGACTTGCTTATGTGGTTTCTGACACTGCATGATGCTGTCTTTTATAAAAAATGAAGAAAAGCACTAAAAATAGTAGTAGTACTAGTATAAAAGCTTGTTTTTTGTTTGCCCTTTTTAAAAACATAATAGGATGTCATACAGTGTCAGAAACCACATAAGCAAAGATTTCATTTTCATTTAAGGCAAGTGTGTGATAGTTTACACAAAACTAAAGAAGCAAATGTTTTCATTAAACTATCACTTTAAAGGGGAGCACCTGGCTTGTGTCCAGTAAAGTCTAATCAATGACAGGCATCTGCTCTGAAACTTCAAGGTGATTCGGCAAAAACGACCCTTTCACTCAAAACCGGCTAGTATCTAAATAACAGTCATAAATCATAAAGCTCGGCCGTGGGCAAGAGCAGGCTAGTGAGTGGGCTGTTTGCAGAGGGAGGAGGACTCTGTAACCGTGAACTTCCACACATGTTAAATATTGGATAAATAGTACAAAATACAGATGTGACAGAGGCTGACCATTGATATATGTAATGTATGTGAGTTGCATTTTCGCATGTACATAGAGTTTATAATAACTAGCTTTACAAACCTTCATAAAACAGCGTGAAGGAGCCTTAAAAAGTGGTGCTGTGAAAATAGAGGGTCCATGGCTAAGGATATTATTTAGAGAAAAGCTGGCTGATAAGGTGGTAACTCATTAGTTTGTACTTTGAGCAAAGTACCATTGAAATCAATACAGAACTATCATTTAATGGTTATTAATGGGTTATTGGAGGGGCAAGAGTGAAGTAACACCCACCTTAACAAACTGGTTGCATTACTACAGACCTGTGATGTAGTTATCTATAAAACGTGTAAAAATTGAGCAAGTCACTTTCCTGTGCCTGAATGAGAGTTTTACTGTGTAAGGTGCAATATAATCTTCCCCCCTTTTAACTACAGTTTTTTGATAAGATTGTGGAAAGTTGAACATGACAAATATAAAGCATGTTCTACTTTTCACATACCGAGGTTTCAAATACAAGTTGCTGAGGCAGTGTGCAATATAACTGAGTGATAACTTGATTTTTCCTGATCCCAAAAATTACTCAAACACAGTTCTTGATTTAGACTCAGATTATCCTGACTTTCGTCTTCATTCTACCTTGATTTTTCCTGGTGTTAGTCTTGACTCAAGTTTGTCATTGCCTCAGTTTTGATTTAAAATCAAATTTTCCTGGTTTTAGTCAATTTGCATTGGTATGAGTCATGACAAACTTGATTTGTCTTTGTCCTGTTCTTGACTCAAATTAAATTGTTCTCTGTCTTGAGTCTAAACTAATTCGTCCCGATCTTGGTCTTGATTTGGACTCAGCTACTACAAGTCTTGGTCTTATCTCACATTTGATTTCTCAAGGTCTGTTCCAATGGTCTTGATGGGGAGTAGTGGCCCAGTGGTTAGGACATTGCCTTTGGAACCTGAAGGTCACAGGTTTAAGTCCCGGCTCGGGCACCAGTGAGGTACCCCTGAGCAAGGTTCTGTCCCACTACACTGCTTCCTGGCTGCTGTTGATAGCTGCCTACTGCTGCACATGTGATGGGTTAAATGCAGAGGTCAAGTTTTGTTGTGGTGCTTGAGTATGTTCACAATGACAAATAATCATTTTACTTCAGTTAGCTTAGCTCCAGGACACCTCAGGTAACTAACACCAGGTGCTTGGGAAGGGGTGATTGCTTTGGGAATCTGTATTCACACCAGAAAGTAGATAGTGTTGGTTTATTGATGTGCTTTTGCATCAAGCTGTCTCAGGTTGACCAATGAAAAGAAGTTAAACTAAAAACTAAACTAAAAACTAAAATGTCAGGAGCTGTTGAGAAGGTTTTTTTTTTTAAAAGCTGTTTTAAAGTACCGTAATTGTGGGAGTGAACTAGGCCAGGATTTATGTTCATTTTGGCCTTAAACGCTTACATTATAACAGCAGACTAAGACTAATCTCTGGGAATATTCTTAGGCTGATCCACAAATCGCTTATAGATTAAGTAATCAAAAGTAATCTACTGGGACACAATAAGGTGAACTTTCTCTTTAAGTTCACCTAGCATACACATTAAGCCTCTCATTGTCATAGTCATGGAGCAAGCTTGTAGCTCTAAGTCATTGTGACCCGTCAGCCATTTTTGTTTTCCTAACACGCTGGTGTGAAAGTGTGAAGAGGCTGAATCATGGACTCCTGCTCCAAATGAATCACAAATTAACCACCCTATATTTAACACATACACGTGTAGCCTCCCAGAGTCCTTCTGGGTTCACATTCTGCCTGCCAAACAAGTGCAACCATCTTCCAAGAAGTTGCCAATTTGGAGTTTTACACATATTGTCTCTTTTAATTATACTGAATGAAGATACGAAACTAACCTAAGACCAACATGCATGAAAGCTTCTCCGACATGCACCTAAGAGGTTGTAGCTTCTTCTCAATTCTCTACCCCTTCAGATGAAAAGCCAGCAATGATTCCTTTCAGACCTAAATCCACAAATCCATCATTTCACACCTATTTTATTGTTAAATATAGGCTACTATAGTAGAATACAGGTTCCTTAATGGTTCTTGGATTGGACATACAGTTCTGGGTACACTATTTACTAGATAGAGATTATATTATTGGGTGCTTGTTTGACCATTTAAAAGTTTTTTCACATGCACGGCTATAATTTGCAGATAGTGGAAACTGGTAAGTTTCTTGCAGGAACCAAAAGTGTTTCTTTTATGACTTCAGCCCAAAGAACCCTGTGGCCACTTTTATTTTTAAGAATGTAAAATGAGCTGACCTCAGGTCATCATGAATGGAAGTTTCGCCTACATATACCTAAGAACATTTCACTTCCTCTCAGCCACCCCCCCACCCCTTCAGAAGCAAACGCAGCTGATGTTTAAGAGGGGAAAGTCCCCGTTTGAAATTTGTCCATTAAGGCATTAAGGCCATGATTGGAACCATAAGCTCAAGCCACGGAGTGCTCACTCATGACTTGTTGTGTTTCCATAACTCGCAGAGAGCAGCTCCTTCCTCCACAAACGGCCCATGTTGTGCAAGTACGTGGGTGGTCTGCAAAGCTACCCTGGAAAAATCGCACCGAAAGCAGCGTGGAGCGCCGGCCCGGGGCCAGAAGCCCAGATGTGACAGTAATTGTTATTAATCTGCTCCATAAGCCAGTAGCTACCTCACTTAACTTACTTAGAGAAGACTCAAAGCCAAACCTGAAGCAGTCAGCACTATAACAACATCTTAACACACTTGTAGAGAAGGAATGAACAAAGTAACTTAAACATGTGAACTACTTCCTGGCTCAAATGGACTGGTATAGAATGAAGACTATTGCCCAGAGTAAAGTCAATGCACGGAAGTTGCTGTTTTTTACAGTTATAACCAATGTGTTACTTAATAAAAAATGTCATTTTATATTTTTCACTTTTAGCTCATTGAAACCAACTTCTGATTTAAAAAAAATATTGATAAAGACTATTGTAAGCATGAGAGATGTTTTACTATGATTTGAGTGTGATGTTTTTCTCATTGTTTGATATTAGGTGGACAATGCCTAGCATCGACTTCTGGTAACAGAAACATGCTAGCTATTCACCCCCACCCCCCATGTCATAGCCCATTGTGATGTTTCACTGTGGACATTATCAGATGGCAGTTCAGTAGACATTGTCCAAATCCATTTGATATGTCATAAAGAGTTAGTGCAGAGTCATGGCTTTCAATACAAAATGTAAATCAGACATATATGCTTTTCTTTATTTAACAAACTATGCAGGTAATTACATAATTTTAATAGAATACAAAAAAGACAAGTAATGAAAAATTTAAGGACTAATGAGTGCCCAAGGAGCGGCATGGTGGTGTGATGTTTAGCACTGTCGCCTCACAGCAAGAAGGTCCTGGGTTCGATCCCCGGGTCGGCCACGGGTCCCTTTCTGTGCAGAGTTTGCAATCTCTCCCTGTTTGCGTGTGTTTTCTCCAGGTACTCCGGTTTCCTACCACTGTCCAAAGGCTGCAGTAGGTTGATTAGATGTTCTAAATTGCCTGTAGGTGTGAATGTGCGTATGAATGGCTGTCTGTCTATGTGCTGCCCTGCGATGGGTTGGCCTCCTGTCCTGGGTGTACCCCACCTTAGGCCCGCAGTCAGCTGGGATTGGCTCCAGCTTCCCCGCAACCCGGAAACGGAAAAAGCAATTTAGAAATTGGATGGATGGATGGATGAGCGCCTGGTATATTCACATTTATTATTATTCCTATACAAAACAAGGACTTATCACTGCAGTATCTTAAAAAACAAAGGAGTCAATTAACTAATAGGACAAAACAGTTTAATGTCACAACAACAAAGAATTTACATTCAGGTCTATGGTTGATTTAGGATTAGGACTGCAATTAAAATTCAACAAATATTGGATCATTAAAAGTTCAAATACAGTTTTATTAAATCATATTCTTTTGTGGAGAAATGTGTTTATTTGGCCTAATGCTCACTTTTCACCAGTAGCACATAGTTACCAGTTCATCACACCCTTTGGTGACCAGTATAGCTGTCAGGACTTCATTTCTAACTATTTATTACAACAACTCCAGGTGTAATTCTACTGCTGCAGATACCACTAGGTAGTTAGTATGTTATCTCCATTACATTCATTTCTGAAATACATACTTAAGCTTAGAACTTGCATTGGCAAAATGGCTGTTCAAGTTTAACATACAGGATTAAAAAAATGTATTAAACATGAAATAAAAATTATAACATAAAAAAAACATTTCCACAGATCACATTTTACATCAGATTTTTCCCTAATATGTTACATTCAGCAAATAAACACTAATTAAACAGATTAAAATGTGCCACAAGTGTGTTCTCTGTAGAGGACGTATACTTATTCTCACTGAGAAAGTTTCTTTTTTGCCCATGCTATTTGCCTTTTTCGACTAGTGATCCACACAGTCAACAAAATTTCGCAATCAGGCACCACCCCCAGTCAACATAACAATTTTAATCAGACGACTCTCTGGGGGACAAAATCTTTTGAAGGCATGACACCCCATCCCATTACAGGTCATACAGAAGTGCATGTTTGGTCAATGAAAAAAGCCAGAGTCCCTGTTTTGGTTTTGAATGGTTCATACGTTTGATGAAGGAGGAAGTGTGACAAATGAGGGGTTAATGCCACAGGGAAAGGGTTCATATTTGTCAGGTGACACTTTGCCTTCAGAAACAACCAGACTGGTGTTGGCTATTGACAGAATAAAAAGTGTATTCAATGTGACAATCAGAGTTTTTCACTGATTTCTTTTTCATGACTAATAGTACAGTATTCAAAGCCAAAGCTTCAATCTCAGCCCAAAATGACCATTTCTACTAACTTCTACTAACTTCTAAACACTATTATTGCACTATTATTAACTACTACTAATACTATTGTGCAAAAATAATGTTTGGAAATTGATGTTAATATGATTTTTAATCCTTTTGAGATTCATTCATTTGGCTGAAAAATGGTAGTAGAGTGCTCAGAAAGACAGACAGTAAATGCAGAGTTAACATGCAAGTTAGTTTCCCTCTTTATTATCCCTTCCTACAGTCCACATGCCTTTCCATAACACACAAATTCTTCAGACAAATAAACTTCATCCTCTCACACAACGCTCCAGGTCGGGCTTTTGTTCTGCCGTGGCAAAGCGGTGCTCCTCTGTATCGATCCGACTGGGCCAGGTTATGAGAAAGTGCAACAAGTCTTGTTCTAAAGCCTGGGAGTGAGGAGAAGAGGTAGGGGCCCTCGACATTAGAGCAATAATGTTCTCCCTGGGGGTCTTAAACCCCCGTGTACAGAAAGGGGGAGGAAGAAGAAGAAGAAAAGAGGAAAAAAGGAGAGGGAGGGAAAAGAGAAGAAGACCTGTAGGAGGAATGCCCAAGAGGAACCTTGAGGAACCTCCTGATAGGGTCCAATGGAGCCTCCATTGTTTGCTTGCCGTTGACATCTGAAGTCTATTAGGGACAGGGGCTGAGGTTAGTCCAGAGAATCAAACCAAGAACATATGTAACAGAGAGAGAGAAATTCCCCGTCTCTTTTAGAGCAATGAAAGCATTTATTTTCCTTCGTGGCGTTTCCTGATCTCATATCAAAAGGAGTATTGTTTCTCTGCTCACAGGGGTCCCCAACGTTTTGGCAGCTTGTAATTCAGTTGCACCCCGAGAGAGAGCACCGATG
Source organism: Arnoldichthys spilopterus (assembly GCA_037974385.1). NCBI lineage: Eukaryota > Metazoa > Chordata > Actinopteri > Characiformes > Lepidarchidae > Arnoldichthys > Arnoldichthys spilopterus. Next base: position 26,623,252 of record JBBPDA010000081.1, on the reverse strand, counting down.
CCTCATAAAGCAAATAGTGCAATCAGCAAACAAGGTCTGTCCACACGAGACTGAAAAAAACAAGCCTCTCACTGGAAATTCATGGAACATGACAGAAAATTATCGTTCCGACAATGGAATATAACAATAAGTTCCAGTTTGGGATTAGCAAGCTAGATAGGGGAAGAAATGATCTGAACAGCTTTGGGATGAGATACAATAAAGCAATAAGCCACCAGAGGCCTCACATTACCATGACTGTGTGTTTAGGCCCTGTGCAACTCCGTCATATATATATATATATATATATACACTAATAACAACAGTCAACAATTCTTACCAAGCAGTGTTAGCAGTAGACTATGGTTCCCAAACAACATAACAAGTTAAGACTATTTAATGAATAGCACATTGGTTTTAATAATCATCTGCATAACTGATCTGTGTCATCATGATTATACAGTTGTAGACAAATTGTGGGCACCCCTGGTCAAGTAACGTTTTTATTAAGTTAACAGCCAATTCTTGAAGTCCATGTGCTGGAAGAAGAAAAAACGGGCCAGCATAAGGATCTAAGCCACTTAGACAAGGGCCTTATTGTGATGGCGAGATGACTAATTCAGAGCATCTCCAAAACAGCAGGTCTTGTGGAGTGTTCCAGTAGTTAGCCTACCAACAAGTGATCCAAGGAGGGACAACTGGTGAATCAGAGACAGGGTCATGAGCCCCCAAGGCTCACTGATGCATGTGGGGAAAACTCTGTGGTCCAGTCCCACAGAAGTGAATGCTGACTCTGATAAAAAGTCAGATCAGCAGCATGAGATGGGCCTACTCATTGTTAGGCAGGTGGTGTTAATGTTTATATTGTGCAATTTGCAGAGAAATGTCATGTTTAAGTTTGTTCCTTGTAGAGGATGTCTACTTAGGTTCACTTTGAAAATCAACAAAACATGCAAATTATATCAGGTTTTATGAACGTTTATCTCTTAAATGTGGAAAGGCCATGTTAACGTCAGTGTAAAATACTCCATATGCACACAAAAACACTCAATTCTGAATTAAGAACAGCCTACAGTTACCAAACCACAATCATGATTACAATTGTTATTAATAAACTACATTTATTTTTTTAATCAAACTCCATATTTCTCCTTAATATATTTTGTTGCTGGTTTATGAAAGCATTAAGCCACACAAGACTGTGGTTACAGTGATATCTATTGTGTTTAACAAGACCCCTTAACCACATTGCAGGGCCTTGTGACTTATTGCTTTGTTTTACCACCTTTGAACATAACTTCACTGGTCAGAATTTAGAACTGAAACACTCTCCTTGTATTGCATGTACTGAGCCCAAGTGTACTCTAGTCAAAGTCCATCACAGAGATTCTCCACCCCAGATGTCAGATTTGCAATGTTGGTAAGTGATAAGGTTAGTGGTTTTGAAAAGCAGTAATACAAAGCATGCCCGCATGAATCCCATAAACAAATAAACTCTATTTAAAATCACATCACACCAGTTTTTCATGCTCCTCTGGAAATGCTGTTAATATGCAGTTCACATAGTAAAAAAATGAACAATTTTGTATAATTGTATGTTGGTAATGCTCCAGCCCAAAGTCATGTTAGAACACTTTGTAATGGGTACAGTTAAATTTAGGTCTACACTATTTGGCCAAAGGGGCAGTATTTGGTCATGGAACAATGTTTACACACAGCAAAACATAATAAATATTCATCAGATGTTTTGTTCCTCAAATCCAATTTTTGGGCAGTTTTGTAGAGCTATTTAATTCAAAAACGTGTGTATACATATAGAAATACATATAGAAACCTGAAAGGGTTAACCAGTGAAATAAAAGCCACACAGTGAATATGAATGCCACCACACAGGTTGTACCAGCATGTAAAAGTGATTATTTAAATAACCTTTCCCTTACCAACGAAGCATTTAGTTCCATTGTGGTAAATCATGTTTTGACTACAGGTTCAACATTAAGAGTTAGCCCGGCTTCTTTATCCCTGGGAACAGTCTGACTTTTGATTTGTGACAACCATCAGATAAGTGTTTGACAGCCAGAGCTGAGTGATTTCAAAAGTCCAACCATTTCTGCTCTGGTAATTTTAATGCTAATACTCTTGTTCTTGCTGTTTGAGGTACAACGGCAGCATGTTTCTTTTTTCCTCAGGCCTAAGCAACAGGCTGAGAAACAAACATAAGCACTTATTAATGAGAGGCATTGCTGGGGAAGTGTTTGGGACATTGCGAACACACATCGACCTGATCTCAAGAAGCTGAAGTTGATCTACAGGATCTACATGATGGAGCAGCAGGTCAGCAATGCCTTTCAATGGATCAAACAAGTTTACAAGTTGACTACTTGAACAGTGCATTATTACTATGAGCACATGATCCATCAAGTTTAGGGTGGAACACCCCAAGTAAGACAGGAAGGAGATCATGTAGAGGTCAAAATAAAGGTGCCAAGAAAGGAGCCACTTCTGAGCAATGCCAGTGAAGAACCAACTTCAGTGGCCACCACAGGATGTACATTTTCCCCCTATAAATATATCAGTGAACCATTTAAGGATTGGCCAGCTCTTACACACCAAATGCAACCACTTTGAAGGGGTGTTTCACCATTAAAAAAAAAAATTGTACATAGGTTAATAGTTGAGAAGTAAATTCTGGCATTCTGAGTGCTTTGCCATGAAATGGTTCATTGCAGAAAGACTCAAGATTTCTTTACAGTGTACAGTGGTGGTGATAGGAACCAGGGATCACAAAGTCTACAACTTTATTTAATCCAGAATGAATAGTGAATCTGCACGTGTCTCCTGAGGATTATGTGTAATGGTGATGGTAAAACTGTGGTCGATCTAAGGGAAAAATGTTTTTTGACAAATATTTTTCCAACACCTGTACCTCTCCATGATGAATGGATTGTATACATTTGTTTAAGGCTTCAGCTTTTAGGCAGCATATTTGTAACCATTTTATATCTTTCTGAGATGCAGTTTTTAGAACCATCGCAGTGTCACCATCACTGTGAACAAATCATCATTTACCTTTAAACACTCCAAATGAACTTTAATTGTGCAGAAACCTTAAAAACCTGTGGAATCCTCCTTAACAGATTGTGGCCTCTTGTCTAAGAACGTGTAGTCCATTATGTGGATGAGCTTAAAGGCAGTAAGACAACAGTCTCATACATTCGGTGCTTCTTAAAAGAAAAACAGTAAAACAACAGAAAAAATGTCAAGTTGATTTTATTAGGTTTCGTTTCATTCAGTTGGAAAAAAAACAACTTTTGTCACAAAGACAACCAATTTAGAAATATCATTTGGAAATCTACAAAATAAGTACAAAATAAAAATATTCGAAAACAAAAATATAGACACACTGCAAAGACGCAGAGTAATATGTTGGTGCCCCTCCATTTCATTAAAAAAAAAAACAACAAAAATAAATCAATCGAAATAATATTTACAGTAAATGGTATTTACATTAAGGCAGTTCAGTTACACAAAAAAAGTCCCATTTGTCAAATTTCACTTCATGAAGCTTTTGCAATAAATAAGTTAATTTTACAGGAAGAACCTGGTGGTAATTTGGCTCCCTTTTAAAGAATGGTTAAAGGTTGCCAAACAAATGTAATAAGTCATCAAATTATAGTAATAATGAAACAACACTAGCCCGTCTATCAGTACCTGCCGCTGTCAAAGTAAACATTGTTGGGTTGGGTTTTTTATTCTTCATTTTGTTCTCTTTTTTTCATGAATGTTATCTTTAGTACTAAGCACTGTTAACAGGAAGAAAACCCCAGAAGGCACTTGAAGATGAAATGTTTCAATGGTGTTTGCACACTCTATCATATATATTGAAGCTGCTTCAATGACAAAATGGCTGCCATGCTCGTGTGTGTGTGTGTGTGTGTTCATGTGTGTGTCTCTGTACAAATCATACAGCTGTCTATATCCCTTGAATATCACCCTCATTCCTTTTATATGCGGCCGTTCAATAATTCAGGACGTAATTGCGGTTCAGTAGCACTACATTATCGTCCCTTTTCGGAAGCTATAAATATGGAGCCTGCATGGTCGGAGAGTGTGTCTCTTACAAATGGAGGGATTGGATTATCACTCAAGTCCAGTTTGAACAGTACTCCTTCCAGTGATATCTGAAACCATTTCCAGTCGAACTGAGGTGCAACATAAAGTGATCTGTAGTTTATAGTGCTGTAAAAATATCAAAGGCCAAAGCAAAGTCTTCATTAACTTCCAGTTCTAAATCTTAATAACTGCAGCTTTTGTGCACCGTCATGTCCCAATGAATTCTGGCTAGAAAACAAAAAACAAAGCTTAGGGGTTTTGGTAGCAGTGAACATTGAAGTGTAGTGAAGGGTTAGACATCCTCAGCTCGTGTAGAAGGCGAGTGAGATTTAAGACAATTTATCATAGTCGGTAGGTCACATGAGACTACTGATTTTTTTTTTTTACCAAAACAACAGATTTTATGTTGATTTTGAATTAAAGCATGAAAATTATAAGCAATTAAGAACATTCAAATGAGTCCTGATAGATATCCATCTAAGATAGAACTATACAAATTTTTTGACCAAGCTCTGTAGTTTTTACTACATGTTGTTGTTGGTCATGGATGGGCTGATGTGCACCCTGAAAACTGGCTCTTCAAAGGTTCTTTTGTGAAGGCAATGACTCTACACTCAAACATTCAAAGAACCATGTAAAAGCATAAACAGTTATTTTCCTGCTGACAAGGTTCTTCTCTATGAAGGAAAACCTTTTGTACATGGTTTTCTAAAGCCATGATTGTTCATGAAGGGGTAGAGGGTAGGGGGGCACATAGGGAGCCACAAAAAATGTAGAAGTTGAGTCTCTAATTTTTTTAAGTTGGTTATTTTATTAAGGTTGTTTTGAGTGGTCCAATCAAAAAATAGCCTGTCTCTTCTATGAGAAACTGTGGCTGTTCCAATAGCTAATATGGGTGTGGCTGATGAGTCTGAGGGGAACGGGTGGCTGCTTGCACAAAAGGTGGCCAAAGACTAAAAAAGTCTGAGAACTGCTGCTTTGAGGAGCTTCTTAAAATGGTTCTATATAGTACCAAAACAAAGTTCAACTTTTTTGGTACTTCATGGAAGCATTTTGCTAAGAGTGTAGGATTAAAACGTGGTAATATCGGTCACAGTTATTTGAGTAGTATATCTGACATTTTCCACTGCAGCTGCTTCCAAAATGGCGTTTCAATAGTCACGGCCGCAGACCGCCTCGTCAAATCATGAAAAAAATGCTACTTCAAAAAAATCTGTCAGATAGAGATTTGTAGGTCTGTGGGTCTTTCATACCCACTGCATCTTTAAGCATCTTAAAATGTTTCTTTTGTGAGAGTGATTGCATAGCAGTGAGAGTAGATTAACTGAGGCCAGTCCGTCCATAGAACAAGATTATATTCAGGTTGGACTAATGAAGAGAAAAACTCAAAGGGAAAAAAATCCCTCTGAGTATTTAAAAGGGTTTATCTATGTTGGCTACAAATGTATGTTGTTCTAGTGTCGCTTCAAGTGCATGATGTTCGTGTCTTTGAGTGTGTGTACCTGTACAAAATGTGTGAGCATAGGCTTATATGTAAGTACATATCATGATTGTCAGTGTGTGTATACAGTATTTTCATAATTATGCATGTGAGTGTGCATTTAGTTCTGATGTCTCTTCATGTGCAGTGCAAGGTGGTCAGAGCGCGAGAAGCTGCGGCTGCACACGGCGCACTGGAAAGGCTTGGCGCCCGTGTGTTTCCGGAAGTGACGTGTGAGCTCATCAGAGCGAGCAAAGCGCCAGTCACAGCCCTCCCATGTGCACCTGTACGGCTTCTCGCCTAGAACAAAAAACACAAAAAACAAACTCACTATTGTATTGTTAAGATATATAGAAGCAAAAAACCCTCTTGCTTAACTTCTCCCCCCACAGAGCATGATGTATGGCTAAAACTGAATGTCTGAACTGTTCTGAATTGTTTGATAAATATGTCTGGAAGGTCTCTTAGATCAGCAAGAGCTGACCAGCTTGTGGTGCCCAGATCAGAAACAAAACAGGTTGAAATGGCATTTAGTCTCTATGCTGCCCACTGCTGGAACCAGCTCCTCATGAAAGTCAAATCTGCCCTGACTATGGCCAGTTAAATCTAAAAACAGTTATACTGCACAAAAATCATGCACGTTTATGTGTATATATTGCTTTCTTTACTTTTGTTTAACAAATTTTAAATCTTAAGTTTATTCTGTACTAATTTTCTTCTCAGTTTTATGCCTTTTATGCTAATTTGGTAACACTGAATAACACCTGAGTGTGATAATTGGATATGTAAACCTGCCTTGCCTTGCTTAGGCTGACTCACATATTTCTCGTACTTTTTTAATTCAAATATTGTTAACAGTTCGAAACGCACTGCACAGTCCATATAGCCCATATATGGAAACTATGCTGAAAAAACAGCACATTTAGAATTTGTTTCTTTTGTTATGTCACAAAAATGAACACATTTACAAATGTGCACCTATTCAGTTGACAGCAGACTAGCCCCGCCCACTGCTGGGCAAAGTTCTAAAGTGTTTTTTTGAAAGGGGCTCATCACAGGGCGGTCATCAGTATAGAGTTCAAACACAGTTTAATTCTAGGGGGCAAAGAGAGGTTGGAAAATGGCTGTGTAAAAATTAATAATGGCTTTTAAAACCACACAAGCCTCAAGTGGATCTCAAGGAAAAATGAAGGATGACCTTTTCAAAAATGACGACAGTGTGGTTGCTGAACTCAGCTACTGGACAGTTTCTATGCAGTTGTAGCAGTTATTAAATACGATATGCAACGAGTTGGAAAAAATTTCCAAAATTTGATTACAGTAATGTCGCTTCACCCTTTTGGTTCATTTCAGCAGTAACCACGGCAAACAGATGTGTCTGGTATTGTGGCCATGACACATTACGCCTACAGGGTAAAATAAAAAAAAACCGTTCTTTAAGGTAATGGTATTCAAAACAGAGCTACGCAGTACGCTAATGCTGGCTGTCAAGATCAAATGAAAGTCTGTCATAGAAAAACAGTGCAATGGTGAACTGTGTTTGTCTTTCCCAAGCGTTGGTTTCAAATGTTTTAAAGGCCTGTTCACTGAAAGCAGACAAAAGCGTCTGCTTCCTGGAAGAGAGCCCGTTTAGTCATTCTTAGCGTGCTGTTTTTAATGCAGCATTTAACACGCAGGTAAAACATGCTGTTCAGCGAAGAATGCACTCTGAGAGATGAATTGACAGGTTTATTCTGTGCATGATAAAACCAGCTCTGAGAAAAGAAAAAAAAAACACACCAAGCTGCGACATATATTTAGAAATTCTTTGTTTTTTAACAGAAGAAACAACTGAGCTTGAAATAACATTCATTTGACAGCACTACTGGCTGGCAGGACACCAAGTTGTAGATGTTAAATGAGTTGGAATGAAAAAATGGTGTTTAAAATCAACTTCGACCAAACACCGGAACATCGGGCATAATATGCATAACATGCTGGTGTAGAAAACTGACACTGAGAACCTGAACGCCAGTTAGTAAAGAGTAAGCCTGTAGCTTGGGCACAGGTGATGGGGCCCCAATTAGAGAGTCTTGTAATGACTTGTCTTGGCCAGCCCATCTCTGTACATGGCATGCCTGGGGGGCCCCCTTCACTTTTCTCTTGAGACAGGTAGGATTGTAGTGTATCTGAGGTGATTATCGGGCCATTGTGAAAGCTCTTTCAGGCAAGAGAGAAGACCCAGAGAGAGAAATGGAGAAACGACATCCTCTCGGTTGTGCCAGTTTGCATAGCCTGGATAATAGACTGTGATGGGGTGGATATGTGGTCTCCCACATGGTTAGGAATTAAAGGGAGGTAGTACAGGTAATTTCATTCCTGTTGGACCTGAATGTGTGTGTGTGTGTGTGTGTGTGTGTGTGTGTGTGTGTGTGTGTGTGTCTGTTGTGCCATGACAGCATTAATGACAAAACAGGTCACTGGAGAGCTAATAGAGAGTATCATAGAGAAGCTAGTAAGAATGAAAGGTGTGCCACGGGACGTGGATCTGTGCTATTTATCAAGCTGTCATTCACAATGGTTGAGATGTCATAATAAGAAGGGACATACACTTTATGGTACTGGACTAGTGGATTCACATCCAGCCATGTCAGAAGTGGGCGGCCTTATCTTATCGCAGCAGCACTTGAGGCCCCAAGCAGTTATGTTTACGACTTGTTTGGTGACTTAAAATGACCATACCTAGAAAGATCGAAAAGCTGAACGGTCGAACGAGTGCCCATTGTATTTGTTTTCCCTCTGTATGCTCAAGGCCATGCTGTGGAACGTGTCGATTTTACACCGGTGCCTCGCGATTTTACGACAGCAGTTGCAACACCAGATGTTCAGAGACGTAGATCTTTTACAGCCTACGAAGCTGGGGAGTTGGGGCCCCAAGTTATTTGGCAAATCCATGCTGCAAATAAAGCACGGAGTATGAAAGACACACACACAAAAAAAAAAAAAGTTGTTGAATCTTATATTGAGTCAGTAGGAAGGGATAGCTTACAGGCAGCGCGCGAGAATAAATGCTGGGGCATGCCAAGCGCTCCTTCCTGCCCAGCAACATGACCCGAAAGACCCAAAATAAAGAGCGGCCACTGCTACGACTGGCCCAAATAAAACTGGTCGTAATTGAGGGAGTTCTTACCGGTGTGCGTCCTCAGATGAGCTTTCAGATGCGATGACTTGGTGTAAACCTTCTTACAACCTGGAACACAGGCAGAAGATCTCGGGGTTATTCAGAAGGACAAAGAAGAAGGGTTCATTATATATTGTTTTAATCTGAACACTATAAATGATAAACAGGCCAGTAAACATGACTTTAAATAACAAGCGCAAGAACAATAAAAACTCAAAAGTGGAGTCGCAAACTAAGTGGCAACATCTTCCTTGGTTTCGGTAATGTTTCCATTCCATTTGAGAAGCTAAAGCCAATCTCATCTCGTTAGCTGTAAAACGTCCTCCGCTCAGTAAAGCAGTGATGGGTTCTAAATGGTGGAGCGCTGCGTTTCAGACGTGGAGCTGCTTAGCGTAAATGCACTATTAATGGCGTTGTGAGGCTTGCCTGTTTTACAATTTGCTCGGTCAATTCGATGCAACAGGACTCAATAACAATCAGGAGCTGACGTCAACTCCCTCACATTAATTCAGAGGCCTGGTTAAAAGGCTTTGGCCGTCTCTGAATTATTCAACAGTGGATTGGTCTCGGTGAGGAAGCAGAGGAGAAAGGAAAATAGAGTGGAAGGAGAATGATTTAGTATGTGGACACGAAAACAGCTCCTGGAGAAAACACTTAGAAGGAAGCCATGCAGGAACGAGGCTGTCTATTCTCGCTTATTGTTTATTGTGCCCTGTAGAACCTGAAGTACAGTAGTGCTGAAGTATTAGGTAAAATGAAGCGCTACTCAAGCTGGATTAGTTTTACTAGGAGAGGTTCTGTAATGTAATTAGTAAGGGATCCGACTGGTGTCATTTTCCCCAAACTGCCAGACAGGTAGCCTGGACTGAAACGTCATAAACCGGATGTTAAATAACAATTGCAACATAGCGTTTTGCTAAATAACAGGAACGGCACAGTGCATGGCCATGTGTAAGGTTTCACTGCTACATTACTGTGCAGACGTTTCATTCACAACCCGAATTATTACTCATCAGAGTTCTAAAAGCGACTTTGCAGATTTGGAATAGATTAAAATAACAGATTTGGCTCAGGACTGTCAAATTATACTACCCCCGCAGATAACACTTATCAAGATCAAACAGAGTTCAAGTACACAGATTACGGTCATACGCAAAAGTCAGAATACAGATTTAGATTTTCTATGTGAAAATGTTAATACCGTCTTCAGGGAACAAACTTTAATATGGAACAAAAAAAACAGAACTTATGAAAATGTCCCACAACTTCTGAATTTTTATGTTTTATCTCTATTCATATGTTATTTTAAGCAAACAAATGGAAATTTATTCTCTGTAGAGCACATGTGCTGATTTATTTCACGAAAATGGACAATTTGAACTTTTGAGTAAGCCTGTATCTCCGTTATCAGAAAATATCCGGTATTTAAAAGTGTCCATTATTTAGGAACACTGTGCTATTGGTAACACTGTACCTGGGAAATCGCAGTGGTGTATCCGCCTCTTCTCCAGGTCGGGGTTCGTCCTACGGTTGTAGCGGACCGGCATGCTCCCAGCTCCGGAGTTCGAAAGCGTGCGTGTGGATGAGGGCATGGGGTGGCTGGGGGTGTGGACAGCCATTTTGGACGCGATGGTGGCTGCGTAAGACGGTGGGGGTGTCAGGTTCTGAAGCAGCTCTTTCTGCCGGTCCGGGCTGCCCGGTTCGGAGGTGGGCGGAGATGGTGGAAGGTAGGGTGCCTTAACCTGCGTCTGACCCTGAGCGAAGTGGCCCGGACCCACAGGGTACCCAGCGGCCTGCATGCTGCAGTATGGCTTGGCCAAAGTCTGTGGGGCTGCTAAGTGCATGTCGTGGAAGGTCTGCGAGGGCATGGTGTGGGCATGAGAGTCTGAAACACAGTGGATGGGGTCGTCCAGCTCCGAGCTCAGCAGCTGGAAGAGATGGCCATCCTGGGGAAGCTCAAAAGAAGGCATCTCCTGCTTGACAAAGATGCCGCTGGAAGCGTCACAGGCGTCCATGCCGACACCTGTCCCTGAAGCCGAACTGAAGATGCTGGTGAACTCGGGCAGAGCCGGAGGAGCCGGGGGAGGCACACTAATGTGACAGTCCAGTGGGGAAGAGAAGGGTGAGGAAGTCACCGGCCTGCTTTTGGTTTGGCTGTGGGTGGATTGCCGCGCTGGGCGGCACAGGCCGGTGCGCAAGTAGGCAATGTCGGGCAGATACACGTTCATGTTGATGCTGTAAGGGGAGCCGTGGTCATCCCCAAATAGCTGGTCCACCATCGACAAGCTCTGATCCTTCTTGGCCAGCGGTGAAGCCTGGGGCTGAGGCGTCAGGTATTTGTCCATCTCAAGCTTCGCCTGAGTAAAGACAACAAAGGGTTTTAAGCTCCTTTCAGACTCTCCTCGACATGTACATGACAAGTTTGGCATAGAATGATGATCTTGTGGCAGGTGGAATGCTTACATTAGCAAAGACGCTGGGACTTCAAAGGGCTTTATGCGAGCTTTACACCAGCATACAAAGCACAAATACACATTTAGAACATCTTGCCTAAGTAGTGGTTCTCAAATTTGGGGTGTGAGGGGGTATTTAAGGGGGTAGCACAAAAAAAATCTGAAGTTAGGCTTGGTTGTTTGGCTGTTTATTGCTTTGGCCATATCTGAAGAAGTGGCACTTGTTTAAAAATGATAAAAATTTACATTAAAACACCCACATACTGAATTTTTTCCTGTTTTAAAATTTTTTCCCCTGAGGTCCACTTATACCATTTGCATTATTGTCATTATTAAAAGTTCAAACTGCATGTTTTTATCCCTGTATCTTTAAGACTGATGCATGAAAATGTTCTCTGCTGTGATTGGCTGCCTCATTCAAAAGTAGTCTGTGCTGAAACACTCCTTATAACTTCAGTGTGAATGGGGCAAAGCTGAACTATAGGCTGAATAGGCAGATACTGTAAATGCAAATGTATTGGTTTTGTGACATCACTGAGACTATCCTTCCAAAATGGGCTGTTTTGTAGCTTAGTTTCCGTGTATGGGCTGTATGGACTGGGAGCGAAAGATTTCTTTTTGAAACGTTGACAGTTAACCTGCTACACCAAAATCTTTTTTTTTGTTTTTTAAAGAGAGCTATGTCTATGATATGGGACCCCCAAAACACATGCTAAACAATTACAACTATTGACCCTATAGCTCCCCACTTAACGAGTTATCTGTCATGTCACAGAACGGCTCCATGTTTCGTAGCGAAATTGTAGCTATCTTCATGAGTCCAGAAGTGGAGGCAGTGATGGGGTGACTGTACTTTCTGTACCATATACAAAATGAGCCTTGGACTAAAACTTTGCACCATTTGTTTTTTTGATGGGCCAAGGGTTCTATCCGTATTATCCACAAAGGGTTCACGTGCGCACCCAGAATTCACTTGCACGCTTATTACTTTAAGCACCTTTCAGTCCTTTTACATCAACTCAACTGCAAATCAGTGCAGGCAAACTCTTACATGGGGGCTGTCCCGACTGAGACTGCATCAGGGAAAACCATGCAACACCAAGGCATTCGTGAATTTCCATTTCTGAACCTGCACGAGAGCAGTTCAGCTGCTGATTTACTGATAACACTAACTGGTGAATTTTTAATCCACACAAAGCCACTGCAGGCAGCAGGTGATGCGGACAGCCCCGTTATACCTCAGCAGAATACAGGGCTGCACACCAACACAGGAACCTCCACACATTTCATTAGCACCGGGATAACAGGGCATCACCTGGCTACTCTGCCCTAGGACGTGCACCGCTGAAACATTGAAATCTGCGCGAACATGATGTTTTGCAACGTGTGGGCTACGGTCACGCCTCAGCTATGTCGGTGGCAGGGATGAAGCTGGTGGGCCGCTGTTGCGTTACATGGCGCAGTCAGCGGCAAAACATTTATCAAGTAGCCTTCAGTAGCCCTCTGCTACATTCCCCCCTGGACTGTAAAACAGAGCTCATACCACAGCACCCAAAACAGAGCTTTGCTGACCAGCGGAAACCATGGAGGCCGCAGCTCGGCAAACAAATGTCACCCAATTATCGTTGCGTCACAATGAGCAGACACGTCCAGTCGAACCCTAGTCGAGGTTAGCCGCCGGTTAGGCCAGGGAGGTTTCTGGACCCCTGACCCTCAGGGACCCCCAGAGACTACACGTTTCATTGCATTCTGCAACTACTAGACCAAAGCATTTGACAGGCTTGATCACCTGAGCTCAGGTGTGTACGGTTCTGTGCACAGTTCTGGGTTGAGAGCCTCTGCTGGGCTACTACAGAAAGTGTGTGTGCATGTGTGTGTGTGTGTTAGAGGGGTGGGGAGGGGGGGACACTCGGAATGTCAGCCCTCCTGAAGTGCTGCTTTACCCCCCAGCTATGTCTGAATTTAGATCGTCCAGCTGTTCGCCGGACGCGCAGCATATCTCTTTCACAAGTTTTCTGATTAAGGGGCTCGGCGTTGCTGGGAAGTTCCAGTTCAGCGCGCGAATAACGCGGGGGTGGTGGTGGATGGTGGTAGTCGGGTGGGGTAGGGCGGGGTGGGGTCGGGGCAGTTGTTGACGGTGAGGCAGCCAAGGTTAGCAACTGCGAGCCTTGCCGTAGCCCCATCCGCCCCTCAGCACGGGGGTGGGGGGCAAGAGCCAGCATCCGAAACCACCCGAGCGCCTACAGCAGCCATTCTGATCGGCGAAAGGCCCCGTCGAGCTAGGCGGGGGCGAGGGGCGCGAGGTAGACGGAGTAGGCGTGTGCACGCGCATCCGAGACAAGGCACGCGGCGTGAAACGATCAAAGCACCCACCTCTGCCGGCGCGTACCCGGCGGGCACGGGACAATGTCGCCGGAGAAGAAAACAGAGGCAGGGGGAAAAACACACACACACACACAGCACAGAGACGGAGCGAGTAAACGAGCAGCGTGTACCTGCGCATAGTCGCTGGCCAACACCCTGTCCGGATGGGGGCTCTTGCAGTCGAAGTGGAACAGGGCGCACGGGTCCTCCGCGGCGAACTCGTCGTGTCCCGGCGGCGCGAGCGCGGAGCCCGCGGTGCTGATCAGCGCTGCTGCCATGAAACGCGTCCAAAGCGACCTGCTTTATTCCCCGCCTCGCGGAACTACACGGAGCGCATCGGAGGACGGCGAGCTCGCGCGTGACCGTGACAGCGAGAGCGAGCGAGTGATAGCGTGTGCGCGTGTTTGTATGTATATGTAGCTATGCGCGCACGCGCGTGCGTGCGTGCGTGCGTGTGTGTGTGTGTGAGAGGGGGAGAGAGGGAGAGGGAGAGAGTGGGTGGGCGGGGGAAAGTGAAGCGGCTCCGCCTTTACAGCGCTTACTGTAACCGAGGAAGAAGCACAAACCTCAAAGAAAATCATGTTCCAGGAGCACCTGCTTCAGAACTGCGTGCATTAATGCGTATATTGTATTCAAATATATATATATATATATGTATAAATAAAACACGATTCTATAATAAGAAATCTGTGTAGAAGGAAGTTATCGTAGCATAAATAATATATGTGTGTGTTTTAAAATAGGATGGTTCAAGACAGATAAAACATGACTATAAATATATAACTAATAAAATGTAGTTTTTGCAATGTTGTTTGTAAAAATAAGAACCTGTGTGTTTCTAGTAAGTTACTAAATGTGTATAATCATACATTTTCTTTTACACACACACACACACACACACACACACACACACACACACACACACACACACACACACACACACACACACA
>JBBPDA010000081.1:26595870-26608653 GCA_037974385.1 Arnoldichthys spilopterus | reverse complement strand
TAGATAGATAGATAGATAGATAGATAGATAGATAGATAGATAGATAGATAGATAGATAGATAGATAGATACTTTTTTTTTAGGAAATTTTTTTGAGGCGATGCTCCATGCCGGTGTTCCAATTTTTAATTGGCACATGAAGCGAGAAAATCATTTCCCACAAAACTTATAGATCCTGTTAATATCTGCTGTCTATGTATATATGGTGGCAGAATGACTAATTCACAAACGTCCCAGCTTTACGTGATTTTCAGACCGTTAAGTTTGATTAGATGAGTCGGGTCTAAGAGTTCCATTAATGTAAACATTGGCGGTAGCCCTCCAACATAACGGACACGCCCCTCACACTCTAGTGCTTACGTCAGAGTCGCCTCCTATATAGATGTCGGGTTTATGACTTTTATTCTGAAATCCGCACATAAGCCGGAAGTTTGTGTGACAGTAAATGTGCGCGTCAACTATTCATCTCAGCCGCTGCAGAGTTATTAGCAAAATAAAAAGGAGTTTAATTAATATTTTGGAATGAGGATAAATCTGTGGTGATGTCTAGCAGTGATATAATCGGCCCCGCCTTGCCACCAGGGTTGAGAAAGAGCCAGAGTGATGAATCAGATGAAGACGACCGAAGTATGTTAGCCGCTGGGCTAAGTGTTAGCAGATGTGTACATTGCGCTGGCTTCGCTCTAGCTATAGCCAAACAAATAAATACAGATGTGCATATGTTAATACTATGTGGTTTGGACGCCACACTGGGGAAATTTAAGTGTAATTTGCTTTTAAGTTTTAACCTTTACACAGCGAAATTGTTTCTCATCAGTTATTGGTCCGGCGCTGCCTCCTCTTTACAAACGGACAGAGTCCCCCAGTACATCGGAAGACAGCGATCAGGAGGAGGTCGTGTTCAAAAGGGCGAAATACTCCGGATCTGGAGATAATCTGTCATCAAGGTCCGTCTTATAAGATAATAACGATGGTGATGATTTTATTTTTTTTCTTTATTTTTAGCAGCATCCCAAATGTCTTTACAATCAATCCAATTAAACAATAGCAGCAATTAAGAAAATCAAGTAAAATAAAGCTAAAATAAACAATACTTTTATCTTTTTTATACTGAACTTTACCTTTAAAAACGTGGATTGTGTTTTATTTGTCAAAGCATGAAAACAAAGAAGCCACTCTGTATTTTACTTGAGGTATTTGCAGAAAACTAAGTGAAAGTGACTATTTGTCATTGTGGACACTCCCAATCACAACAATAAAATGTTAGCTCTGCATTTAACCCATCACACGTGCAGCAGAAGACAGCTATGAGAAGCGCCCAGTGTTGCCCGGGTCGGGATTTGCTCCTACGGCCTTTTGTTCAGAAGGGCAAAGTAACATCAGCAGATCTCAGACCACATGGCGAAACACAAACAGACAGACATTTAGCATGTTAGGTGCTAGATCAGTTTAGAACTACAATTAAAAGAAATGTATCCTAAACGAGGCAGGATAAATTAAGGTAGCCATTGCAATTCTTTTGAAACGGGTGATGTGCACTCTGTTTTCGTTATGATTCATACTGCTGCCTTTTTACTAGTTTTTACTAGAGGGTGATGTTGGCGAGTGTCAACGTGTCTTCAAGGAGAGGTCTGAATTACACTGTAAAGTAACAGAGATAGAGTGAGAGAGAGAGTGAGAAAAAAAGAGGGAATCCTGAACGATGGTCAGGCAAAGACTTTATACCAAACCACAACACTATATGTGTGTGTGTGTGTTAACCATGTCACTATGTGCGTCATAAAGCATCAAATTGTCTGGCCTTGATTGATAATTAGGCACAGAAAAGACGTGTATTTTGAAATTATCTCGGTCAAAATGACTCCTAAAGTTTTAAGGGACCTTGGGCCGGAGTGTCCGAATTCAGGCAGAACGCAACAAGGGTGTATATTGATCATATGTATGTTAACATTAGGTCAACAGTACAATGAAATGTGTTGGACAAGAAGAACCAGTAAACTGAGCCGCAGAACATGACAAATAAGGATAAATATAAAATAAAAGTAAAAAAATAAAATTAAGAAGAAAATATATATATATATATATAGGAAGAATACTTAAAAATATATAAAGGAGCTGTGGGAAGGGCACATTGTGTAAAGTGCAATGTGCAAAAGTGTTTGGCATGCATATTAAACTCTATTGAATAAAGCATTACAAAAATCAGTACTGCCTGTAAAAAATGCCTGGGCAGGTTTTTCTACCTCACTCTAGGGTAGAGCATGCCTGACTTGAGCAATCTGTATTTCATTATTAAAAAGCAACTTTAGTAACCAAATATATATGGGATTTAAACTTTTAGTTCACAAGTAATTTAAGCCACAAAGGAATCTTATCTTCTTCAGTCATCAGTTAAATTTTACTTCACTTATCCTTGTTCCCATCTTGATATGTAGCAGGTCTCACAAGGAGGAAGATGCATCTAGAGAGCCTCTGGATGATGAAGATGATGGCTTCTTTGGTCCAGCGCTGCCTCCTGGATATAAAAAGCAAGAGATTTCACCCGAAAGGTGCTCACTTGCACCTCAGTGGTACCCAGACAAGGCCCTAACCACACTGCCCGCTATTTGCTGTTTGCTTTAAAGGAAAACTTTAGCATTTTTAAATGAAATCTGTCTGCTATGCCTGTATTGTTCTATAGATTACCACAAAAGCTCAGCATTATCTCTTTGGCTTGTACGTTAAGGGTTTTTTAAAGAAATACCTCAACATTGTTGTCTGTGTTAATGGAATATGTGCAAAAACACTGGAGTTCACATGAGCATTTTCAGAATACTTTTTACTTTGTCTGGTGCCATTTAGGCCACCGTTGCTAGGACCTGCACTTCCTCCAGGCTTTAAAAAGCAGGATCATGATGAGGAGGAGGATGAAGATAAAGAGACCATAGGACCAGCGCTCCCTCCAGGCTACAAAGCAGACTCTTCTAGCAGTGACGGAGAGGATGATGGGGTCGTTGGACCCATGCCAGCGAAAGAGGGAGCTCAGAACTCTGTGGCAATAGACTTTGAGAGAAGAGCAAAGAGAATGAGAGACAAACTCATGGGGCTGGATGTGAGTGTTCTACCATCTTATCATTGCTCCTAGTAGTTTTACTATCAACCATATTTCTGAGGGAGAAGATAGGGGCCCTCTTGCCTTTTTCAAAAATACCTGTGAACATTTTAAGCCTTTTTGTATTAGCTGCATATATCAAGCAGACAAGCACATGTTTAGTGTTTTTTTTATTTATCTGCTCATTCGATTTGATTGTAATTATTTAGGAAATGATTGATGTATAGGTTTTTCATGTTCTTAACCATTGCAGATACCAGTATTTAAATACCAAAATTATTGGTTTTTAGGTTACATTAGTTCAAAGAAAGTCAGGGAAAAGGTTTACTGGAGAATTAATTCAGTTTCATGTTTTAACTGTGACCGCAAACAGTGAAAAATTAAAAGGGCATTCCCTATTTAGCATGCCACACTACCTGCTACCTGCTGCTGTGTGTGCAGACTAGGCAAAGCCAGAATGGGAATCTCAAATCAATTTTGAAGTTGAGTACAGAGTCTTAAAGCATAACAAAGGGGAATAAAATCTAGACCATAATATGACTGCCAACACATGCCGCTTTATTTCTTTTTGAGATATAGGAATGTCAGTTGCGGTGCCCCCTATGGAAACAAAAGGGAGTAAGAACCACATGTTAATGTTAGCCTAACTCTTACAGATACTCAATATCAAAATGTATTAGTATAAGCCAGTGCATGATGACATGACAAATTTCAATACAATTCCTTTAAAAATGTATTCACCAATTATGGAATTATTTCCACCGTAGTGGACTACAAACAATAAGACAAACTTTTAATATTCACAAACAGCCCAAGAATGTTATTTTAGCCAAACAAAAAAAACAGGCAAATACAGTAATTTTAGTTCATTACAACATTTTAACATTCCAAAATCATTGTGATTGAAATGTCTGGTTTAGGTCAATACATGTTTACACCTCTATAAATGAATGTTTTTCTTGATCTTGTGCAGCTCAACAGTTATTGCAAACCCAACAAAAGCTCAGGCCTTTTTTTTTTACATGTCCCCTCTTCCAATTGTGCTCTGTGTGTTTAGAATGAGCCTGAGGAGCTGAAGAGAGAGAGCTGGATGACCGAGCTGCCTCCCGAGCTGCAGCACATTGGGCTGGGCGCACGCACCTTTAAGAGGAGATCCGGGCCTGCAGATAAAGATCGGTCCATCTGGACTGACACCCCAGCAGACAGAGAGCGCAAAGCCAGGGTGAAACCTCTGAACTTTGATTATGATTCTTTAGAAAACGGTTCAGTATTATTGTAAAATATTAGAAACCTCCAAAAATCAATGCTTGTCTTTGTCTGTAAGGAACGACAAGAGGCAAAAGAGAAGGGTGAGCCAGCCAAAGATGAAGGCCCTCATTTCTCTCAAAAGGACCTGGACATGGCCGAAAAAGTTTCAAAGTACAACGTAAGTGCAACCCAGTTCAACGGTGAGCCGGGATTCTTCATTGTTCTTGGTTTTCCTCTTTACTTTTGAAATAAATGTTGATTCTGAAATAAAACAGACATGATGTAAATCCGCAGAATGTCAACTTTAATTAAAGCTTTTTTTTTTTTTTCCCCACTTGTGGCACTTATAAAGGTTAATCTTATCTTATCTGTAGTTTGAACAGTAAATTAAATATGATTTAAAGTGATTTAATTAAATGAAAGGATTTTACTACTCTGGCAGATAATTTTTCAGCCTTGTAGGTTTATTTCTTGAAACAAATGGCAGTGAACTAACAATTTAACATTTTGTGAGTAAAATGGATGAACATGGGTTGAATATTGAAATAAGAGTCTTTAAATAGACACTTTTAACTTGCCAGGATGTGTTTTTTAGAATGCACCGTTAAAAAACTGCTTGATTTCAATCAATTTAATTCATGTTTATCCACAATGCCAAAAAACATGAACTGATTGCTTGTCTTTATTAGGAGTCCAAGAGAGGTGAGTCTCTTCTGAACATACACACTAAGAAAATGAAGAGGAAAGCTGAGGAGGACTCCAAAAAGCCTGTGGAGAGGAGGCCCTTTGACAGAGACGCTGACCTGCAGGTCAATCGCTTCGACGAGGCTCAGAAGAAAGCTGTGCTGAAGAAGTCTCAGGAACTGAACACACGCTTTTCACACAGCAAGGATCGCATGTTCCTCTGAGCAGGAACCATCATGGACATGGTCGAAAAAAACAGGACTACTGTTATTGTTATAGTTGGTTGAACTGTAGTACTGAATTTAAAGGGTAAAACTGTGAGAACTGGTGTGGAAATCGGTAACTGAAGACATCATAGCTTCTGTTCATTTGTAACACTGAGGTGCTGAAAGGTGCCAAATGATGCTACCTAATGTGGCTCTCAGAGATTGCAGTGGCATTAGCTTTTCTTTTTCAGCAGCACTGTGTGACTGTGCTACCCTTTAAAAACAGTACTGTCCTCCAAATGTAAGCTATATATATGACACAGAGGAGTTTGTGGGTGAGCAAGACAACCAAAATAATAATAATGAAGAACAAAGTCATCCAGTTAGCCTGCTGAACTACGAATCACACCAGTTATATATAAACCATCTATATCTCCTTCTTTACCTAAATATGACCCAATGTAAATATCATCTCAACAGTTTCTGAACAAAACTTTTTTCTACATTGTGTTTGAGAGTATAGTTGATTTGTAATGTTTCGTAAGTAAATATAATGGCTAAATTGTGATTTATTTTTTTTAGTGTGACATCGTTTTTCATGTTTTGTCACCTTCCAACTTAGAATAAACATTTCAATGAGGTTCGAGTGCAGGTGTCTATTCATTTTTCTACATTTTGATGTGATACGCACTCACTTAAAAAATATGCAGCATGAAAATTGTGGATTATTCATCTGAGTATGCAAACATCAACATCTTAAATATAATGTCAGCAGATGGTAAATGAATGAACAAACCCACTAGAAAAATTAGCTTTTTCAACCATTTAATGAAAACAGATGTAACATTTTTCTGTGGAATTAGACATTCTACCGAGAAGAAGCTCTAGAATTTTAGTGTTGTTTTTATCTTCAGGCCTAATCAGAACTTGTGGACAGCCAGTCTTGCAACCAGTGAAGGAACTGGATGGCCCATTTATTTAGAACACAGTCCTTCAAAACACTTTAATTTCTTACAGTAACATTAAGTTATTGATTAGCACTCCTGTGGTATAATGACTATTTTGCATAATACAGCTGTGTATTAAAGAGAAATTCTATGGTGTATTCATTCTGGATACAGCTCATTTCTCAGTTTTTCATGGCATCTCAGGAAAAATCTGAAAGCTATGGAACTGGGATTTACTACCATATAAGTAAAGAATTACTGCACATGTTGCAAAATTGGTTATATATCAACTTTTGAACAATTTTGTATGTTAAAGGTGGATCAAACTATGTAATTAAATTGTTAAGATATAAAGTCAATCAGTCAAAAATGTCAGCTTTTTTCAAAAATGAATTACATTAGATGCTTAATGCACTTTCTGCATTTTGAGATGTTTTTACTAATGTTGGCAAATTGCCAATGAATTTAACCTGAATAGTGATTGATGCTTGTGAGCCAGAAACGTTAAATCACAATGAAAGAAGATTGTTATGAATGATTATGGCAAGCGAATAGATGTGAGGTACTTTCTATGTCCTTACTGTAATTTTTATTTTTTACATTTGTAAAAAATAAATTACATTTGTTTGTTCATTTATTCATTCATTCATTAGTCTTGTATTTGTTTACTTTTTGGTGTCACTGGGGTTTGTAAGAAGGTGGGTGGATTTGTTGTTATTTGTTTTTGTTTTTAAATTGTCTGAAACTGCTGAAAATTAATTAAAATTATATATTTGTGACAAAAACAATTATATGTATCGTGTATTAATATCGGTACACCGTCGTCGAAAGAAACTCGGGCTGCGTCCCAAACTGCACACTACATAAGTAGTATGTAACCATTGTGCACAGCCGTTTGGAAGGCATTCTAAAATGTAACATTTTAAGTGTATGCTTATGCGGTTTGGGATGCAGCCCCAGTGTCGCTGATCCCTACGACAGACTGGAGGAAGCGTTTGCTCGGGGTTTTTGTCCTCACGCGGCCACCTTACGAGCATCACAGTACTCAGTCCACCTGCTTGATTCTAACACCGGGACTAGCCTGAGTGTGTGTGAGAGAGTGAGAACAAAGGGGGTTATTGGAAAAACACCTTCATGAAACTATAATATTCACACCTTGAGCAGGCCGTGAAGATGACTGACAGAGGAGACGTGGATTTAACCGGAGCCAAACAGAATACTGGGGTCTGGCTTGTCAAAGTGCGTAGGTAACTGTAGCCAGCTAGCAGTGCACAGGTCTGCTAATATTCAGTGCAGAAATAGGTTGACATCGACAACAGAGCTGGTGTTTACTTGCTTGGATCTTGTTGGTGTTGTCGGTTCCCTCTGAATATGTTTACTATCTCGGAGTGGGTTTTAAAGTTGCATTTAGCTAACAGTAGCCAACATGCTTTGTGTTCAATCTCGCAGCATTCGACGTTAGCATCGTTAGCATCAGAGACGTGTCGACTCACAGTAACACGTTTAACAGTGAAACTGAACTTTGCAGACTTGTGTTTAAGCTACATTACATCACACACGTTGATGATTGTCACACTTTGTTTGGCTGTCAAACAGGTACCGAAATATTTGTCTCAGCAATGGGCCAAAGCAACAGGAAGAGGAGAAGTTGGAAAACTTAGAATTGGCAAGTATGTAATGCTGTTTCGTTATGTCCTCCGTCAGGGGTGTATGAAAGCTTACTAGAGGATAAAGCACAAAAAGAATGTTCTTCCATCAGGCCATCGCCCTCATGATCACAGCTCACATCACTTCCATATATAAACTCTACACCACCAGTGTAATGTATACTATATGTACTGTATAGTAACTGCACTGCAACTGTACATTATAATCTATACTTACTCTCTATATTGTACACATAATGTATATTGCACTATTTACTGTATACTGTATAAGCTCTCATGTAAAAAAAGACTACAAGCTGCATACAACCGCACCCACATGGCACATCGTACCACATGTACTGGACCACACAAGAATAATGCATATTGTGTATACAGCATCTTGTGTACAATAGAGTATATTGTGTCAAGTGCACCTTAGGTTTGTATATTGTCCACTATGTTTCGTATTGTTGTACAGTTTGTTTGATTGTTTAAATACTAGAGAAACACCATCGGCCGGAAACAAATTCCTTGTGTGTGCAAACATACTTGGCCAAATGATTCTGATTCTGATTCTGAAGAACTTATAAGAGGCTTATAAGAGCAAATTCAGACCCCCTTTCTGTTTGCATTTTAAAGGACTCAAGGGAAGGCAGAGGTAAGTACTGCTAATGCTTTTGTTTTAATTGTCATTGGCTGAGGCTGAGTGTTGGTGATGTTTCCTGTAGACCTACACAAACACTCGCTTGAAGTCCTGTCTTAAAAATCACCCTAAGCGTTGGGGTCTTCTGCTAAGTACGTGTGTATTCCATTGATAAATGGCCTTTTCTGCACATCCACTGGTTTACACTTGTTTATAAAACTCTTATTGGACACTTACCCCTTTACCTTAGACAGGTATTACACCCAGAGCTTTTCTGTCTACATCAGAGTTAAGGCCCCTAAATCGAAAACATCTTTTGGTCTGTTGTCATTCCAGGCTGCTACTGCTAATGACTGGAATTTTCTCCAAAATAAAAATCACTAAAACTGGATAAATGTTTCTCCTTTCCCTGCCTACGTATGGTAATGTTTAATGACACTTGTTAATGTTTTAGCTCTGACTGATCAACTAATTTTTTTTGCTCATTGTTTGGCTCTCACATTTTTTTTCTTTGCATTTCCAGGCTGTTGGTATGAATACAAATCTGTTCTTAATGCCTTGCCTGGTAAAATGAAAATATTCACACTTTCTATAGATCAACAACTTGCAGCCTAAATCTAGACAGGGCGCTAAGTTTAAAGCTGTGCATTTGGGACAGACTTGTGAAGCCAAAAGTTTTGTTTGTACATGTTTTTTGTTTTGTTTTTTTTACTAGATTTAAATGATTTTTTGACCATCCAGACAGCTAGCCTGCATCTCAGACCCATAGCATTGTATATAACTTCAGATAATAAATCCGTTGTGTGCACTTGCATGACTTATCCTCTATCAGGTGTCCTTCACGCTGAATGAAGAGTTGACCACGATAGACGGCGTTAGCGAGAAAGCTTCGATGGTCCGAGCGCCCCGTGAACACCCCTTCACCATGCAGACTGTGGGTGGCCAGACTTTGGCCGTCTTCACCGAGAACTCCTCAGGTGAGAGCCAGCTAACAGCCCTGAGGTCAAATCTGTTGCCACCCTGAACAGACATTTCTTGGCTTTTTAGACATAAAACATGAAGCATGAAAAGTAGTTTGCATTATTTATCTTTTTTTGCTTTTTTTTTTTTTAAAAAGCTGCTGACATGGAGCTGTTCAAAACTAGCACATGTGTAATCCAAAATACATTGAATTTAATCCTCAGAAATCCTTGGTGGGATAATGCATGGGAAATAGGTGATTAAAGTGAGCTTTTGCCTGTGATGTCTTATTCACTGTGATATATATGTATATTTTCACATAAAGAAGGACTAACAAATAATTACACAATAACCTGAATGCAGTTATTATTATCAGCTTATTGCAATTACTTATGCACAGTCATGTCTTTACATCACAACAAACAAAATACAAGCATTTGTTGGGAAACATTGTAAAAAAAAACAACAAATGTTCTGTTTTCTGACTGCTGCAGTAACACCTTTAGAAGGCAGTTTGTAAAAAAAAAAACATTTCTTTATTTATGTTTGAGCTTTAGCCACTTGAGGCTGGTACATACCTACAACAAACAAACAAAACAACCAATTATTAATCGCTGTTATTCATGTGGAAATTAATTGTCAGCTGTGACCAGTCTAACTTAAAATATATGACTGCGGATGAAACGAGCACTAGCAGAGATACTAATCTGCATTCATTTGTGAAACTACATTTCAGTGCATTGTTCCAAAATGTGCTGTGGACAAACGCACAATTTCTTTTGGCACACAAGCAAATATCATGTACCAGCGGGTGTATCTTATCAGAACAGAAAGAGACAATTTATAGCAACGTCTGATGGAGCGCAGCTGAAATTGAAATGTGGAACAGACTGATTGTCTGATATCTATTAATAAATGCTAATAATTAACTTTTTTTCATTAAATTAAGATTATTTTAATTAATTTATAAATCTCCAGGTTATTTTACTTGGTTGTGACACAGCTGACTCACATGTATCAATTATTGGAAACATGCCGATTTTTTGCAGATGCTCTTATCCAGAGCTAGGGGTGGGCAATATGACGATTATCATATAATAATTTACTTTTCTGTTTTATTTACATATTGTTTATATAGTCACTACACAAAGAACACTAATCAGCTGCATTTGTATTAAAGAAGCCCCCCAAAGCCCCCTATAACATAGGATAACTGTTCTGGTTTAATTGGTGAAATATTGAATAAATAAGTCAAGCCCCTTTCACACACACTTTTACCCAGAAACGTTACAGTAATACAACAGGGCTAAAACAAAACAGAGGTAAAAATTCTGTTAAAGCTGCAGTTTACATCCTCAAGACCTAATGCAATACCCAGGGAAATGAGGGGACGGCTCATGTATTATCCAGGAATATGAAAGTGACTATTTGTCATTGTGAACAAACTCATGCACCACAGTAAAATGTGACCTTGCATTTAACCCATCACACGTGCACACGAGGAGCAGTGGGCAGCTATCAACAGCGCCCGGGGAGAGGTAGCGGGACGGCACCTTGCTCAAGGGAACCTCAGTGGTGCCCAGGCCGATACTTGAACCTGCAGCCTTCAGTTCACAAGGGCAATGTCCTAAGCACTAGGTCCTTCACTGCCCAGTATAAAGAAGTCTAGAAAACCGCTGGCAAAACTAAACATTTCACTTACGCAGAAGTGACGCAGCATGGCCAGAAAAGAGGGATAGTTTTAAAAAAATAATTTTAATTAAAAAGTTTTTTTGTACAGGATTAAGAAATGATGGAGCTGTTTGCTGTCTGTGCTTAGGACATCATGTATGCATGTGTGTCCTAATGTTATGCTGTGTAAGGGCTGTGGTAAACATGCCCTAGTAATGTCCTGGGTTTTCAGTGTGAATGGGGCTGTATTGTGATGCATATCATATGATGTGAAAACGTCTCCAAGTATCATGATTTGTTTTTAGCCATATTGTCTACCCCCTATACTCAGCCACTTCGAGTGTTACTTGAATGTAACATTAGGGTTTTTGTTATTATTGTGGAGTTTGTGTCTAACCAAGGAATTGATCCTCCACTAAACCATGGTGTTATCCACCATGCTGTCAGAATAAGCTGCTACTGAATCTGTTGTAATTCTGCTGCAATTCCAGTATCCTGTAGATAAAATGAGATGTGTACTTATTATAATATCAGGGGGTTGTGGTAGAAGCTGTTAATGTTTTTTGCAGCTGTAATGGTAAGTCATTATTTTCCACATTTTAGGGTTTGATGTAACGCTGCCAGCTCTATTTATTTGTTCTCTCTCTTCCCTTCCTGTGTTTTTTTTCGCTCAGTTTCTTTAGCAATTCGTTAATTTCTTGCTTTTTACTCCTGAGTGTTATTTTGTTTTAACCGCGCAGTGTTGTGTGACCAATCTAGCATTTTGGTGTGATGATCCTGCCGGTTTCTGTTGTGCTTCCGCTGTTGCCCGTGTGCAACCTTACCTCTGCTTTCAATCGATCAGTGTCATGCTGTGAGTGTGATTAAGTCATGTGTGCCTTGTAGCAACTTACAGTTCTGTGGTATAATCCATTTTCTGGTTTCCACCAACAAAATCAAAACAGCCTCTTCGCTTCTCTTACTTGATTAGAGTGTTTTTGTGCTGTGCTTGGAGTGTGTGTGTGTGTGTGTGTGTGTGTGTGTGTGTGTGTTTAGTGTGCATGAACATAAAATGCTGACAGTTCTTTTGAGGATAAAAAGATCTGTGCCTGGTGATAGTTTAACAACACAGTAACACCGCAACAACCCCTGATGGCAGATTCTTGATTTGTTTCATGCAGAACACAGCAAAAGTCTCATGCATGGTCTAGGGATGCACCAGTGGATTTTTAGGTTGATGCCGATTGATGTTTGATGTTTCTGCATACAAAAATGCAGAGATTGGAGCTGCATCTACCTGGATTAGAAAAGTATAACTTGCATATAATTTAGATTTGTTTCTATAAGATTAAAATGCATTTGAACAAAGCATTCAGCACAATGTTCCAGCATCACCTAAACAGGTAAACAGACCTCTTCCAGGGCACAATAGTTGTAAAAAAGCAGTCAAATCAAATATCAGTTTAAAACATCAGTCAAATCTAAACATCTGTCTGACGCTGATATACATTTTTTAAAAAGCAAATATCTCCTAATACTGACATGATTTTACTACCATTGGGCATCCCTAAAATCAACATAACTGAACTTAAAAAAAACATAAAAGGTGGTGGACTGCATTAATACGACATTGGTTGTGCTTAGCATTGAAGAGGTTGATTCCAATATGCAGTTCAGTATTTAAAAAAAAAAAAAAAAAAAAAATATAT